>VDFB02047230.1:143024838-143161375 GCA_007258455.2 Sequoia sempervirens | reverse complement strand
CCTAAAGTAATTTTGGCATATTTTCTTGATATCCTCCTGAGGAACTTGAGAGATATCTCCTCTTGCCATGAGGTCCAAGGCAACAGTGTAGCTGTCATTGATTCCTCTCAGGAAAAACAACTTTTGTGAGTCCTCAATAAGTGCATGGTGTGGGGAATTTTGTAGGAAAAACATGAACCTTGCAATGTAATCTTCTAGGCTCTCATCTTCCTTTTGCTACATCCTAAAAATGTCATCTCCTCTCATGTCACTACCCCTGAAATATTCCTTGTATTTCTCAAGGAATTCCGTCCTCATGTCTTCCCAAGTTTCCATAGTATCTCTTCTTAGGCTCATGAACCATCTTAATGCAGCCTCTTTCAGAGTGGTAGGAAATAGCTTAAGCCTATGGGAATCAGTAGTATAATCATAACTCCTATAGAATATGTCAAACTCAAATAAGAAGGTATCAAGATCTTCTATGAAAAGTCCATAAAACTTTGGGAGTGCTAAGGAAGGAATGTTCTTGATGTTGTCAACTTCATTCTAATGGGAAATGGAGAAAGGAAAATTTGGTTGGTTAGGTCTATTCCTATTTGCATCACCCTTGCCTGCTTGATGTTGTTCAAAAGCAAAAGGGTTCTCAAGCTGATTTTGATCTTCAAAGGAGACTTCGGAGTTAGTCAAATCAGGATATGCATCAGCAAAGGGTGCGGATCTTCTTCTTCTTCTGGTAGATTTTGATAGTCAACTAGCTGGAATGGATTAGGATTGTTAGGAAGGAATCTCCCATAAGCATCCCTTCTCCTTCCTCTATGCATGTGGTATCACTCACTATCAATCAACTCACACAAAGAATTGGTAAAGAATAGGGGTTTCATTACTTCCTAAACAGGGACATACAAAGAACAACTTCCAGAAACATTACAGCAAGGAAAACTACCAATGACTCCAAAACACTCCCTAGCTTGACACCATCCCTAGCAACAATGCCAAAAATGTTGGCCTCCTACAATGATTTTAATAACTAAGCCTTTATAACCATGACTCAGAGATTGGACATCTAACCTGAATAGCTATCTCAATCATCATGAAGGTGCATTTAACTTTTCAACCTAGGGACGTGAACTTGAAATGGGCCAGCACAGTATGTGCACTAGGAACTCTTAAGTAGCCATTTCTATTCTACAACTAAGAAACAGACAATACTGGAAGTAAATTGCTTGAAAGGGAAAGAGACAAATATTGAATATCAATCAACGACTATGCTAAGTTGAAATGCATAGCAGAAATAAAGATTTGAGCAACAAACAAGAAACTACTCTATCTACTTTGGTTGCAGAATGCATTACCAAAATGGACTTCTAGTGGTCAGTAGAATAGTCGATGCTAGATTTCTAACTAAGTACTAAATAGCAAAGTAATACTAAACTAATGCTAAACTAAGAAGATATTATCACCAGTAACCTTGATAAATATCCTCTAAACTAATGAGAACTTAAATTCTCAAACTTAGAACTTTATTTTATTCACTATAAATCATGCATACAAAAGAGTAATGTATATGTATTACTAAAAACTAGAGAGTGAAAGTACAATATCAAACCATGCAACCTCCTAAAGAAGGAGCATCATATCATTATTTATACTACAACTAAACAAGGCAGTCAACTCCAACTGGGAGGACACCATTTAGGGAAAACAAGGGAAAGTGGAGTGATGGTGGTTACACATGCATGGAATCCGGTTAGACATGCAGATTAGATGCAGACTCAGCACAACAGTAACACCCATGCATGCTCAATCATTAAGGTCTACTACAAGGCGGTTATGTTTAGTTGCATGAAGAATATTTTTTCGTCGACTACCTTTGACTTGGAGCGATTCCTCAACTGGTCATTATGGTGCATGCCCAATTTGCGGTGTCTTCCTCAACTTGGCGTACTAAATCTGCATGTCAAGGTTAGTACACATAATAACTGCACATCTATAACCACTCTAAGAATCATTCATTAATCACATGCAAAATCAATATAGGTAACCCACATAATATGATAAATTTCATTAAAGCTTACAGAGATAGGATAATGTCAAATGTCAATGGTTTGAGGGAAACATTATGCAAATACCAACATTTAATCATCAAAGTTCATGACATTAGCCAACAAATAGACTATAGATTCTACCCAAAACTAGACCAAAAACTAGGCTCCTTACAACTGATTCACCCCTCCTCTCAATTGTCTTGTGCATTCAACACTTATTGCAATTTTTTGTAGGTTTTTATGCAACACTCATTCTAAAGAGAATGCACCAAGAATTATTTTATTCTTTTCAAATATAATTTCCTTTAATGAAACTCTATGTACCGAATTTTTATGTTGGCCCATATTCTCAATATACTTTGAAATGCATGATCATGTTAAATTCATGCACATCAAAGTAGGAGAAAAAGTGTACTGGTGAAATTAGAATATACCCATTCTATTTCCCATTTAGTTTTGTGTCCATCTTGGTGGAATGCCTTAATCCAAAAATATATCAACAAGTGGAATACTTTTGCACTTGGTTTGGCTCATGTCTAGTGATTTCTATCAATCTTTATCTACCCTTGATTACACCATTGCTCATGCATTCACCATGTACTTTTCATTATTACACCCTCATTCTCACTTAATTTGATACATTCTATCTCTACCTCAAAATTCTTATTTAGCTCTAAGGTTCATTTTTAAATGGATCAAGATTAACCTAACGCAATCTCAAGGTAAACAAAATTGAACCTAAAATTCAAATTTTGAAATTCAAAATCTAGGTGTCTTACCCCTTTTCTACTAGTTATTCTAAGTCAATTTAACAAAAATGTTAGTGCATTAATTTATTTTTGTATTTAATAAATTAATTTAATGCATTATATGCACCTAAGATATGATAAAACGATACATGAGCATCCAATGGTGTAGGGGAAATCTTGTATCATCCAAAAAAAATGTTTTTCCTTATTTTATTTTGTGATTTTGAGTCCCATGATGACACTTAAGGGGTGTAAGCCACTTAGAAGCTTGAAAAGGTCAAAATGATAACTTACTATTTTTAGTAATTCGGCCTAAATGGGCATGTATAGACCTACAAAATTACCCCTAGGAGTTGAATTGAAAAATGTATCTAGTGGCAAAGGAATCTTCTCAATATCCTATACCATTTGTGAGATATTAAAGTTTTCATCCTAGGAAATTTCTCCAATATGACTTCAAACTAAAAATTTAAAACCCTTAGAAGCCTCATAAAAGCTTAAAAAATGGACAAAATGATCATTATTGTATTTTATAGCTCTTCAAGAGCTTTCCGACAATAGATTATAATAGCAAATTGAACACCTAAGTCAAAATTTAAGGCTCTGAGAAGTTGTTCCACCAAAAAGTGAAATTGAACGAGTAGACTTTTGGTGCCAAAAAAAGGGGGAGTTACACTTTCTAGAATATTGTAAGGTAGTTATTAGTGTCAAATAAAGGGTTGAATGGAGGTTACATGAGGCAACTCCATTAGTGTAGATTGTGGCTCCAAATTGTAGAGTTTTCTTAGAGATTTGATTTTCTCTGTAGTGAGATATGTCGACCTAGCTACAAAATTATAATTTCTAAATCTGTAATTTCATTTTCTAGAATTAATCAAAAGTGGTTATTTTTGTCGTACATTTTTCTATGTTGATATTTGTTGTGTTATGTGTATGTGTTGGGTAGGTTGTATTTGCATCATGTGACTTTTAATTTTATTATTTAGTAGAGTTGCACTACACATGTGACTACATATCCTTTATCCCATATTAGTTATACACTCACATCTATTGGTGTTGTATGTTATATATACCCAAATCTTGCTCTCATATGAGCATCTCTTGAATATAATCTCATTATATTACATTTGATTAGAACATAGTTTATAATGTTATATTGGTCTTCATTGTACCTTCCTTAAGGCCTTCTTGATGTTGGGTGATTTTCTAGATATAGTCAATCCTCAAATGGTATTAAAGCTTAAGAGTATCTTGGGATAGTCATTTGTGAAGATCTAAGATTGAAGATAAAAAAATTTATTGATTGCATAAGTATTTTCTTCTCTTGTATCAAATGATGATTTGAAGATTAAAAAAGGTTTGATAGAAATCACATTGTTGGGGGATTTTTCTTTATGGATTTATGTTGTAGGTTCATTTTAGAGCTTGATAGAACAAACATCAGATCACCATTAAGTGTAGTGTTTGAGATATATTATTTTTCCTTTTGTTGTGTCCAAATTGGACATTAGAGGGTAGATTTGTGAGGGTTTTATTTAGGAGGTAATTGTAAAATTTAACACATTTCCATCATTTTAGAGCATTTGAATCAAATTTAACTATGACATTACATATACAAGCCCCAAAAATAGAGCAACTATCAAATCATTCAAAGTATATATCTTTGTCACGGGACCTTAGAAAACTTCTCCACTATCATCATACAAATAATACTACATGGCATATTGTTAGCATCTTGGTAGAGAATATTCTCTATGTATGGGTACACATCAATAAATATGTGGTTTACATCATATTACATAGGAAAATTCTAAGGTTTTAGGAAATTTTTATTGCGAAGGAGGGTAAAGGGTATTGCATTGTCCACAAACCAAGTCCTTGACTATTCATTGTTAAGTATGGGCGCCAATAGGCACATCCAATACCAGTCAAAACTAGTACTCAAACTACCAATTTTATTACAATGGGCCATCACTTGCAACTCACCTTTCCATGATAGGTTGACTAAAGCACCACCTTTGAGCAATGATCCACAAACCCTCCATACTTTGATATTAGAGGTAAAACCTAACAATGCCACCCACATCTTAGTAATCAATTTAAATAATATTATAGGGCATATTACCTTAGGAAAACACCTTCCACCCAAAAAATCAACCACATAATATAGAAGATAATTTTGAACTTCCTAACAATGATTTTAGTAGTATAAAAGTAGTTTGTAGCTTCTAAATAGTAATTTTGCAATCTAAGGAATATTAAATGTTACTTTGAGGTATACATTCTATTAGAAAGCACCTAATGACTTCATGTTGACATTTGTATCCCTAACTCCTAAGCCCTCTCCATTTGAGTTTTGATTTTGGTACCTAAACTTTACAAAATTGATTCCCGATCATATAAGCTCTAACTTTTGAGAAAAATATATTTGGGTTATTTTTTTGAGAGCTTCATTGCCATGTCCACTTTCTAATTAATTTAGTTCAAGTGGTTAAATATTCTATTCCATTTTTTTGGGCCAATGTAAATAAATAAGGAAATAATAGTTTTTAATATTTAAAAATGACCCCAATGAAATTTTATATTTTAAAAACATTTTTAGGGTCATTAAAATCTTAAATTAAATTTACTGAAGTCCAAGTGGGGCATAAGATTTTTTGGGATTCTTTTGTGTTAGGAATAGGTGTTGTACACCTTGAATAACATGGATTATTTTATTATGTAAAATTAAATAAATATTTAGTGTGGTGCATCTAGGATATGTGTTTAGCCACATTAAATATTTATTTAGGACCACTTGTAAATTTATATGTAACATTGGGTTGGTTATTTTCTATTTGGGAGACATAGAATAATTAATTATTATTTGGGGAAAAGCATAAGTAATATTTTTATCAAAAAGTAAATGAGGGTTCAATGGTTTTGTGTACTCATGGTTTTGAGGCACATGGTTTTATCTTACCACTTGGTTGTATTGTGTGAGATTGAGTCTATATAAGAAAGCATATGTTTAGTGGTTAAGGTTGCCTGTGTGACTCAATTGTCATTGTATTGAGTCTTCTTCTGAGGAGTGCATATGTGAAGCATGACATGGGACATTCATGCTTGGACACATGGAGGATGCATAAGACAGCTTTGATGTTTCTGAAGTATTCATTGTAACTCTGTAAATGCATTATTGATTTATTGTTAAATAATATATGGAGTATGTATTCTTTTGGAGGCTGTGTTTTTCCCTCTTGATTATTTCCCAAGGTATACCTTGTATTATCTTGTGGATTGTCTACTTGATCTTTGCATTATGGTTATTTTTTAAGTTTACATGCATGCTTTTCTCTCATGGGGTTATGTAGGAAATGAATTTAACATTTTGGGTATTATGCATTTATTTCATTACAAGTGGTATCAGAGCTTTATTCATGGTTATGGGAGGTGTGAGCTTCGAGGTTTGGTATAAAACTTGTGTGAGTAGATCTGGTGCAAAATTGAATCCATGGCTATGCAGGATAGATCTAAAACATTTCAAGGCATGGACACATTGTGTAGGTGTTGTTTTATAGATTTGGGGTTTTGGAGTTTGTAAATTTATTGGGCTTATTTCAAATCTTGGGTTTGAAAAATATTTGGTCAAAAGGGTTTCTTGGATGTGCTTTCATATGAGGAATTTGTAGGGTAAGTTTTATATATGACCTCCTGAGACAAAACAAACCTCTCTATTAGATCTAGGATGACCGAGAAATAAAGATTCATATAAAATTTTCCCTATTTTTGCCACTATAAAAAAATGCAAAAAAAATTACCCCTTGCCCTAGGTCGTACAATTGTACGTGTCTGTAGAGGTAAAAAAGTTGCCTTATTGGCCTACATAAGAAATATTTAAAGAAAAAATAATAATTAAAAAATTAAAAATTAATCATGGGGATCCACAAACACCCTAACCTCGACTATGGGTTGGTCCCCAACCAACGGTCCTATTGCTGGTAGGGGCTTAACCCCTAGTGTGGGCCCTTGGGTCCTATGGGGGATTAATCACCTAGATGGTAGGGCCATTAAAACATTTTTTTAAATCATATTTTTTTTTTTTCACATCCATTTCCACCTCCTCCACCCACACACCACTTTGGTACTATTGTTGCTAGTGAGCCACCTGCTTGTCACCCTTATAGAAAAATTGAGAAACTTTTTTCCATCAGGCATAACTTTCACCTAGGTTGTTGGATTTTTAAATTTCAATAGTCTATGTAAATCTCTTTCTGAGCACTATGTATTCATACATGTTTAGTTCTCATATTTTTTTATTTTTCATCAATTTTTGGGGCCATGAAGTCAAATGTTTCTCTAGTACATAGTTTTGGTCATAAATTTTACATACATAATCAAATTTTTGATTTTGAAAAAGTGTTAGAGAATTTTTTTAGTATACTACATAATGGATCAAGTATATTTTCAATTTGTGGTATAGAGAGGTTTGTACTTGTTTGATCATTTGTAGGTGTCTAATATTTGGGGTGTGATTGTGTGAGAATTTGGACAAGTCAAGAGGTGAAACCTTGAGGGAGTACATATTTTTATCTGATATTTGTGATGGTACAACCAATTATCAATTTGGTGCTTCCTAATATAGGCTTATAGGTGTTTTCGGAGTTTAGAATTTTATGGTGATAGGTACATATGTTATCTTCTATTGTGAGGATTTGGGTTGGCATGTGTGGAGATGTGGAGTCTCGTGTTGGTGAGAGTTGAGTGTGGGTACATCAATAGTGATGATTATGGTGTCATAGATATGCATGTATATTTGAGCATTGGCACAACATTTTCGTGTATGTGGTTATTTGGAGGTGATGTGGTTTAGTGTTAGGAGGTTATTCTTATCTCCTAGATGCTTGTTGGTTTCTTTACTATGGTTACTCATTTATGGACATGTTTGGAAAATCATATCTATAGTTGATTTGGTGTTTGAATCTTGAGGTCTACATGATTATCTTCTTTGATATCTTGTTTTGCAGGTTACTAAATGAAATATATAAAAAGGGGATCCTAGGTCCTAAATGCCAAGAACCTAAGATACAAAGGTGGCCTTTTTCCACATTACATTAGGATGAAAATCACAAGGGGAAAATATTGACTTTCAACCCTAATGGTGAGATAATCAGACCTAGATCTACATCTAAAATGGGATTGGAATGGATTGGAAATATTTTAGAATGATTGAATTAATGATCCTATATGCCTTGATATGAAAATTACAAAATCTTGACAAATAACAAAATAAAACAATCAAGTTTCGGAAGATTCAGGAAGGTGCAAAGGACAAAAAACCTACTCAAAAAATTGGTTCTATTATGCCTACAAGGACTCATTTGGCCAATGGCGAATGGGTCTTTGTGTAGGGGTCCTGATCAACTTTTGGGGTCCTCTAGTCCTAGATCTAAGCTTTTAATTTCCACCTACAAATTTGTTGGAATGCTAGAAATGAATTCTACAACTTAGTTTTTGTAGGTTGACAAGAATGATGAGAAAAAATGCAACAATGCAAAATTGCTCTTCAAGATCTCTTCAATCCTTCTTCAACCTGTAATCTACACATACACAAAGAGGAAAAAATGTTTGTGCCATATAGGGGCTTACCTTAGTCAAATCCAGTGAATAGTGTTCCCACTTTCACAATGGTAATGTCAATGATATAAACCTTAATGGAAAGCAAAGAAATGATGAATGAACAATTTGTTGTAAATCACCACCCTTCAATAGCTTCCTTGAAGGACTAAAGACATACACATCACTTCAAGGGAATTGGATCTTGCTTACTTGATTTTCTTGAATGCTTGAATGCACGAAGACCTACAACACTTGTTAGCCTTCACAAGACAACATGAATATACATAAGCTTTGACGTGACGTTAGGATCTTGATTGCTGCTACAAATGGATTTAACTTTCTATGTATTATACATTTATTTCCTAACATTTCGTAAGCATCAAGTGCCAAAATATCAAATTTTATGATGGATTTATGATAGGTTGTTAGAGCAAGTGTAATAGGGTGTTAGTGTAGGCTATTTTTAGTATTAAATCTGAGTGGGGATTTTGAAATATGTTTATAATTATTACTTTCCCTCAAATGAGGCATTGGGATTTGGCAGCCCAATTTGGTATTAGTGCATTATAAATATATGGGAATTTTCTATCAAGAGGGATTTTTTTTTTATCAATTTTCATCTCAAGTTTTTGTATGAGCTTTTGTGCTTCTACATTTCCTTCTGTGGATTAAAACCCATTGAAAGTTGGAATCAATGGATGAAACCCCTATTGGTTTTGGAAGGAAATTTATCTCATAGATTGCATTACACCTTAAAGATTTGTAGATTTTTGTAATCTATGTGTGTGTGTGTTTGTTTGTTTGTTGCAAGTTATATGAGAAGATGTGTGAAGTTTGGTTGCCATTGATGGTGTGACATTTGGAGAGTGAATTATTGTTGTTGTTATATGTAAGGATTTTATTGTAATTTTTTTCATATAGTTCAATTTCTAGATTTTTGGGTTTAATCTTTTAGATTGGAGCAATACAATATTGACAATGTGGTGTGTTTGTATTTTATGGGTGTTGTTTGATTTGATATCTCCCAATTTTTTGTTCATGTTGTTGTTGCTATTGATTTTTCCAATATTTCATGTGTAAAAAACCATATTTCATCAATAGAATAAATTATAGAATTTTCTATGCAAAAATTGTCAAATTTGAGTACATAGATTTGTGAAGAAATTGCAAAATCTTATTGGGTAATTCATTATATTTTTAATATTTATTTGAAGAGGGTTTGAATTTTAATATATTTTGACTCAAGTTTTTTGTGTGTTGCTATATTTGAAATAAATTAAAAATATATTTTATTTGGGAACATTATATTCATAGTGGTGTAGATCATTCGTGATTTTGTTATGTAGATTTGCAATTTCACATATGTGTTGCTAGCTTGTTTTCATTTTGGGAATTTTTAAGGCTCCCTTTGAGCTCATACAAGCTCCTCTTTGGGTGCTATTTTTTTGAAGTGCATGATTTTCAATGTACTTCATAGTAGTAACCTTGGTTTAATTTCATTCTAATTTAGAATTATAGTTTCAATATTTTAGCCTCTTCTAGCATTTGTATTCAATAAGATCAAGTACGCTATTATACATTTGAAAACTAGAAATTATAAAAGTAATAAGTAAAAAATGTCAAAATAATATTATATTGAGATGTTTATGTAATTTTTGGGTCACAACCTTGTGGTTTTATTTTCTTTTGCTTACTAAATTTCTTGATTGGTCTATTAGGTGACTAATTTAAGGAGATGATCATGAGTATTAGAAAATCATATTCTTATCAAATATAATAAACAAAACTATAAATCCTGGTAACAAAACTTCCTAAATCATTTCAAATGGGTCAAAATCTCACTCATTCTTTATAGACTTGTTCTCGTATCTAGTTCTTTCTAGCAAAAGCAAGTGTGGAATGCAAAGGTTGAACATGTTTTGGGGTTAATTATGTGTAATTTCAATATCAACAACATGATGGATGTCGCTCACATTGAGTGCACTTGTGACCTTTGTACTAGAATATGGGAGATTCTTGAAGGCTTAAATGCATATCCATTCTCAAAAGATCTAGTATGGATTGTCTTCTATCACTTGATATTTTTCTACCATATGACCATAACATAACTAAGGTACTTGATGAATGGAAAAATCATGATCATTATGAAGATATAGTTTTCTCTTGATGCTCCTCTTCTTCCTACAGAGACTTTCATTGACTCTTTGACTTATGTGACTTATAATATCAATTCAAAGGGTTCATCATATTTATTTATGAGTCAAAATCTTGAGGCTAAGTACTCTTGCATTCTAACATTGAAAAATACATCTAGTGTTTATATATACATTTTGTGTGGACACATCATCATAGGATGAGTACTGTAGTTTGATGGCATGAATTGAGTTGTCATCTCCATCATAGTTCAATATTTCTTTATCAAGAGCTTCCAGTGATTCTTTATAGCAAGTTCACATTAATCTTCCTAATACACCTCATTGGGAGCTCTGCTTACCATATATTTTACATTTCTTTATGGAGTCTCACCTTTTGAATATTGAGGAAACATTTGAGGAAATTCATCTCCTCTTTGATGACAACTTCCTATGGAGTTACATCACCTTCTTTTAATGTCAAGAAGGAACATTCAAACCCTCCTCTCCACCCATTCATACTTCCATGGTGACAAACTCTATAAATATTCATGAGTCCCTAATTTGACTCAATTATCACTCATATTGATACATTCTATAAGAGTACCAAATTCTCATTGATTTAGTTGTCTTACCTATTGTGAGAATCATACATCCATGGTTATTCTACTTGAATCTTGCATGATATCTTATTCATCTTATCAACATTTTTCATAATTTGATACTAGTTTAGAGAATCTTAAATAGTATATAGAGGCATCATCTATATGTTTGGTACATGTTCTTCATCCATTGTCACATGGTTTTCAAATGTTACTTTCATTAGCTAGGCTTGGGACTATCGATTCAATTGTGACTCATTTTTTATACTGATAGGGCAACACTTGAGTAGTTTCTAGAGATCCTCAATTTTTATCTTCTTCCCTCATTATTTTCAAGAATAGAAAGATCTTTTGTACAGTCACCTTTCAATTTGTTTCTTCCTAAAGAGAGAAGTGTTGTTTGATGATAACAAATCATCTTTAGCATTTTGCATTGAGCATACATACTATCAACACATGAGACTACACTTTGAGGGGGCCTACATGGTCTCTCTTTATCCTCTCTTTGGAGGGTTTTTTCTACAAATTTTGATTCAATTGTGACTCATTTTGATACCAATACCTGGAAACAATTGAGTAGTTTCTAGAGATCAACATTTTCTATCTTCTTCCCTCATATAATTTTCAAGATTAGGAAGATCTTTTGTGTTCACCTTTCAATTTGTTTCTTCCTAAAGGGAGAAGCGTTGTTTGATGGTAATAGATCATATTTAGCATTCTATATCGAGTGTGTACTATCGACACATGAGACTACACATTGAAGGGGGATACATGGTATCTCTTCAACCTCTCTTGGGAGGATTTTTTCGTACAATTTTTTCCTTCTTTTCGAAGGGGTTATTTTCTACATGGCTACCTAACATGGCTACATATTTTTTTGGACCTATCTATCCATCTTTCTTACCCACATAAGCTATGCTTCTAGGGACATGGTGGTGCATTATTTTTATTTTTGAATTTGGTTAATTGCTTTATTGAATGATATGCACCTAAGATAAGATAAGCTTTCTTAGGTAGATATTTACTCAAATAGGTCACACTTGCATCATGTGACTTGTAGAATTCCTTGTTTGGTGGAGTTTATTACACACATGTGACTACATCTCCTTTATCCCACATTTGTTATACATTCACATCTATTTGTAGTGTGTCCTATACATGTCCATCTTTTGTTCTTATATGAGCATATCTTGTATATAGTCTCATAGTATTACATTATTTGATTAGAATACAATGTATTCTATCATGTTGGTCTTCTTTGTGTTTTCCTTAGACCTCATTGATTTTGGGTGCCTATCTCCATAACCAAATCTTACAAAATGTTTTTTTAACATGCCATTATATCATCATATTTAAGGACATTCAATGTGCACTTATTTTCATATGGGATAACAATTATAGCACACTCCAATTTATAGAGGGACAAATAAGTAGACCCACACCATCATCATCATATAGACATCTACATGCTTATGCATGTTGTCTTCAATATTGCTCAGCATTGTTAATTCGACCCACTAAAGGGGTTTGACCTAGGATACCTCATTCACCTATCAAGTCAGCAAACTCCTAAATATTGTGTTTAGACATCACTTTGATAGATTCAGATAACCAAAAGACAAAGGCAAATATGTTATTAAGCACATTTTTTGTCATCAATCATGCACATCCAAATCATTCCCACACACAAAGTTCAATCTTACGAGGTGTGGGTTCAACCCAATCAATTATAAGAGCAACCCAAATCAAATTTTGTCATTTTTCTTTTAATGCATATAAGAAGTTACAATCTGAATTACATTTAAAATCAAATTAACTAACAATTATCTATTGATCATCAAAATCAACTAAATACTTTCATTTCTATTATTTCAATTTTATTTTTTTTGTATAATATTAATCAAAAAATTAAATAATTGTTAGCAAACATAAAAACATATAAAATTTGAACTGTTACCACTTTTAATTTTGAGAATATATACCTCTATCAAACTAATTGCATATTAATTAACAAAATAAACTAATTTTTTTACAAACTTATTCTTGACCATGACCCCTCCATAGGACAGCATCCTGAAGTTTGATGTCATAATCAGAAATTCTTTCTTCTCTTAGGTGGGAAAACAAAAAGCATTGTATTCCCTCTAAAAAGAGTCAGTCAGGCTCTTTATATATGCAGAGGAGGAGGACTCTGAAGACAAAGAAGACCCTCTCCTCTGCCAGGGTTTCAGGGGCTATTGGAACCCCTGCCATTTTCTTCTTTCATTAGGATTCCTTGCATAAGCTGGGGTTATTACTGTGCTTCTATTTCTCATTGTTAGCACGGTTATGGCATATCGATTTCAGGAAATGTGATGAAGGTGCAGCTGTTCTTTATTCCTGGGATAATGGAAGGCCTATTCTAGATTGACTTCTTGCAGGAGTACACGAAGCCCTCTCAAATAGGCCTTACATATATCCCATGAATACTATACAACATTCACAGCTGGAATTGGTATGCCATTGCCTCGCTATTGTACCGCACATTCTTCATCTTGTCTGTATCATATCAGGCAATTAATTAACTTAAGCTTCCTTCTTCAGGTGCCCCCGTTGGAAGGTTCTGACTGATTTTTGTAGTCCTGATTTTCTATGTTTTTTCCTTGGTTTTTGTCGGCGAATGAATTATTGGTTTCCTGTGATTTTGAGTTAAAAGATCGAGAGGGTAATATAAACTCTGCCTCATCTTTTAAAGTGTTGAATTTTTACACTTAACAGAAAATTATCCCCTTTTAAGTTTTTTCATGTACCAACAGCCACTTGATTCTTATACTTTTTATCAACAAAAATCTGTTAATCCACAGCAGATGGATGACGTAGGCATCTGCTTTCTTCCTGAGCAGATCTGGGTTTGAATGTGGTCTCATTCACCTGTAAGTAACCTGTAACAATGTTTGATTGAAGCTCAAGAGTTGATATGGCTCAGTCTTTTGGATCCACTTTATTAATGCCTGGTCAACATATTGCCTGTAACATCAGCCCTTTATGTAAACTCTGTTTTCCAGTCAGCGTGCTTGTGAAAACCTGCTGATCATATTGAATGTGGTCGTGGTAGTGGTATTGATGATGAATTAGATCGTGTTTAAGGTTTTTAGAGTTCAGTAGTTCGAGGTCTGGCATCAGCATCAAATTTTGAAATGCTGTGGACATTGGACATTGAAGTTTTTTTTTCGTATCATTTTGAAGTAGGTAGTGATCTGTGATTTATGACATGTATAATTATTCCACTGTAATGATTCTTGATTTTGATAATTGTTTATGTAGTGAACGATTTCGAAATTTTTGATTTTGATGAAGTAAATCTATTAAGTTTTCTGAATTATGATAAAAAGATAAAGGTTACTATCATTATATGTAGATTTAAGAATTTTTGTGATAGATTATGAATTTCGATCTATATAATAATATTTTTTTGTTGTGATGATGGATTATGAAGGATTTTAGAGTGATGTGAAATATCAATGGATACTTTTATCCATTTTTAATGTGAAAATAGATCTATAAGTCTGATACAAAATATTGATGTTTTATTGTTTTAATGATGGACTATTCATGATCCATTCTAGAATCTGATTCATCATGAACTATAGAATCTGATCCAAAACATTGATGTGTTTCTATTTTGATGATGAACAATCTGATCTGAAACATTAGTACAATGATAGATCAATGTGTAATCAATCACATTGATAGAAAAACTTATAAAGATACTTCCAAAAAAATTTAAATGTTTTCTAAACCCTAGTTAATAAGTATAATAATTGTATTAATATTAATGATATTTAAATATTTGTTGTAAAGGATATGATATTTTCACATTTTATAATATTGTGTATTAATATTTACGATAAAAAATTATGTATAATATTGTAAAAATATTTTAGATCAGACTAAATTTATTAAAAGCATCATAATTTAAATTATGGATTTGTATTACAGCTCAGTGATCTGAGCGCATCACTGTGAACACTAGAGACCAGTCTTAAAATATTCATGATACGCAGATGTATCAAATTTTGTACTGTCAATGTTGGTCATTGGAAATTTTCTTCTTATCATTTTCATGTAATGTTTCTGTGGTTATACATTATTGTTTGGGTTTTTCTAGCCTTTCCCAAAATTCTTGATTTTGGGAAAACTGTTAAACTCCTTGAAATCTATTGAACTTTCTGAACTTTGATGAAAATAAGATTATTTGCAGAGTCCGTGGAAAGTCATTCCAGTAGGTGCTGTGTAAAAAAATCATATAATTTACAGTTTTATGGTTTCATGCAGATTGAATGTTGGCGATGCTGCATGTTCTTGGTATTTTTATTGAAAAAAAATCTGAAAACTAATATCAAACAATGCCACATGTAAAGAAAAAACATCCCTCCAAATACCTGCAGCTCATAGAAGCCTTTGCTCCCCTTAGGAATTGCAATCTACATGTCTGAAAAGTAGCCGCTGTAGCTTTTCAGTGAACTTGCTCCGATTGGTAGTTAAAATCTGTATGTTGTCATTCGCTCTAGCAGACATTTTCGTCACTAGCACAATCTGACGAATCTGAATCAGATGATGCAGTCAAATTAGACAGTTAATGAATTTTAGCTTCAGACAACAGTTATAATGGAAAATTGTTTAATGTCTTCCCATTGTTTTCCTGATCCAATAGAAGCATAAATAAACCCCCAATAATCTGAAGTGCTAGAAAGCTTATACAACTGTATAGAATTGAAATAAGTTGTTTTGATTGATTTGGGTGATAGGGCAAGCTTGTGAAAACATTGTATCAGTGTTCTTGGAGGTTTCGTGGGAATAAATGGACTATAATTCTTACTGATTCTAGTTGAGATAAGGAGGCACCACACCAAACTGCAACAGATTGCCCACATTGAGTTTCCCCCTGGGTAAATCTTGCAGCCCAACTCCATTTCATATTAGACAACTGTTTGTTATAATGTTCAGCAATTAGATAGCTTAGGTTTTTATTTAAGATCTGTTTTTAAGGGAAATTTTTAAATAAATAAATACACAAATCATTTCATTTCAGATGTAAATATGTTGAGGTCTGTGTTGATGAATTATGAAGAAAAAGAGTTTTTGACGCTGCCCAAAATTTCCTCCATTTGATAATGAAAACTACTTGTATTTTGTGGTAAAAGAGAGCAAATATGGCAATAAAATTTAAGGGAGAAACCTCTAGATTTTTTCAAAGTCGATATTAAAATAGATAATAAAATTATTTTAGGGGAGAGAATTCTATATTGGAGCACTCTAATTACTTAATTTTATGGAACGTCATGTGGATCAAAGATTAAAAAAAGTATTTTCACCTATGCAATGCAAGTGTGGAGACAAATATTTTGTTTTGAGGGATGTGCAAATCATCTGCCACATGGATGACAAGGAGAGGTGGTGGGGTATTTTCCAAGGCATTTTGAAGGCTAACTGACATTGGATCAAGAGGACCTTCGGTCCCATTCTACCATCACAATAGTACATGTTGACCATGACGTGTAGTGAGCAACCACAACACCATTTTTTTTAAACGTGCTAATTTTAAACATGCTAATTTTAAACATGCGCCACCTCCTCTTTCCTTTTGGACCCACCACATTAACTCAATGTCCATCTACATATATGTGTGGGATGATACTAGATTTCCATGTCATGGAGCCTTCAATGCTTCAATACCTCGCATTTATCATCACTAACACCTCACTATTGAGACCCCTCTTCTTGAAAGGTCGTTTGTAGTTTGCATCAAAACATGTTCGCTTCAAGTTTGTATTGGTGGTGCCTTCCACAAAAGGAATGGTCACCAATTTTAGCTCATTGCTCATTTCTCATCTTCCAAGTTGTTGTTTGCATGTCTTTGACCTAGGTGAGGATTCTACACCTCCCCAAGGCGATGAACCAACAAGGTAATATGTTTTGAGATGTTCATTGTGTTTCATTTCTTCTCTTTTCATATTATTCCACTTCACTTCTCTATGTTTAAGGCGTTTGTTTTATTTTAATTGGTTTTCCATTCTTACTTATTCCCATGACTTGTTCTAAATGGAAGCATAGTTTTAAATGGTTATAAATTCAAACATAGTCTTAAATTGTTTTAAATTAAAACATAGTGGAGAAATGGGGTTTAAGGGTTCGCATACTATTTTATTTCCATCTATTTTTAATATTTACTATTTTAGATGGCATTACATCATTTCACTCCTCTTTGTGGTTGTAAATGGAATCTTTTTTGGGTTTTTTGAGTGCTTCTATCACTAAAGAATTGGCTTAGCTATTTTTTTTCTTTGTGTCATACTAGTAATTAATTGGCTAAACTGAATTTTTAGTTTCTTTTTTATTTTGAAAATAAACAAATAAATAATAATGGTTAGTGGAATTTCTAGTTGAATGCTTTAAGGCTTTTCGTTTCTTTAAATTTCTACTCAAAAGATTCAAAAGATTTCAAATACCAAAACTAGTGTTTGAGGGTGTTTATCAACACAAGCATCTTTTGTGTTTTGTAACACATTTATTTGTTATGAAAATTCAAATCTTTTGTTAGAGCATCAATGTGACCTCTTCAATTTAAATTAAAAATATAGTATTATAATTCTTTCAATTGGTAATTTTATACTAACAAAATTTATGGAAATGGGTTATCAAAAGTTTATTGGTTGCCAAAATATTACAAAGTTGGCTTCGTTGTTCATTAGGGTCTCTACGTATCTTGTGCATAATAAAGTTTAAATAGATTTCTTAAGCCTTTATTAAGTTTAGGGTTAGCTACATTTATTCATAATGTTATGAAATAGACAATTATACTTATTGTAATTTATGTTTAAAAACAATTTACTTTATGTGATATGTCAAAATATAATTTAGACAACTCTAAAGTTGAATGTACTCATTTATGAAAGGGGCAATTTGTGCTTGTTTTAATCTATATTTATGAAATTAATCTTCTTTTTAGGTATGTATGAGTTGGTGTTGATATAGGCTAATTGAAGGTGTTCTAAGGAGTTAGCACCTTGCTCATCATCTAAACCCTAGTGATTTTAACAATATTTCTTAGGATGGAGAAGTCTACGGAGAGGAAGGCAACAGTGAGAAAGAAGACGCAGACGAAGGTGAGGAAGAAAACACAGTAGTTCAAATTGACCTTCTATGTGGGCGATGGTGAAGAGGAGGGCGCAAAAGATGAAGGGGATGGAGAGGACCACGACACCATTGCAAGGGCTTTGTAGAGGTCAGTGAGGGTTCCATGTAAACCTGCAACATATGGTTTGTTTTCTTCCTGTAGTAAGGGTGTTGACAATGGAGAGGTTGTTGGCCCTGTTGCCGTAGTACCCATTGAAGATATTTGGGCGCGAGAATGGGATGAAGAGGATGAAATTTCCTCTAGTTTTGTTGCTTTCCACTAGCGAAGGCTACATCCCTTGCAGAGGATACAACTTTATATTCTTTTGATGATAGATTTGTCCCGGCTAATGCAGAGGATGGAAAGTCTATTGTTTTTTCTAGGGAGGATGCCTGGGCTTGTGAATGGGTTGAAGAGGAGGATGAACTTCTTCTTGACATTCTCTTTGCGGCTCGGTTGAAGGTGCAGAGCGTGAGGTTGAGAAGATTGTGGAGAAATCTCAAAATGGTGTTCAATTAATGGGTCTGAATAAAGCCTTTCTTCTCCCTCCAAATGTTGAGGGGGGAGTTAGTATGTCTTGTTTCCTATTCTCCTATTGGTGTTCATGTTCCTCCTCTTGTCTTTGCATTGACCCCTAGGGTTCTTGAGAAGCTTTTTTAGAGGAAGGACTGTGATGTGATGGTTGGGAGTATTGGTGCTCCAATGGTTGATGTTTCTTGATTCTTCATCTCTTATTGTTGTCCTTACTTCAAACCCTAGGGTTTTGGAGGATCTTAGCGTGAAGGAGGTGTGTGGTGCATCTAACTTGCAGTTAGGTTATGATGGTGATGTGATTGATGGGAGTTCCTCTAAGGTTAAGTAGAATGTATAGTTTCAAATTGATATTCCCGATTCTCTCCTTATTGAGTCATTGGCTTGGCTTAGGATCTCGCTTGTTGGGAGATTTTGTGGCAATCATCCCATTATCAATACCATCAGAAGATGGGTTCTTCAGGTTTGGAAAATTAGAGGTTTGGTTGAGGTAATTTCTATGTTGAAATATTTTTTCTTTTTATTTTCCTTGGCTAGAGGATTGTTCTAGGACCCTTCTAGATGGCCCATGGTTTCTCGGCATGAATGGCCTTTGTCTTCAAAATTGGTCTCTTGGTTTCAACCCAATGAAAGACACTTTCAAGTTTCCTATTTGGGTTCATTTGCTAGGGCTATCTTTGGAGTATTGACATGAAAATATTTTAATGAGTACTACTAATTCTTTTGGGCAATATTGTGCTACTAATAAGATCACCAAATTCATAATGCATTTGTTATTCACTAGATTTTGTGTGTTTGTGGAGAGTAACCTAGTGTTGCTCACTCAGGTTACCTCATCTTCAAAATTTGGAAAGTGGGTGCAGTAGATTGAATATGAAGACTCTCTAGTTATTTGCCATTCTTGTAGTAAAGTGGGTCATGCCTCCACTACTTGCTTTGAGGAGATTCAAGAAGAAGGTAATATAGGGAAATCCCCTATTGATTGTTCAATGTTGAGCTCCTCTTTTAAAACTTTAGCATTGGAAGTTGGATCTGACATTGGTCTTGTGATTTCTCCTTGTAAGAAAAAAGATTTGGGGAGAAGGGCCCTTGTACTATCATAAAGCAAAAATCTTTGGAACAATTTTTTAAACCACCCTGACTTTGGCTTATTTAGTTGGCGTATCAGGTTTTGTAATGTTTTGTCGTATGTAGTCTCTTAGATGTTTTGTTTGGTTGTTCTTTGGTGTCTAATTGTGCTTAATGCTCTATCTTTCTCCTTGTATGAGGTTCTAGGCCCTTTCAAAACCTTGCTTACCTAATCAAAAACACCTTGCTCATCTAAAATTTATAAATGTTGTTCATAGTAAGTATTATCCTCTATAATTCTATGAACAAAGAGTCACAATGATGAAATCAATTAGTACCATGTTTATCCACCATTTCATGAAATATTTTATCAACTGTTTCTTAGTGGCTTTAGCTTGGTCATTACTTTGTATATAAAATGGAGAAGAGAAGCATTTTTAAATTAATATGTATTACAAAACTTCTTAACTTCTTAGTTTTTAATGGATGTATCATTATCCATAATAATAGAAGCAGGTAACCAAAAGCATGAGATAATATCTTCCATTACAAAAATTACAAATGTTTAAGGCCCTAGAGAATTTGAATGGGGCAATCTCCACCATTTAGTGAAATAATTAGTTGCATTGATTAAAATATATTTGACAACATAGACATCGCATCTCTTCCTTGGTGTGCTATTTTGTATCATTGGAAAAAAGGTTTTACTCACAAACAAGGAAGTCATAAGACTTTCCTCTACAAATAGTAGATCCTAATGTTCTTTTTAGCATAATCTATGTTTCGTGTGTAGATATTGAAGATAAAGTGTTTATCGTATCAATAAAAGAACTTTTAGCAACCGAACTTGATCATGCAGAGGAAAATCATTCTTCAATCACGCCATTTTTGTGACCTAGTCCCATACTCATGTTGTAGATTTTTTGTCACATGCTTATTATTGAATATAAAATCCCAAATCTATAATTTTGATGGTTAATAATAATAAATAAAATATTCATCATCATAAACAACGCACTAACAAAGATATAAGCACTTATAATCATTTTATTATTATGAGGAACTATTCCAGCTTCAATCAATCCAAGCCTGATTATAATTTGTTATTTTATCACTTAGTTATAATCTTAAATAAATTTAGGTTTTTTTATTTCTCTACATATGTTCATCTTCATTTCATATCTTACATAAAGTACACCAAAATATGGCTTCTTCCAAACCTTATCTTTTCATCTTCATTTTTTCAATTGAGCTTATCCCTATCCAAACATATTACATCTAGACCTAATCACCATCATTTCTTTTCCTACACTATTTAGTCTCTAGATACATCTTTTTCAACCTCTATATTTTCTCTCCCACAAGCTAAAGTCTTGCACTCTACTAATGGTACCCTATACGAAATGGTAGCCTAACTAGCAAGGTTTTAAATAGTGCACATATGCCATTTTTAGTTATACTATAAATGCCTATATGTTATATATGTTGTAGCCACTTTGTTGTAACTCCATATATGTAAATACTTATTTGTTCTTTGTGATGTAAATGTTGTAGCCACAGTTCTATAAATGCTTATATGTCCTATATGATGTAAATGTTATAGCCATAGATATGTAAATGTCTATTTTTTCTAAATGATGTAAATGTTGTAGCCACTCTACTATAATTGCATACATGTAAGTGCTTATATGTTCTATATAATGTAAATTTTATAGCCATTGTTCTATAAATACCTATTTATTATATATGATGCAAATGTTGTAGCCATTGTTTTGTAAATGCCTATCTATTTTATATGATGTAAATGTTGTAGCCATTGTATTGTAACTACATATATGTAAAGGCCTATATGTTCTATATGATGTAAATGTAGTCATTGTACTATAAGTGCATATATGTTTGAAGATCTTGATTTCCCATTCATCCAATATTTGCAATTTTACCATTGGATATTTACAATTCATGTCAGTGGAAGTTGGAATACAAACATTCTCAATTGTAACAATTCTATGGCCATGACAAATATCATTCCCCAAGCTTAAACTGGCATTAATTATACACAATCCCTCTTCAACAAATATGAAACCTAATTTCTATTATTAAGACTACATATTCAAAAGATACACTATACTTGTCCTAGCTACATATGAAGTAACCACCCATGATATCATATTGTTTTCTAAATGTAAACTCCTTTGTAAACAAAATGCATGGCCATGTGTCCAATAAAATAAACTAAAATGTCCCATATCTCATCATCAACTTGATTTATTCAAGTGATATTTTCCCTACTATTGGTTAGTTCCTCCGTGAATACTTTCTAGCAACACACTCAAAGGCATAAGAGTCACCAACTAAGCAATCAAAATAAGAGGACATAAATCAATTAACTATCAAACTTATTAGAAAATTATATTTTTAAAACATCCATCAAATCCATCCTTTCATCTTGCATTAATCGATCCATACAATTCAATTTCAATTTTATACCAAATAATAGGACATGAATTTAAGAGTTCAAACCAAGAAAGCATTCAACCAAATCAATCAACCTCTTAAATTAACATGTAAATCTTTTGTGAATTTCTTTTAAATATGCTAACATGAAGTTAAACATGAAGAAACATGTCAACCAAGACTACATTCTATTATAGAACATGAAAACATGAAGAAACCTATCAAATACCTAATGTTAAACATGAAGAAATCTAACCTAGTATGAGGTGGTAGCATTGGGGAGGCTTGGTTTCCCAAATGCATTTTGGGTTAAGCTATATTATAATCTACATTTCAAACTGATATGTGGATAAGTACAACATAATTTAACACTAAAATTATTTTAGCATAATCAAGTATCCCTAATGTGAATGCTTCATACTAGTTTGAATTAATATATATGATGGCCTGGAAGATGAACAAGAGCATCAACTTAGTATTGATGATCATTCCTTTTGCAAAACCCATCGCCAATACAAAGTTGAAATGAACATGTTTAGGTGTAAAATGTAATGAACTTTCTGAAAGAGAAATCCTAATAGTGGGGCATTAGTAAATAATAAATGTGAGGAATTGAAACATTGAAGGCTCCATGTTGTGGAAATTTGGCACCATCCTATACAAGTATATGTGGATGGACATGAAGTTAATGTGGGAAGTTGGGAAGGAAAGAGGAGGTATGGAGCATTTAATGTTAGCATGTTTAAAAAAAGGTGGTCTTGTACCCACTAGCCACATGGCATGGTCAACACGTATTAGTGGGATGTTAGACTGAGACCGAGGGTCCTCTTGATCCACCATTGATCAACCTTCAATGGAAAATGCTATGCTCTACATCTCATCATCCTCCACATGGCATATGAGTTGGACACCCCTCAAAATGAAATGCATGTCATTATCATAAGGCAAACATAAATTTGAAATCCCCTTTCATTACCAATTGAAAGAGATATAAACTTTTATTTATCACATAAATATGAAATCCCCAAATGCAAAATGCAAAAAAAAATGCCCCCTAGGTTATTATTTCAAACAAGCTTTTATATAATGATTGCTTTCTCCCAACCTCATTGAAACCATGAGGAAAAATAAAGTGGACTTGATGTGATAGAGTTTGTTGTTGTTTGGCAGCTTGACTTTGATATCCCAACCATAATCTCATCTCTTGTTGGAATTGGAGTGCTAGTTATATGAGAAGGGGTTATAATTAGAATTGGAGTTATGTTTACATGGGATGGAGTCAAACATGGACAATTCATTGTAGTAGAATACTAAGGGGTGTTAATGTTCATCATATCCCTAAACAATGTATGATTCTCAAGTAAAAGGGTTTAGTGGATTTCTTAAATTCCTTTATCTCTCAAATCCCTCCTTGATGTTAAGTGTGAAAAGAGAACCTAGATTTAACTAGTAAATTATTTCAAATCTATCTTTTATTTGCTTAACATTGGAGCATGAACCAAAGAGGGTTTTATGATTGGCTAAATACCTCAAAGGAGAGAGTCAATCTACCTGGGTTTTATTCCTTTGTTTTAAAGAGCGCATATTTCATGAGTGTGATTAATTAACCTAATTGATATAAGACCTAATCTAAAAATATGAATGATCCCACATACAGAAATAAAAAAATCACTAAAATAGGTACAAATCTGAGTTGTGTAGACAAAAGGGCACCTTTGGTTGAAATTTGAGCCTGAATTGTAGGGACATGGGTATAGGGTTCCCTAGTCGTTGGGTTTTTTCTTATTCTTAGCTTTTGTCCTACAAACTGTCATTGCTAGAAGTTTTAGATCCAAATCTACACACATAAAAAGAAGGGAAAGGTTGTGTTGTATATGATTTTTCCTCAGTCAAACCCCATTTTGGTGTTCCCACCTCTACAACAAAAAATATGATGATGGTATGAATCGTGTGCTCTTGCAGGAGCAGAGGAAAAGTAAATAATAATGATCGTAATAAATGAATAGCATAAGATAAAGTTACCTTAGGTATGAAACCCTTGTTGAAGTGATGTCACACCATAGGTTGCCACAAAAAAAGGATGAATAATGAACAATTTTCCTTGAACACATGTAAGGATTAATCCACATAACACAATAGAGAGTTATAGCAAGCATGTAGAGAAGAGGTTGCATGTATCTTCACAATTTGCACATAATAGTTCATAATAATTATTCATAATTGAATTGTAATTGTCTAAATGAGAGGTAAAAATTATTTATATATGCATCCTAATTGATTTTTTGGACCTAGGTTGACCAATTATCATTTTCATGACACCTAAGGCCGACATTAGAGGTGGTAACATTTGAAAGTATATTCCTAGGAGTATGGCACACAACACCTCTGTATGGGTATTTTTCACTCTAAAAAATTGAGATATCGAGGAATTGAATGTATTTTTCTAATATATCCCCAAAATGAACAAATTATGAATATAATTAATTATGCATGCAAAGTAGGGTGTCAAACCTAGTGTGAAATTAGCAAGGGTGACAATTTACTACACTACACTTCCTCCAATAGGTTTTTTTTTAGGAGCCATATCTTTTGATCCAATAGTTGGGATTTTCACAAATAAGATATTGTTAAAAATCTAGTTCCATGTACTTTATAGTGGTGTAGATCTTATTATTAAAAAAATGTTGGTTCATTTTGTTGTTGATTGAAGTCAAATCTCCCACTTAGACCTCTGAACTCTTTTTTTCCTAGATGTCCAAATTTCATGATTGTTACAACATTGGAAAGGTATTCAAGAGCTCTTTTGTTATGTTTATGCACATTTACCAGATTCAACCTCAAGTGCATTTTATTCGATTTTTTCCAATATCGTATTTTGATTGATTACTTGAACATCTTGACACCTACAACAATTTTATCATTTTGGGGGCTTTATTTTTAATATTGTTTTAGATTTGATAGGTTTCATATTAGATATTTGTAGTATATTGTCTATTTTTCTTTCTTGGTGCTTGTGGCTCTCATTGTAGAATCAAGTAAATTTGAGCTACTCACTTCTCACAACTATCACGCATGGAAGAATAAAATGCAAAGGTTATTTCTTTCCAAGGGTTTGTAGTCTACCTTGAGTGATGATCAACCATAATTTTCTATTAAGTATGAGATGTTTTCTCATAGGAACAAATGTGATGGCTTGGTTGCATTGCATGTTTTTGATAGTTTGTTATTTCATATTGAGGGATGCACTACACTAAATCAAGTATGGGAAAAGTATAAAGATTTGTTTGGTATTGTTAGTGAATTTTGTTCTTTCCAATTAGAGGTAGAATTGACATATCTTACTCCTGATGCATTTCCCATTATTATAGATTATTTGGTTAAATTTGAATATTTGAGATCATAGTTAGTTGGTTCTGGGAAAGATGAATTTGATAAGAGAAGTGTCATCTTTATTTTGTCTAATTTAAAGGGACCATTTATAGTTTTTTCATCTCCTTTTATGCCATCATATACACCTTAGGTGATTCATTTAGCATGCCTTATTCTAAGAATTTTTTTTAATATTTGGCTAGAGAGCAAGCCAAGCTAATCTAGTTAGATGCTCTTTCCAAAAATCATGCATTGTTAGTTGTTGGTGTGAATAGAGGTATTACATAACAAGTGCTAGTGTAAATATTGTCATTATCTACCTAGTTAGTTAATCACCTTTCTAGAATTGACCTATTCACACCTAACTTAATTTTACTTAAGCTTCTTTTTCCTTTTGTCTCACTTCATAGCATTGAGACATATGTCCTCATGACTTGAGAGACCTATTGACACTTTCTCACCCACTTGTTAAGTGAGCTCACAAGTATCCCATCTTTGGAGAGGTAGTCAAAGTTTCACTCCTACTTTCTCACCTCTTCATCTATGCAATGCTTTATCATCGTATTCTACACATTCTATGATAGTTATTTGGATTTTACGTTGTGCTTGATTCATTTCATGATAATTTGAATATTGTATTCATTATTTGCTACTCCAACAACTAGTTCCATTGTTAGGCCCCTTTTTCGCATCTTACATTTTTTACTTAGGGTGCACATAAGATACTTATCACTTTATATTTCATATCAATAGATTAAGAAACTTTTCATAATCTTATATTATCCTATCTTAGGACCCAATTTTTAATATGTTTTTGACGACATTTTAATTATTCAAATTCAAGTTTCCAATGTCAGCTCGTGGAATCTAATTTTTGAGAAATTAGATAAACACCTATATATGCATAGTTATTTTATCAATTAAAATATAAGAATTAGAGAATACTTTATGAGAGAAATCCTAGAGAAAATATCATTGTCAAGAGCATTGAAGAGCAGATTTATCAGTCATCTACAACAAAAATTAGGATCATATCATCATGTAAAAATTCATGTGTGTTCATATCATATTTTGGAGCTAACATTGTGATGTAGGTTTCAAGCATTCAAGCATCAAATCAAGCAATCAATCAAGCCAATTCATGCAAGATCCAATCCTTAGAGAGGTGTGTTAGACTCTAGTCCTCTAAGGGCATTAAGGGTTTGGTGAGTTGTAGAATAGCTTTGTTCATTCATCAATTCCCTCCATTTATCATTGTTTAATCATCACCAAATCTGGTTTTGACCAAGGGAAACCCCTATTCATCTAAAAAAACATTTTTCTTCTCTTTTTGTATGTGTAGATTTACAAGTTAAGAAGGATTGAAGATTGATCAAAGGATAAATTTCGCAAAGTTGTCAAAGTTGTCATCATTATTGTCAAGCTACAAAACACATCTATAGATTTTATTTCCAACAAGTTTTGACTATCAAACTTGAAGAAATCAGAAGCTTAGATCTAGGATCAAAGGACTGTAAAATCAGATTTTGGAACCTTTATATAGAGACCCATTCACCCTAGGGAGAATTTGTCCTTTAGCAGTGTTCAAAATCCACTTTTCGTGCCAGGTACATACCACTCCACCCTTCTCAGATCTTCATGTAGCTTGTTGTTTTTTTTGTCTACTATCATAATACTCTACATTTCAAGTATTAGGTCATATAATTGAGTTTGTTAATGAATTTAAATTTATCTCCCAAAACAACCAATCAATCATATTTGTCATTTTTTGTCATAAGAAAACATCATATCCCTCCCAATAAAGTTGACTCACCTCAAGGTTGAAAGTCAATCTTATCCTTGGGAGATCTCTTTTTCTAAATGAAATAAGGGAAAATGTGTGTTTGAGGAGTCCCCTATTTGTCAACCCTTTCACTTTGGGTGAACACACACCCTCACTCACACCTCCTTTTTCTAATGTTTCATTTTTGGTGAAATCAACATTCTTACACTATAATCTTTCTGAAATTGGTAGTATTTCAAACCCTAGATCTAGGATTTGCATAATTAGTTTGCATTTCATATAGGGTTTTAAAATTATATCAAAAATTCAAAAAATTGCATACATATTACATTCATTTTACATAGGAGTCTACATATTAGTGTTTTTCAATCATTTACATTAGAAAATTCAAACAAAATTGCATTTAAAAAGTTGTCATTTTGCTTGTTGTTTTCCATCAAATTGCATTTGCATCTAAACATACAAATCTAGAAATTTGTAACTGAAAGTATTTATTTGCAAGCTGAAACAAAGACCTTAAACATTAACTTGAAACTCAAACTTTAATTTTTTCAACCTCTGTGCAAAGAACCATTCGCGCTAGGGTGAATCTATCCTTTTACAGGTCATTTTCTAGATTTTCGGGCATCAATTTGTCTCTATCTACTTTATATCTTTCTATTTGTAGATCTCAATTTCAGTCTTTGAAATTGCAGTTTTATGTAGTTGTTTGTATTCAAGTCAATTGGACAAAACAAGTGCATTGGTAAAAAAAAAATTGCATTCAAAAGATATCATTTCTAGATTGTTGCATTTTAAAATTAGTAAAACCTTATATATTAGATCTAAAACTTTGCATAAAACTTCATTATGGATATGTTTTTTGGTAACATATGGATGTCCTTAAAAGCTTTGGTTGATGTTTCAAGTTGTATATTTGGAGATGATCCTAATGCAATTGATAACACTCATGAATATTCACCTCCTAAAGAATTTTCCTGTGAGGTGGACATCTTAGGTCAAGATAAAGATAGCATGCAATAATTCATACAAGACTCCTTACATAACCTTGTGAACAACACATCCTTCTATCAATCCATGCAACAACCAACACTTGATATGTTCAACCTTTTGCATCCTGAAATTGAAACACAAAGCAAGCCTCAACCATCAATCATGAAATAAATTGTTAACAAGGACAATAGTGATACTCTTTTGTCATATTCTCATCGAGTTACTAACACGCATATCAACTTAGAAGAGAGTTATGGACAAGGCTTTAAAATATTAAGAAAATAAGGGTGTAACATAACTACTAAACATGAAATCCATCAATGGCTAGAACAAAAACCATCAGAACATACCAAGGGACTAGGGTATCAAGATTATCCTCCTCCCACTACCTCTCCCAATGGGAAAGGTATTCTCTTTGTTGAACAAGACAACTAAGATGGGGGTGAATCATTTGTAGCAAATTTCACTTTTATAACATTCACCGGAACTTAGCTCAATCACAATTCTTAACTCTACTAAAATGATTAAACATTAAGTCCACATGCATAAATTGAAAACCATCACACAAACATAGTAACACTAGATTTACGTGGAAAACCCAATGAGGGAAAAACCATGGTGAGGATTAACTCACACTATAGAGAATATCAAAACTTATTACAAAAGTCTCACTACCAAAACCAGGACTCACAGTCCAACAGGGCTAACCACCTGGAGGGCTCACTGCCACAAAGATATAAAGAAGATAGAAGAGATAGGTTACAAAGAGAATAAAATCTCAATGCAACAGAGAAATCCACCACAATTTATTCAACCACTTGTAGACATGCATGAATGATATAGTCCACCTTTAGCTCACTGCATCCGAAAACTCAGCATTTAGACTTCACATTGATCTACCACCCTCACATCACATACATCCACTGATTTGCATCTTCTTCGCATCTATCTGCATTGTTTATTTACACTCATCTCTTTGTTTTGCTTTCACCACTAACTCATCCTGTATTTATACCATCTTCAACTTTGAAACATATCCAAAGTTGGCCATCCATCATTAAATTCAAATTAGGTCAACACCAAAACATCTTAGGGTGGAATTAGAATGAGGGAAACCCAAACACACACTTGATGAGGACCCAAATAGGTCCCAACACGCTTCATCAATTTTGAAGGTAGTGTTTAACACAAGGTCAACCAAACTAGTGTAAAACACATAGAACAATTAAGCACAATCCTTCCAGATATCAAAATTATCTTCAATACGATCATAATAACTTAACTCTAGAACCACAAGTCATAAGACTTAATCAAAGAGAAATATGGACCAACAACATTTCTCCCAGACCTGAGCCAGATGCACAAAAAACCATAGTTCACAACTGGTTAACATAACTTGCACTGTACAATGAATCATAAGCCAAAAATTTGGATATAGCATCTTCCAACAACCATGATCAACATATCTGAAATGCACACACATAGAAGCAAATCCCGGAGCAAAACCTAGAGCAACCATTGAACACCTACAATCTTCCATTAATACAATTTTTTCAATATCCCTAACATATACAACCAATAATTTGCGTCCAAGACACTAATGGCAACATAAACCAGTTGATAACCAATTGAACAGTTGACATCAATGACAACACCTTGCAAAAACTTCTTCATACTTACAACAATCTCCCCCTTTGTCATTGATGGAAACACATGATGTGAAAAACCATCAAAGACAACATACTAGCTCTGAACACACTTCTCATGATTTTGTTTTTTGTTTCTCCCCCTTAGTAGATAATCTCTTTTCACATGATACTCTTCATCTTCCTCTCCCCCTTTGACACCAATGGCAAAGGAAAAAGATGTTTTACATTGATTTCCCCTTTGACATTAAAAACAAAATATTCATAAAATGACAACGCATGACACTACCTGCTCCCCCTGAGAGGTAGCCACCAAAACATTAGTCCAAAAGAAAGATTGATCCCTAGACCCACTAGAATGATGCATCTCCATATGCATCTAGTTCAAGAAAGGAGGGGCAATGACCCCTAAATTTTCCCAGAGATACTCAAAAGTATCTTTAGGAAGAAACTTCGTAAGTATATCAGCAATTTGATCCTTCGTAGGGGCATATTGAAGCTTTACTTCATTCTCCACAACCTTCTCTCTCAGTAAATGATACTTGATAGATATATGCTTTATCCTTGAGTGCATTAGTGGATTCTTTGAAACGTTAATTGCACTTGTGTTATCACAGAAGATAGAAATAGGATCGTCATACACAACTATGATATCTTTCAATGTTTGTTTCATCCATAGAACTTGTGTATAGAAAAATGCAGCAATAATATACTTACCTTCAATAGTAGATAATGAAATTGAATCTTGATTTTTACTCAACCATGCCACCAATCTGCAACCAAGAAAGAATGCACCACCACTTGTACTTTTTTTGTCATCTACACATCCAACCCAATCTGCATCTATATAAGCACTTAGTGTAAAGTCAATATCTCTAGGATACCACAAGCCATAATCTAGAGTGCCATTCAAATATCTTAATATTATTTTAACGGAACAACATGTGTTTCCTTAGTATTTTCTTGAATTTAGCCACAAGACAGACAACATGCATGATATTTGGTCTAGTAGCAGTCAAATACAATAGTCAACCAATCATAGATCTATACTTTCTCTAATCAGCCTTAGGTGAATCATCATCTTTACCTAATTTGCAACCAGTCACCATAGGAGTGCATAACAGTTTGGAACCATCTATCCCAAACTTCTTCAACATCACTCTCGCATACTTAGACTGTGAAATAAAGATTCCTTTCTCTATTTGATTAATTTGCGGCCCAAGAAAGAAATTCATCTCTCCAAATATAGAAATTTCAAATTATTTTTGCATCTCTTTCACAAACATTTTACACATAGTTTCATTTCCTCCCAAAATAATGTCATCAACATATACAACCACAATCAATATTTTTTCATTTTCAACTTTAAAGTATACTTTACTATCTGTCATACCTTTGTTGAAACCTTGTTGAATCAAGTACCTGTCTAACCTTGCATACCAAACTCCAAGAGCTTGCTTCAATCCATATAAACCTTTCTTCAATCTGTAGACCATATATGGTTGATCTGACAACTGAAATCCTTTATGTTGTTCCATGTAGACCTCTTCTTCTAGCTCACCATTCAAAAATGTAGACTTGACATCCATCTGATAGACTTTGAAATCTCTATGAGAAGAAAATGCTAAGAACATTCTGATAGCTTCCATTCTTGCCACCAGAGCAAAAGTCTCGTAAAAATCTATGCCTTCTACTTGTGAGTAACCCTTACACACAAGCCTTGCTTTGTTTCTAACCACTTCTCCATTCTCATTCAACTTATTCTTGAATACCCATTTTGATCCAATAATGTTTTTTGTCTCTGGTCTTAGGACCAATTCCCAAGTTTGATTCTTCTCAATCTGCATAAGTTCTTCATAGCTTTCATCCAATGCTCATCTTTACATGCTTCACTTATAGTCTTCAGTTCAATCTTAGAAAGTAAACACAGATTTACTTCACTAGCAACAACTCTGCTTCTTGTCAATACTCCTTTTGTCTTGTCTCAATTGATCTGATTTTCTGAATGATTCTCCCACACAATTCTAGGTGTCTTAGGTGAAACTACTGGAGCTTCTTCTTCTTTTTCTTCTTCTTCATTCTACTTCCCTTGCTCATCCTTTTCCTGTTCTTCTACACTTTCTTCAATCCTTGCGCAATTAGGTTCATCGGATACATATCCATCAACATCAATTGAATTCTTCATTGCTTCATTAACCTTCACATTTTTCTTTCTACAATCTTCCTTAGTCTTTTGTTGAAACATATGTAAGCCTTTCTTCTAGTACAATATCCAAGAAAAATTCCTTCACCACTTCTTGCATCAAAATTTCCTAAATTTTCTCCATCCCTTCTGATATAACATTTGTTTCCAAATACCTTGAAATACTTAACAGTAGGAATTCTTCCACACCATAGCTCATAGGGGGTCTTTGTACTATTTTCTCTTGCTTGAACTTGATTGAATACATAAAAAGAAGTGTGAATAGCTTCTCTCTAGTGAACTTATGGTAAACCTACCTTAGTAATCATTGATCTAGTAGCCTCTTGAATTGTTTCGTTCTTCCTTTCAACAAATCCATTCTACTGAGGAGTTCTCAAAGCAAATAACTATCTTTTATCCTTAAGCATTTTATCCTCAAATTTACTTTATTTTCAGCCATAGCTTTGAATGCCTTGAATCTGTCTAATGCATCTAATTTCTCTCTAATAAATGTAACCCATGTGTATCTAGAATAATCATCAATCAAAAGCATAAAGTACCTTTCACCTTGTAGACTTCTCACTCTTGTAGGACCACAAAGATTTGTATGAATTAAATCCAGTAGTCTAGTAGTAGATTGTTCCTTTTATCTATAATGGTTTCTTGCTTTCTTTCCAAACTGACAATTCCTGCAAATAGCATTAACAGGCTTTGTAATCCTTGGTAAATCTCTCATGATCTAAATTGCACTAATCCTCACCAAGTTATCAAAATTCATATGAAACATTCTCTGATGCCACAACCAATTGTCATTGATTTGAGTCATAAAGCATCGTCCATCAACACCCTTAATTTGATAGATATTTCCTTCAAATTTCTTTCTTGCAGCAATCACTATTACATATCCTTTCTTGATCTCACATCTTTCATCCTTAAATATAAGATTATATCCTTTACTGCACATCTATCCAAAACTCAAGAGATTATTCCTTAAATCCTTTACATAATAGACATCATCAGTATTATGCTTTCCATCAAAACTTACTGAACCTATCCCACAAATTTTAGCACCAGTATCATCTCCAAACATAACTAAGCATCCATTATATTTTTCAAGTTTAACAAACTTACTCTTATCACCAGTCATGTGATGTGAACAACCACTATTAACAACCCAATAGTTCTTTTCCTGTTTAGAATGTAGGACAAAGATTACAGTACATTTTTCTCCTTCTCCAGAGGGCATTCCTTCACTTGTTTTTCAGAATTAGCAGAAGTAGGTTCATCTTTTATAGCCAAGAACAAGCATTCATTGTCATCAAGATCTCCATAGTCAAATTCCTCATCAAATATACTAGCATCTTCATCACATAATATTCTCTATTAATCTTCTTACCTTTCTTTTCTTTCTCATATCTTTGTTTATTCCTCTTAGCTCTTTCTGGACACCTTGCAGCATAATGACCTATTCCTCCACAAGTAAAGCATTTAAAGGGTAACTTACCTTCAAACTTGTTGAATCCTTTCTTCATCTTTCTCACAAATTTAACTTCTACTTCATTAATATTTTCTTCATCCAAATCTTCAGCTTTTGTAGCCTTAAAAGAAATCTCTGATTTGGATCCATTTCTCAAATTCGACTTTCTCATCTCAGAAGATGTTAGAGTTCCCAACAACTAATCTTTAGTGTAAGTCTTGTAATCTATATATTCTTCAATAGCACATACATTTTCGTTGTAAGCATCAGGGAGAGTTCTAAGAATCTTCTTTACAATTTTGGATTCATCTATTGTAGCACCAAGTCCTCACATTCCAACTACTACCTCATCCAATCTTTGTACATAAGCTTTAACATTCTCATCTTCAGACATGTGTAGGAGCTCAAACTTTGTCTCCAAATTATGCATTTTTTCCTCTTTGACCCTTTCATCACCTTCATGTGCCTTTTCTAGAGCATCCCAGACTTCCTTTGTAGTCTTCAGATTTTGAACTTTAATCAACTTAGAATGTACAAGACTATTCTTCAAAATGTACTTCACCTTATTGTTCGCTTCATGTGCCTTAATCTCATCAGTCGTACTTATACCATTAGCAAGAGGAATGTAATGATTCTTATAAGCTTTCCCCACATCATATCCATAATACTCCAGATATTTTTCCATCAATATTTTATAAATAGCATAATTAGTTCCATCAAACCTCAAATAATCATGAGTAATTTTTCCAGCCATCCTGAACCTTCCTTAAGTGGTTAAGCTCTTCTCCAAGGAACCAAGACTTGATACTAATTTTTGAACAAGAAAATTAAGAGGGGAGGTGAATCAATTGTAGAAAATTTCACTTTTATAACATTCACCAAAATTTAGATCAATCACAATCCTTAACTGTGCTAAAATGATTAAACATTAAGTGCAACTACAAAAGCTAAAAACCATCACACAAACACAATAACACTAGATTTATGTGGAAAACCCAATGAGGGAAAAATCGCGGTGAGGATTAAATCACACTATAGAGAATATCAAAACCGATTACAAAAGGCTCACTACTTGAGAAAAAGGATCACTACCAAAACAAGGACTCGCTGTTTGGATCGGGACTCACTGTCCAATAAGGCTAACCACCTGGAGGGCTCATTGCCACAAAGATACAAAGAAGATAGAAGAGATAGGTTATAGAGAGAAGATAATCTCAATTCAATAGAGAAATCCACCACAATTTACTCAACCACTTGCAAACACGCATGAATGATAGAGTCCCCCTTCAGCTCACTACATTTGAAAACTTAACATTTAGAATTTGCACTGATCTACCACACTCACATCACATACATCCACCGATTCACATTTGTTTTGCATCTATCTGCACTATTTCTTTGCACTTATCTCTTTATTATGCTTTCACCACTAACTCATCTTGTATTTATACCATCTTCAACTTTGAAACATATCCAAAGTTAGTCATCCATCATTAAATTCAAATTAGGTTGGCGCAAAAACATCCTAAGGTGGAATTAGAATGAGGGTGACCCAAACATACGCTTGATGAGGACCCAACTAGGTACCGACATGCTTCATCAATTTTGAAGGTAGTGTTTAACACAAGGTTGGCCAAACCAGTGTAAAACACAGAGCAATTAAGCACGATCCTTCTAGATATTGAAATTATCTTCAATACGATCATAACAACTTAACTCTAGAACTGCAAGTCATAAGACTTAATCAAAGAGAAATCTAGACCAACAACATTTCTCCCAGACCTTAGCCAAATACACAGAAAACCATAGTTCACAATTGGTGAACATAACTCGCACTGTACAATGAATCATAAGCCAAAAATTTAGATATAGCAGCTTCCAACGACCATGATCAACATATCTGAATTGCACACACATAGAAGCAAATATTGTAGCAAAATCGAGAGCAACCATTGAACACCTGCAATCTTCCTTTAATACAATTTTCTCAATATCCTCAACATATACAGCCAATAACCTGCATCCATGACATTAATGATAACATAAACTAGTTGATAACCAATTGACCAATTGAAATCAATGACAACACCTTGCCAAAACTTCTTCATACTTGAAACACTCTTTTACAAAATTGTTTCACAACACCAATTAATGCATCATGAGCATGATAGGGTCACCTTAGATCCTCTACCTCCACCTCAACAAGTTTCCCAATCAAGTAAGAAACCCAATCCCTATAAACTCAAAAAGTTTTCATTCCTACACACCATAAACAAAAGGATCAACTCCTCCATCTAGGATTGATTACATTGCCATCAATTCAAGAGAACAAAAAGGAAAAAGTACAAACATGAATTACTGCGTATTTCATATAACTCTTGGGAATCTTACCAATAAATCTCATGCTTTAAAGATGGTATTGAAAGAATTTGATCCTCTTGCATGACAATTTTATTGTATAATAGATTAACAATTTTTCACTTTGCTCCTTGTCATGTGATTGTTGTAGAATCATAGAATACTCACTATTACATGTATTACATTTCATGCAAATCATTTTTATATTGCAAGGAGCACATTCTCATCACCTATGTCAACTCATCCTTGTCCTACATTTGGGGGGATAAGGGGTTAGATAGCCTTGTCCTAGTATGGTACTCAGTGTTTCCCCCTTTGGCTAGTCATCCACCTTTTGTATATGATGAACAAGATTGGGATGCAAACGACTTGTTTTAGGTTGGCTCACATGTGTCATACTAGCATTATTTCTTTTCATGTTCTTTATGTAATTTCATGTGCATAATGTGATCCCTTGTACTGTGTTGCTTGGCACGTCTTTATGTTTGTGAGCCTACTTTGGATGACCCTTGTCACTTCGTTGGTACAAGGATACAGAGGAAGTGAATCTGTTGTGACATTCGTCTAATTGTATCTTTATTCCTCTATATGTCATAACCTCTATCTTTCCATTTGTCTTGTGTTTCCTTTTGGGGAGAATGCAAAGAGTTGAGACATTTAGGTCTCCTCCATTTTGACCCAAAAGGCTTATCCTTTTTTTTCACTCTCTCTATGTTTCATTCTTCCTTTGCGCTCATTGTTCCATGAGCTATTTGGGGAATGATGACAATTTTTAGATCAATTATATCACTATAGAAAAGACATATGATGACTCCAAATTCGTGGATCCCTTATGTGTTACCTTAGGATTACATATGGGGGGAAACCTCTTTTTCATGATGCAACTTCATTTGGAAACATATGTTTGGCATAGGGCTTTCCAAATAAGCACTCATGTCTCTTTTATCAATAGACATATATCATCTTCTACTTTAAATTAATTGCTCATGACATGGTGTTTATCAATTTCTTTAAAGTTCGAGGCATTATGCCTCCTGCTTGTTTGTTTGATGACATAACCTTTATTCAAAGTGTGGTCTTCTTATTTCATATGATGTGTTTTCTTGTTGGTGAAATTGGGTCTAATGTCCTTCAAGAGCGTGACATTTCTTGTCATATGGAATTCCTCTTAGTGTTAATGTTATGGCTTGCATTCCCTAAGGTGTGAATCTTTTATCCCTTAGCTAGTCCTCTCTTGATGGTGATATTTAGTATGATGTTCCCTATAGTGAGACCTTTCATGAACTAAGCAACTCCCCTTTGACTATCATAAACTAAATTCTTGGCCACTAAGCATAATACAACTTGCTTGTTTGTGATGCCTTTATTTCATGAGAGTCCAATATAATGCAACTTGATAGCCTTGTGAAACCTGTGCCCATCTTGTGGGGCACCTTATAAAATTTATTAGGGAGTATAACTTTTGGTATGGTTATGGGTACACACCTAGTGTATATCGGACTGCACCAGACCATTGTGTGTTTCTCATTTTGCCTTGGGGCTCACCTAGTGTATGTTGATGGGTGTTTTTGCACCTCTCAACACAAACAACACACAAGTATGTTGTCTCTCTTGAAAGGAAATTTCCTGCAACTAAGCTTCAGAAAATCACCCCAAGGTCTCTCGAGTGTTAGGCCATGACAATGCATGGAATAGCTCAATGGTTGATATGATTTGTCGGTAACCACAAGGAGGCCTTTATGGTTCACAAAGCATGGGAGTTTGGGTCTACAAATGAAGTTTCAAGGTTTTGGAAATGAATGAATAGTGGTTGCTCACTCAGAACAACAAGTTGAAACTCACTTCAATCACCAAGTTTGGCATTGTTGTGGTGCTTGGGATCCTACGCTAACAAAGATCTAAAACAAATATCAAAAGAGGAAAGGGTTGAGAGAAGTTTCTAACACTAAGTTATGAATGAACAGTAACAATGGAGGATGCTATAGTAGACAAACTCCCAAAACCAAGATCTATTTAACCAAGAGAAACCTACAATGCCACAAAACTAGTGCAATCTTCCAAGGCTCTTTACAGATTTTCAAATTGTGTCATTCACCCATTCAACATGAACAAATAGTTGAACTAAAGTGCAACATAAAAGGAGAATCTCAAACTAACTTTACACAAAAACTTAACATCAACAAATTGCTAAAATTATGAGCTAGGATTTCATCAAATACTATAACAACAACCACCATTAAAGCCATTCAAGAAACTAACAAACAAAAAATGAACATGGAGGCTGAATCATGCATTCATAATGAACAAGCTCAAATAAAACAACCACTTCAATGCAATCCTTCCTTATATTGCTTCAATCTTCCTTTTACAACAATTCACCACCACCTACAAATGAGGAGAAATCCCCTATTTATAGTTTTCCAAAAGCAAAATGAATGGATAGGATTAATTCACAATGAATGGCCCAGATTCAATATAGCTTAGGGTTTCACCTAACCCCAATACTTTACAATATAAAAATAGACTTTTTTTGTCTTTTCTCTATTTTATCTTGTAGTCTATTTCGTCTTGTAGCTATTTTTTCTTCTAGTTGCTTTATGTTGTAGTTGGAAACTAGTAAAGTTTTCCTTTTGCATATACACTTCCAACATCTCTTCATTCAATTAGGTGAATCTTCTTGTAGATTCACATCCATTGGAAACAGAAACATTTTCCTCAGCCCTGGTGGACAACTCTTCATTGGTAGAAAATAAAGCATCCCCCCATGTTGTCTTTGCTTGAAAGCACTTCTCTAGCTATTGTATTGCTCGACACAGATTCTTAAGTGAGCTTTGGAAATTAGATGTTTAGGAAGAATCCTCCTGGTGTGCATCCACAGGTAAACCCATCTCCACCTTGGTAATTTGAATTAAAATCTCCCCTCTTAACATGTCTTCATATGTTGGTTCTTTTAATGAATTGATTCATTATTCCCCTAAGCATCGTTAAAAGCACCTGTGTCATAAAATATCATGACTTAAATCTCCAAAAATGTTAAATCTCCCTCATTTAAAATATTAAAATGTATCAATTTCTAGTCCATCAAGAAAATTTCATGTTTCAAAAAAACCTTTCCATTTTTGGAAACTTTCCATTTTACCCATCTCACTTTGGAGACTTGATCACTTGGGAAGTGCGGAAATGGGATATGCGGGGTCCGCAAGGTGAGATGCTGGTAGGCAGGAAGAGGGTAAGGTTTAGCCACTAAGAACGGCCAAGGAGTAACAATCTTCCATTGACATTAGTCTGCTAGGGCGAACCTGCAAAAGATGTTTGAACTTGGAATTTTTCACTACTTGGCTCAAAGCTTTGTTTTGGGAAATAAGGCATGCGAGACCCATGTAGTGGAAAGACATGATATTCTTTCCGTAAGGAAAAGGAAAAGAGAGCATGGAGGCCTACTTGCGGAGAGCCACCTGGGTGGGCCCGTGCAAACCCGAAGACTCAAACATTTTGTCGGGGAAACACTTTGTACCCCTGTGGTGAAAATGAAAGTGAAATTTGCAAATGCAGGGGTTGTGCTTGTTTTTCCATTGGGAATGATGTTTGGTCAACAGAATTCCACACAAGGCAGCTCATAGGGGAAAACCCGCAGTGGTCCATTTGACTTAAGGATTTTGATATTTGGGACTCCAGTGTTTGACTAATGAAAGCACGAGATGCAGATACCGCGAGGTGGGAAGCCAGAAAAGTTTGTACCCTAAAAACAACATTAGGTATCACAACATCCGCAAGGTGGCTTCCCGCATGAAAAGTTCCACAAAGCAACAACTCTTACCAATTTTGAGTTTTTTCAAATTAAGCACATGAAAGATGCATTAGAAGGGTGCCTAGACCTATTCCTTGATGATTTGACCCCTTTCAAAAAATGCAAAAATTTGGAACACATAAGCCATAGGGTCTGGCGCTGTTAGCAATGACAATCCACACACAGAAACCCGCGAATGGACTTCCGCATATGAAAACCTACAGATGGACTTCCACACATGAAAATCTGTGAATGGACTTCCACACACGGAAAACTATGGACGACAACCCACACATGGAAACCAGCAGATAGCAACCCACAGTGAAATTGCTGCAAAGTCACAAAATTTAGTAAATTTGAGATTTTTCAATTTTAGCACATGGGAAAAGGGTTAGAAAGAGTATCTAGACACATCTCCTTAAGATTTGACTCATTTTGAAAAATGTAGAAATTTGGAATGCAGAAGCTAGAGGGTCTAGCATCGTTAGCAATGGCATTTCACAAATGGACTTCTGCAGTGAAGTTTCCGCAATGTCTAAACACTTAGCAAATTTGGCTCAAAACCCTTTAGGATTTTAGAGACATGCATTTTATGGGCCCTAGATTTTGAAAACTTAAAGTTTGTACCCTTTTTTTGAAATGCAGAAATTTGGAAGGCCGAAGCCATAGGGTCTGATGTCGTAAAAAAGTGACATTTTCCACATGGAAACCCGCAGTGAAATTTCCACAACTTCTTAAAACTTAACGAAACCTTGGCAGTTCACTTAGGTATCACGAAAACATCCCTAATCCATAGGAAACTTGTCCCAAAACTCAAAAAATGAAGGAAAAATTGAAGCAAGCGAGAAGGGACCAAGCTAGCAAGAGCAAGGAAAAAGTGAAAAAAAGAGAGTCCCTGCCTTAGGCAGGGTGTGTGTGCAAAACATGCACAAAAAATGGTGACTCGATTGGGGAAATTCTCCAGAGCATTTCGATGACAAACTAGAATCATGAACCTAGAATCTTTGGTTCTAACCTTCACACTAGGCCAAACAAACTGAACACCTGACCAAACGATCAAAACCACTAGTCAATCCAACCTTTTGTATGTTGAAAATCCAAGTGTATGCAAATGTATCTATTTCCCTCCTTAAGTCACTATAGGAACCTAAGCTTTTTCAAGTTAAGCTACATAATTGATTCTAACTCCAAAAGCATCCTGAAAATTGTCTCGTTGCCAGTTAGGCATCCATAGCCCCGACAAGGATCTCATTTTGATTCTCTTGAACATTGCTCTATAGTCGGTTGGGCGTCCATAGCCCCAGTAGAGTTATTCAGATCCTCGTAAAAGATGAATATTCTTTCTTTTGATTTTCATTATTTTCTTTTCTTTTTATTTTGTTCATTTCTTTTGATTTTTCTTTTCTCTTCTTTTCATTTCAACCCACAAGCAGTGAAGCTCACACTCAAGGTTGAGAATCACAATGGTGTTGAAGCAAAATTTTAGATTTTTCACTTAACCCAACTTCGCAAAAGGATCTACAATGACCTCTGGATTCTCAAGATGTGAAAGGTGTAATATTTCAAAATACATTAGAATCAGATTAAACCAATGACTTATCCACTTTGAGTCAAACATCCAAGTCACTTGACACTAGTAGAAAACCTTCACCATCCACTCTGAAAGCTTGATTGAAGTTTCTCAAAGAAATACTTAGAACAACCCCAGGTAATGAAATGGTTGTTACATTTGAAAACATACCCAATAGAAAACAAAAAGGGACCCCAAGCAAAGAAGCAAAGTGGAAGCAAACCCAAACCAAAAGCAAACTAACCTAAGTAAAACAACCTAAACTAACCAAAGTGGGAAAGCAAGAGTAAACTGAAGGGAAACTACCCTAAGCAATCTAATCTACTAAAAACCAACTAACCTAACGGGAGTAGGAAAGTGGGATATGCACAAAGAAGTCCCACACTAATCAAACCAAACTATGTACAAAGATATTCACAACGAATCACGTTCGGACAAGGCGAATTGATGCTCATTCCCATAAGATTGTGCAATGCATGTACAAGCAGAAGGGTGATAGTAACAGTTCTAAACCATGCAAATTCATCCTTATGTTCAAAAAGATAAAACTTTATGTCGTAACACTCAAATTCAATAACACATTCAGGAAAAACCAATAGCTGAGGCGATTCTCGAAGCCTATGGTCAATCCATAAACAAGTTTTCCTTCCCTCATTCCCATAATCAAAATAACAAGAATGAACATACATAAGAGCAGGGAAAGATAAAACCTAGATGTCATTGTAAAATAGATGGCTTAGAGTGTATGTGGTATCATTCGACCATGCATCATCTACCTTCAAAGGATGCACTTGATGATGTAGCATTCCCCTCGTATTGTAGATATACAACTCACAATCAAATTGATCAGGCAGTAGACACTATGAGAAACCAAAATTTTCAAATTCAAGGAACATTCTACCTGATTCTAGAGTTGCACAAGGCTAAGAAAATGATTCTGCCAACCCATCTTCCAATCTCCCAGTGGAATCCACAACCTCCATCAATTGTTCCTTAAGGAGATACACACCACCATGCTGATCATCTACAGTCCTTGTGTCCACTTGATTGTTGTCCTCAAAAGGAAACACATTTTCCAATCTAATTTCCCTCATACTGACTTCAATTTGATAGTGTCTCATCTCATAAAATCATGATATACACGAATATGTTTTGTTACCATCCTCAGAACATGTAGGAGGATCAACAATAGATAGGGTGAAAAGACTCCCTATTGCATCCTGTGGTTGGAAGGGTATGCCACCTTTGTGGGAAGCCTCCAAGACATCCCTACCTTGGTCTTCTTCTCTTTGTAGTTCATGTGGCTCAGTAAGATATTTACTTGTTTCCTCTTGTTCACTGCTACTACAAATGGAAATGGTATTCTCTTCCCAATCTAGGAACTCTAATGTTTCACCATCTGGAGGTTCGAGTGATATGTATTCATCACTACCAACCTCTGAAATGTAATCTTGCTCGGTGTCATCATACCTCTACGTCACAATTCCAAGTGGGAAGAAATCAACAAGTGACACTAGCTTTTCAAGGGGATCAAAATATGCCATGTGATCTCCCTCTAAGAATTCCTCATGGAGTTGATCACCAACCCTATGTAGATCACCCGTGAGAGGGGAGGACTCTTGATGGTCGATGGATGGATCCCTCATTTTATCTGCTTCATAATTTGGAGGTTTGGGACTACATTGTTCTTCTTTTGTTGTTGTCTCCACAACCTCTTGTGAGCTGCACTCAGCTAGACTACATCTTGAATCATGTTCTTCGACCTCTAGTTCGCTTCTTGAAGCAACAATAAAAAGCCTTGCATTGGGTTGCTCCACTTGTTCTTTAACTTTCCTAATAGCTTCTTGACACAACTCACATGTGAACTCTAAATGTGCTGAATCATGAAGCCTACACCAATTGGGTAGCAATAACACCTCCAAATTGATATGTTATCACAACTCTAACCAGTCCCTCATGAGCCTTAAGATGAGTTCATTATATCTCTCCAATATCCGATCTTCATCAACGCTTGGGGAGGAAGTTTTTTGGTGAACTGCCTCTACTTGTGGTTTTTACCACTCCTCTAAATCTTCCTTTTTAATGGCCCGATTGCCTTCATCCATTGAGAAGAGGTATTCTAATTCCATTTCACTTAAACTTTCATCAAGGCTCATCGTTGTCCCAAAGAGTTTAGTTCCTTCCTTCTAATTTTCAGCATCTACGTTGGTTGTCCCAACAATTATTTCTGTAGAATTTCTTGTTTCAACTTTAGTGTGTTGTCTACCAAATGTTGACTATTATTTTTCCTCGGTAGATGACTCCTCTTCATTGGGAGTTGGCTACTTAACTTGATTCAAACAGCTCTTAGCTTGATCAATAATGTCTTCACATGAAGGGCAATTCAATTCGAAATGAGGTGCATTATGAATCCTACACCATCTAGACATCAACATTTCTCCTAATCTTAGTCCATCCCCGTTGCTTATCTATTCTTGGATCATCTCTTCAAATGCTTTGGCTGCAACATCAACAAGTTTTTCTTTTGGATCAGTAGGAGCCAATGGTTGGTGCACATCCCAAAAGAATATTTCTCCTTGCAATGCCATCTCAATTCTTCCCAAGAATGTCAAACATTCCATTTCATTGTGCCTGAAAATGTCATGAATCCTACATTTGTCTACCAAGGAAAAGTGGTGCAATGGCTCCTTCAACCTCTTGCTCAAATATTCTTACAGCTGAGTTATATTGACTTGTATTTTTTGCTCCATCTCAGCTCAAAGGTTTCTTGGCTTCAAATTTTCTGATTCAAAATATTTTTGCTTATGATGAGATCTATCTATCTCAGATTTTACTTGATGGTACTTTCAAATTCCACCTTTGTGGCTTTGAGCTCAGCCAGACCCTCCTTCTAGTGCCAGTTTTGTTGATGGGTGTTTTTGCATCTCTCAACATAGACAACACACAAGTATGTTGTCTCTCTTGAAAGGAAATTTCCTACAACTAAGTTTCAGAAAATCACCCCAAGGACTCTCGGGTGTCAAGTCATGACAATGCATGGAATAGCTCAATGGTTGATGTGATTTGCTAGTAATCACAACGAGGCCTTTATGGTTCACAAAGCATGGGAGTTTGGGTCTGCAAATGGAGTTTCAAGATTCTGGAAATGAATGAATAGTGGCTGCTCACTCATAACAACAAGCTGAAAATCACTTCAATCACCAAGTTTGACATTGTTTTGGTGCATGGGATCCTACACTATTAAAGATCTAAAAAAAATATCAAAAGAGGAAAGGGTTGAGAGAATTTTCTAACTCTAAGCTATTAATGAATAGTAACAATGGAGGATGCTATAGTAGAAAAACTCCCAAAACCAAGTTCTCCCTAACCAAGAGAAACCTTTAGTGCCACAAAACCAGTGCAATCTTCCAAGGCTCTTTGTAGATTTTCATACTATGTCACTCACCCATTTAGCATGAAAAAATAGTTGAACTAAGGTGCAACATAAAATGGGAAGCTCATACTAACTTTACACAACAACTTGCCATAAAAAAATTACTAAAAGTATGAGCTAGGAGTTTATCAAATACTATAGAAACAACCACCATTAAATCCATTCATAAAACTAACAAACAAAAAATGAACATGGAGATTGAATCATGCATGCATAATGAACAAGCTCAAAGAAAACAACCACTTCAATGCAATGCTTCCTTCTATTGCTTCAATCTGCCCTTTACAACAATTCACCACCACCTACAAATGAGGAGAAAGACCCTATTTATAGTTTTCCAAAAGAAAAATGAATAGCCAAGATTAATTCACAATGAATGACCCAGATTCAATACAGCTTAGGGTTTCACCTAATCCCAATACTTTACAATATAAAAATAGACTATTTTGTCTTTTCTCTATTTTGTCTTGTAGTCTATTTCGTCATGTAGCTATTTTTTCTTCTAGCTGCTTTAAGCTATAACTGGAAACTAGTAAAGTCTGCCTTTTGTTGATACACTTCCAACATCTCTTCATTCAATTAGGTGAATCTTCTTACAGGTTCACATCCATGGGAAACAAAAGCATTCTCCTTGACCCTAGCGGACAACTCTTCATTGGCAGAAAATAAAGCAACCCCCCATGTTGTCTTGTTTGAAAGCACTTCTCCAGTTGTTGTATTGCTCGACACAAATTCTTAAGTAGGATTTGGCAATTAGATGTTCAAGTAGCATCCTCCTGACATGCATCCACAGGTAAACCCATCTCCACCCTGGCAATTTGAATTAAAATCTCCCCTCTTGACACGTCTTCATATGTTGGTTCTTTTAATGAATTGATTCATTATTCCTCTAAGCATCGTTAAAATCACCTGTTTCATAAAATATCATGATTTAAATCTCCAAAAATGATAAATTTCCCTAATGTAAAATATTAAAATGTATCAATTTCTAGTCCATCAAGAAAATTTCATGTTTCAAAAAAAAAAATCCATTTTTGGAAACTTTCCATTTTACCCAGTTTCACTTTGGAGACTTGATCACTTGTGAAGTGTGGAAATGGGATATGCAAGGTCCGTGAGGTGGGATGCTGGTAGGCAGGAAGAGGGTAGGGTTTAGCCACTAAGAATGGTCGAGGAGTAACAATCTCCCACTGATAGTGGACCGCTAGGGCGGACCTGTAAAAGATGTTTGAACTTGGATTTTTTGTTACTTGGCTCAAAGCTTTAATTTGGGAAATAAGGCATGTGAGACCCATGTAGCAGAAAGATGCGATAGTCTCTCCGTAAGGAAAAGGAAAATAGAGCATGAAGGCTCGCATGCAGAGAGTCGCATGGGTGTGTCCATGCAGACCTGGAGACTCAAACATTTTGTCGGGGAAACACTTTGTACCCTTGTGATGAAAATGAAAGCAGAATCCGCAAATGTAGGGGCTATGCTTGTTTTTCCATTAGAAATGATGTTTGGTGAACGTACTTCCATATGAGGCAACCCGCAAGGGCAGACCTGCAGTGGTCCATTTGACTTAAGGATTTTGATATTTGGGACTCAAGTGTTTGACTCGTGAAAGCACGAGATGCATATACCGCAAGGTGGGAAGTTGGACAAGTTTGCACCCTAAAAACAACATTGGGGACCACAACATCCACAAGGCAGCTTCACGCATGAAAAGTTTTGCAAAGCCACAACTCTTACCAATTTTGAGTTTTTCAAATTAAGCACATGAAAGATGCATTAGAAGGGTTCCTAGACCTATTCCTCAATGATTTGACTCCTTTCAAAAAAATAGGAAATTTGGAACACGAAAACCATAGGGTCTGGTGCCATTAGCAATGGTAATCCACACACAGAAACCGACGGATAGACTTCTGCACACGGAAACCTACAGATGGAATTCCACACACGGAAACCTATGGATGGACTTCCACACACAAAAACCTATGGAAAGCAACCGACACATGGAAACCCATGAGAAAAAACCCACAGACAACAAACCGTAGTGAAATTTCCACAAAGTCACAAAACTTCGTAAATTTGAGATTTTTCAATTTTAGCACATGGGAAAATGGGTAGAAAGAGTGTCTAGACATATTTTCTTAAGATTTGACTCATTTTGAAAAATGCAGAAATTTGGAATGCGGAAGTCGGAGGGTCTAGTGTCGTTAGCAATGACATTTCACATACGGACTTCCATAGTGAAGTTTCCACAATGTCTAAACACTTAGCAAATTTGGCTCAAATCCCTTTATGATTATGGAGACATGCATTTTATGGGCCCTAGATGTTGAAAACTTAAAGTTTGCACCCCTTTTTTGAAATGTGGAAATTTGTAAGGTGAAAGCCATAGGGTCTGACACTGTAAAAAATGGCATTTTGCACACAAAAACTTGCACACAAAAACCCACAGTGAAATTTTTGTAACTTTTTAAAACTTAACGAAACATTGGCATTTCACTTAGGCATCACAGAAACATCCCAAATCCATAGGAAACTTCTCCCCAAAGTCAAAAAATGAAGGAAAATTTGAAGCAAGCGAGAAGGGACCAAGCTAGCAGGAGCAAGGAAAAAGCGAAAAAAAGGGGGTCCTTGCCTTTGGCGGGGTGTGTGTGCAAAACATGCACAACAGTGTATATCAAACTACACTAGCCCTTGTGAGCATGTTTTTGGACAAACAACCTAGGCTTGAGCCCTATCATTTGGAAAAATAGTCGAAGTTTGATCCACCCCCTTATTCATCTTTGCATTAATTTTAACATTGTATGTTATTATATCTTGTGTCGCTAATACATACATATGTCTCTTTGTGCCTCTGTTAGTTTTCCATGGGATCTTTGATCCGCGAGGCTTGATCATCCTCCTTGATCCTTTTCATCTTATCTTTCCAACAATTGTACAATTAGACCTCTCTTGACTTATTTGTCTACTTTAGTGTGAGTTTGAGCATGGGCTCATACTCTCACTAAAGTGGGGGCTAAATGTATTGTGGGAAAATATACTCCTTTACATTTTCACACTATGTTTGCATACCCTTAATTAATTGGAATCAATTAAGCTTCTAATTTCCTAAATTATGCATTCCAAAGCCTTATTATTCCCATTTTTTGAAAGGGAAACCTATATTAAATAATTGTCAACATTAATTTAAACATCTTTGAAATTGTGTGTCCTGGATTTAGGTCCTAGGACCCATTCGCCCAACGGTGAATAGGTCCTCCTTAAGTGCTAAGACCGAAATTTTAATATGTTTTGGGTGGCATTTTAATGATTCAAATTCAAGTTTCAAATTTCATCTTATGGAATCTAATTTTTGAGAAATTAGATAAACACCTATAAATACATAGTTATTTTATCAATTCAAATCTAAGCATTAGAGCACACTTTATGAGAGCAATCCTAGAGCAAAGATCATTGTCAAGAGCTTTGAAGAGTAGGTTTATCAATCATCTACAACAACAATCAAGATTTTATCATCATGTCAAAGTTCATGTGTGTTCATATCCTATTTTGGAGCTAATATTGTGATGTAGGTTTCAAGCATTCAATCATCAAATTAAGCAATCGACCAAGCCAATTCATGCAAGATCCAATCCTTAAAGAGATGAGTTAGACTTCAGTCCTCTAAGGGCATCCATTAAGGTTTTGGTGAGTTGTAGCATAGGTTTTTTCATTCATCAATTCCCTCCATTTATCATTGTTTTATCATCAAGGTTTAATTAGCAAACTGGGGTTTGACCAAGGCAAACCTCTATTCATCCAGAAAAAAACATTTTTCTTCTCTCTTTATTTGTGCAAATTTATAGGTGAAGTAGGATTGAAGATTGATCAAAGGAGCAATTTTGCAAAGTTGTCAAAGTTGTCATCATTGTTGTCAAGCTACAAAAACTCATCTATAGATTTTATTTTTGACTTTCGACTACCAAACCTAGAGAAATCAAAAGCTTAGATCCAAGATTAGAGGACTATTAAATCATATTTTGGACCCTTGTACAGAGACCCATTCACCCTAGGGTGAATTTTTCCTTTGGTAGTGTTCAAAACCCACTTTTGGTGTTAGGTACATACCACTCTCCCTTCTCAGATTTGCCTACAACTTGCTATTTCTATTTCTACTATCATAATAATTTGCATTCCAAGTATTAGGTCATATAATTGAATTTTTTAATGCATTTAAATTTATCTCCCAAATCAACCAATTAGTCATATTTGTCATTTTCTATCATAAGAAAACAATAGATCCCTCCCAATAGAGTTGACTCAACTCAAGGTTAAAAGTCAATCTTATCCTTGGGAGATCTCTTTTTCTAAATGAAGTTAGGGAAAATGTGTGTTTGAGGTGTCCCCTCTTTCTCAACCCTTTCATTTTGGGTGAACACACACCCTCACTCTCGCCTCATTTTTTCGATGTTTTAGATAGGAATATAATTTATTCTTATCATATTGATCTTCTGAGTATCTTATGCTTTTCATTAGGCCTCTAGATCATGGGTGGCTATCTCCATACCAAAATATAACATGGTATTAGAGCAAGATGAGTTCCTTTGGTTAGTCTTTTAGGAGGTACTAAGTGAAAATCTTGTATTTTATTGAAGCATTGAGTATGATCTTCTCTTTCATCCTTGAATGATTTAGAGAGTAAAAAACTTGTGATAGAAATACCGGATTATAGGGGGTTTCAATTATGGCCTTGTATTGTAGGTATATTTTGGGAGACTAGTGGAGAACATCTAAGATCACCATTATGTTTGAAGTGCTTGAGAAAGTCATATATTCCTTTTATTTCACCCCAGTTGGATATTGGAAGCTAGATCTGCAAAGTTTTGAAGTTAGACATGTTGATTTCTAGATCTAGAAGGTAGCCATATTTTAGAGAATTTTGGGTCAAATCCAACCCTCCCATCAAGCTTAGAAGATCCAAGATCCTATAAATCAACCATCAAATCATCAATTTTTAAGAAAGTTGCCCTCTGAGGCAAATTTTTTGTTGGTCGAGTCGTACAACCCAACCCCTAAACGATACAATTATATATATATATATATAATGTAAAAAAATTGAAAAAAACAAAAAAATAATTCATAGTTTTTCTTTTCAAAGTTATAAAAATATTTTTCAATGAAAATAACATTTTTGGGTACCTGTGCAAGTTGTAATTGCACATACCCCTACACTAAGAGTATGCAAGTACCCTTTAGACCCCGGGGCCCTTAAAAGCACCGCAAGCCTATCTATAGGCCACAAGCCCTATATAATGGCTTGATCCCTTACAAGTGGGGTGGGTGTGTCACCACATGCTCCCCCCACACATCAAAATTTTGATTAGAATTTCCAAATATAAAAATTTAAAAAAAAGGTAAGCTAAAAAATGTATAGCAATTCGCCAAAATTGGTGGAAAATTTGGTTGCCTAACCAAATTTAGAAAAGATCCCAATTTTAGTAGAGATATCTAAACTTGGTGAATGTTCCAGATTTGGAAGACATCCAAATTTAGTAAGTGGATTTCTATCTTTGATAGACCACTAAGTTTGGTGGAAATTCTGCTAAATTTGATGGAAGGTGATTTTTGAAGTCTAGACCCCCTCTCCAATGGTGTTTTCATTTTGGTAATTAATCTTAAAATTTTCATAAATTGGGCTCAATACCTTTGATTTTCAAGCAATTTTTTTATTTGGGGAAAATATCCATGCTCTACACGTTGGTGTAGATGGCTTCTAATTTTTTAGCATGGATTTTTCAAAAATTGAAATTTGTCACAATTGTTGCTGAACCATTTTCATTTTGATAACTTTCAAGGATTTGTTTGAGCTCATAGTAAATCCTTTTTAGGTGCACTTATTTTTGAATGTACACATTTTTTTGTGTACTTCACAATGGTACTGTTAGTTTATAGTCATCATGATCAATAATTGCACTTTCAACATATAGCCTTATTTTCAAAAATGAAATCCATTGATATCAAACACCACAATTTTTTCTTGTAAGTAGAGATCATATTGACACTCAGTATAACGTGATAAATGGTATTTTCATAAGGGGTTTCTTTGATTGATTAATTTGGGGGCTTGTGTTGTGTGATTGTGCTTTGAGTTCTCTCTTGTGCTCTCAAAATCTTCTCCTTGAGTCATCCTAAGTTTCCTCTTTTAACTCCACATAACTATGCAACATGGAAATGGATGATTGGAGTAGATTAGTAGAAAAAGTATTAATTCAGTCCATTGATGAATTTATTCCAAAACCAACATATCCTAAATAAAAAGTGGATTGGCTTATTAAAAGTACTATGGCTTTTGAAATATTTGTAATTTTATTTTTAATAATCTCATATTTCACATTGATAAGTGTAAAACAATTAAGGAGGCTCAAGGGATAAAATTGCCCAATGTATAGTCAAACTAATAATATTAGGGAATACAAAATTGATAATGATCTCGATAATCTTAATCCATATTTTTTTTAGAATGCCTAAGACTACATAACTAAGGCTAATTATTTAAGAGCACAACTCAAAGAATGTGGTATTGATAATGATGCATAGTTGGTCTTCAATTTGTTAAATAAGCTTTCTTTAGAACATGCAACTTTTTTTTCTAGTATCCAGATTCATTTGTTGACTATGGGAAATTCCTATACACCATAATTTGATTCATTCGCATAGATGTTGATCCTTGAACAAAAAAATTGATCACTATAGATATTCTCAAGTCATCCAAGTCACAAGATTTGATGGAAATACATGAGACATGATCTAGTAAGAAAAAAATAATCAAAGTTCAAGCTATGCAAAGACATAGCATAATCATCTTCTCCTATACAAGGAGAAATTCCATCATTTTCCAAGAAGGGAAATTCACTAAAGAAGGAGAGACCAACTTGTTCATACTACAATAAAAAAAATTTTGAACAACATCATTTCCATACTAAGGAAATTGATTAATTGACTAAAATTATCAAGAAAAACACATCAATTTTCCATATTCCTACAAACAAGAAGAATATCCTTACACTTATTCAAAATCAAGGAAAGGGAAAGGATATACACTTGTTTCAGCTACAAAATATTTGCAACAATGGATACTTGACTCAGGTGCTAAACATCACATGGGTTCTAATAGAGGATAGTTTTCTGCATTTGAGCCTTACACAATACCACACATTCTTACAAGTGATGATACTCAATGGGAAGTTATAAGAAAAGGTTCAATTGAAATGGATGATGGAGCATTTGAGAATGTTCTTTGTGTTCTTGACTTGTGTGTCAACCTTCTTTCAATCTACCAAATCACTTATCTTGAGAATGGTGAAAAAGTTGAGTTTTCTCTTGATACATTTGTGATAAAATATCTTGAGGGTGATTCCTTGGTTGCAGTGGGATAGACAAATCATGAGTCTCAATTATATGCATTCTCCCACTTCATACCATGATCTCCTTATACAAAATTACTCATTAAAATTTAGTGAGTAAGCTTTGAGATGAGTGGTTTTTCCATCTTAACTACCACTATATTCAACATCTCAACTCATAGGATATGATCACATGACTCCCTCAAACCAATTTTTTAGATGGTGTATGTCCATGTTGTTTTATGGGTAAGCATCTAGAAGAGAAGTTTGATAAAGGGAAGTCTCAGATAGATTCATAAGTCCTTTAGTTGGTTCATAGTGATCTTGTGGGTTTGTTTCCCACTTTGTCTTTGATTAAGGCCCATTATTCACTCACCTTCATTCATGACCAATATAAATACAGTTGGGTCTACTTTCTTTGCTAGAATTATGAAGTAGTTGACAATTTTTAAGAATTCAAGGCTCATACTAAGAAGCAATCTAGAAAGTATATCAAGATATTATGTGCTAACAATGGTTGAGAATATATCAACCATCATATTGTACAATTATATACTCTTGCAAGGATAGATATTCAACATTCAATTGCATACACACCATAGTACAATGGTGTTGCCAAAAGGAAGAACATGACCCTCAAAGAGATGACTACCTACATGATTCATTATCATTATTTTTCTCTAGAATATTGAGCTAAAGCCATTAATTGTGCTACAAACATTCATAATCAAGTTCCCTATAAGACATTGAAAGATATGACTCCTTTTGAAGCTTGGTGTGATAGGAAACCAACTGTGAGGATTTTTTAATTTTTTGGCTCCCTTGCTTGAGCACACATTATTCCAAATAAATGCAAGGCTTTAGAACCTCAAAGTGAGCCTTGCATATTTTTTGGATATCTAGATGGTGTTAAGGATTATCGAATCTTGGATCTAGAGACACATGGAATTTTAGTTTAGAGGAGTGTTCACTTTGAGGAAAGTTGTCTTAGCTTGTTTGCTAATCTTCCTCATAATTCATCCATAGGAAACTCAAATAATTCCATATCGCCTTAAAATCGTAGGATATTACCTCTATAGGGTTCACATTTTGAAGTTAAGAATTATTGTCCTTCAACCACATATTTTTGATTGCCTTAGTAAGCTCAAGAGACTATGCAGTCCATGGGAAATTTTGTCAAGGATCCTTTAAACACTGATAGGAATCAATCACAACATCAACATCTTCCACGTCTACATTTCCTATAATTTTGATCCATAATCATTTAAGGAAGAATCAATAATTTTAAGTGAGAGTTAAAAATAGAGGAAGAGTATAGTTCCTTAATGAGGAAACACACATGAGATCTAGTCTCTCTTCTTAAGGGAAGAAAAATAGTTTGGTGTAAGCGGATTTATAAGACCAAATATTCCACGGATAAAACTATGGACAAGTTCAAAGCACAACTTGTGGCCAAATATTTCTCACATTCCTAATATTGATTACACAGAGACCTTTATCCCCATCGCTAAAATGAGCTCCATTCGATTGAATCTTGCCATTTCCACAACTCATGGATGGGTTGTACATAAGGTGGATGTGAAGAGTATGTTTCTTCATGGGGATCTTCAAGAAGAGATTTACATGGAGCATCCATAGAGATTTGTTTAAGAATCTTCCTTAGTTTATAGATTGAGGAATTTTATTTATGACCACAAGAAAGCCCCTCTAGCTTGGTATACCAAGATGCACTCCTTTCTTCTCTTAGTAGGATTCTCTTGATGCCACTCAAAATTGAATGTGAACATTTTGTGACATGTTGAATTTCACTTTGTTATTGTTATCTATGCTGATGACTCAAGATCATTATAGGAAGTTCATAATTCATCATTGGCAGAGTCAAATCTTCTCTGCATGATAGTTTTTCTATGATTGACTTGGGCCCTTTGCACTAGGGATTGAGATCTCTAGCTTGGTTCCACATGGATGATTGTAAGCCTGCTTTAACTCCCTTTTTTTTGGATTCAGGATCGAGGCCAAGTGTTCTACTCAACTAATTTAAGACACTTTATATCATCAAATTTTTGGGAGCCTCATCTATTTGACTCACACTCAACTTGACATTTTCTTTGCAATTGGCTTGGTTTCACACTTTATGCAAGAACTACATGAGCTTCATTGGAAAGAGTCCAAACAAATATTGTATTACATACAAGGTACTCATCATTATAGGATTCATTATACAACAAGTACAAGAACAAACATGTTTGGATATAGATATTCTAATTGAATTAGAAATAATGATGATTGTAAGTCCACATCTAGCTACAAATTTCATCTTGGTTCAAACCTAATTTGTTGGAAAAGTAAGAAGCAACATGCTATTTCTCTTTCTTTGACTGAGGTTGAGTATTGAGGAGTTGTTAATGTAGCCATTGAGGCTATTTGGATTAAAAATATTTTGATTGAGTTTGGATTCATCATTTCCCAACTAATTTTTCTCCTTCATGACAATCAAAGTACCCTATAGAACTCAAAGAACTTGGTTCAACATCAGTGAATCAAACACATCAAGATTCATATGCACTACATTTGAGAGCTAATATAGGAGTAGGTCATTGACTTCTGATATTGTCCAACAATAGTGTAACTTACAAATATCTTCACTAAACCCTTCATCGAGAGTAAGCATCATCATTAATGATCTCTCTTAGGGGTGTGAGACATTTCTTCAGGAGTTCATGTGACCTTCTCTCTTCATTCTCTCTTATTAGGGGGACTTTTTCCTCACATGAGGTTTTATCCTTTTTATCTTCTAGAGAGTAGTTTTCTTATTTTTCTCTCTTTTGGGGACAATTTTTATGCCACTGGGTTTTCTCCTTTTCTCCATTTGCAATAAATTGCATTTGTACCCACCATGGGTACCTCATCAGGTCTAGTAACTAGGACCCATCTTTGCATGTTTGTATGATTATTTTTCCACCTAAGTTCCACTTAAGGGGGAGTGTTTGCATGAGTAGGGGTATTATCTAACTAGTTCCACTATTAGGTCCCTTTCACATATTATCAATTAAGTTTACTTAGGGTGTACATAGGTTACTTATCACTTTATGTCTCATATCATAAGATCAAGAAAATTGACATAATATTATGTTATCATACATCTCACCTTGTCCTATATAAGCAAGGGTCTCACATACATTGTACATTCATTTTTATTTGCATTCTTTGATAGGAATATAGTTTATTCTTGTCATATTGATCTTTTAAGTATCTTGTTCTTTCAATTAGGCCTCTAGATCTTGGATGGCTATCTCCATATCCAAATATTACATTAGCTCAACCACCTAAAAGCAAAGGAAATAAGAAATATAAGGCTAAAACAGAATATAGTGATCCTCCCACCTATTTTAAAGAGGATAAACCCAAGAAGGAGAGACCTATATGTGAATATTGCAAGAAACAAGGGCATAGTGAACATAATTTTTTTAAGAAATAGTTGGAAGAGATGAAGACCCTCCTTTGAGAGCATTATATTTCATTGCCTTTAGAGTTTTACGATTCACCCTCCTCTTCTTCTAATCTATTATCATCCACACATTTAGGGAATGTAGGTATAACCAATGGAATTGATAAGTCAAAGGGTAAATCACTTGTTGTGACTGTAGTTTTTGGGCATATAGGATGAATTCTTGACTTTGTAGCTTCCCATCATATGGAATGTTCACTAAATCAATTCTTAACATTTGAAACTATAGTTAAATCTAAGATCTTGATGGAAAATAATACTTATATGGTTGTTTGTGCAAAAGGAGATGTTGACATGGGTACTGTATGTTTTAATGATGTCCTTTTTATTCCTTAAGTTTCCAACAATAATCTTTCTATATATAAGATAACTCATAGTGCTACAAGAAGACTATTGAGTTCACTCCATATTCATTGTTTGTTTGAGGTTTGCATAATAAAGAGATTAGTGCAGTTGGTACAACTGATCATTATTATAATCTTTACATATTTTTAAAATTTTATTTTTCTCCTGATGAAGATTTCTCTAAGGTTGATACTCCTACATCAAGTGCATGTAGTTCATCATAGGCTCAACTTGGTTACTTGAACCTTGGGGTTCTTAATCCTTATGAAGAGATTCTATCTCCTTCACCTCTTGCTTCTTCAAATTTTAGAGTTGCCATGGCTTTCGATACTTTAGTTCAACAAGATGGTCTTTATCTTTCAAATTTGGCTTTATGGGATTGGTACTTGACATGCATATTTGATTTGATTTGTGAGTCTCATATTGTAGATTTGGAGCACACATTTTAGGGGTTATCTCTCCTCTTTGATGAAAATTACACTACTACTATTGTCAATCCATCATTATCTTTAGAGATTGTTCCCGAGCTTCCACATAGTTGTGCTTTGTAATCTTCTTTGATTGAACATATGCCTAAGTTTATTACGATATATTATTTCTTAGAGACACTTCATAAATTTTCAAATAAACCCATAATGAGGCTTCTACCCTCATTTCCCTTCTTGGAGTTGTTTCTTCTGCAACAACCTTTGGACTTGTTTCTTCCTAAGGGAAGGCATGTTGTTTTTAGACATTAGAATCTCTTTGGTCTTTGAGTATGCATCATCGACATAAGAGATACATCATTATGTGGGGATTTACACTCTCATTCATTCCCTTTTATGAGGGTCTATTAATTATATATTTGTGATGGATGTAGTCCTTGTGGGGTCATTTTGAGTCCTCCATTAATTACTTATTCTATCATTTTTACATGATTCTTTTCTTGTATTCTCTCTTTTGGGGAGGGGTTTTGTCTCATGCGGTTTTTCTCCTTTACTCTATTTTTGAGATATATTTTGTAAATGGGTACCTAATATGCATTGTATTCGAGACCCATTCTTCCATTCTTGTATCATTCACATTTTTCTACTTCTCCCTAAGTTTCACTTAAGGGGGGTATTAGTTTGAATAAGGTGTTTTACCTAATTAGTTCACTTAGTAGGTCCTATTCACATATTAAGGTTACTTAGGTCCTAGGAATCTTTCTAGAAGTATTTGTTGTCATGTGATCTTATCTTATATTATCTTTAGTTGCCTCATGCCATAAGATTAAGACAACTGTCTAAATCTTCTCTAATCTTATTTTTCACCTTGACTATATAAACAAGGCCTCATGTATCATATTATATTAAGTTTTATTCATAATTAAGTCATCCTATTGTCATACTTTCTAATGGAAGGTTGTTCTTGGTTTTGCAAGTGATCTTATGGGAGCTCGCTATCAAATCCTACATCCTCCACCACTAATTATTCTATTGTAGGATGAAATTTAGCATTTACAAAACCAAAGAGCAATGTGTTCACTTCTACTGGTGAAACATCAACTCCAAAAATATTAAGAATAATATGCACTACAAAATCATCATTGTGTATATTGAATTGAAATTTTTCATTGGGATGCATGTCCTAAATAAGTTCCTCTAGATTAAGGCGCCTTATACCCATTCTCTTGAATCTTCTTATGATTTTTACAACTATCAATATTTTTTAAATGACTTTGTAGACATGCAAAATTAACATTGTGCATTCAATCAGGTTCATTCATTAACTAAACTAGATTTCACATTAGGTCCATTCATCAATTAATCAGGTTCACTTCCATCCGTTCATTAGGCAATCTCATCTCCTAAGGTCATTTATTTAAAATCAAATAAACATTGTCATCAACCTTTTAATAAATCAAACATCCATTTAAATCAAATTCAAAATCATATTCCATCAATTTCTAATTCAAATAAATCAAATATCAAAGTCCTAAAAGTCAAACTCACCTAATCACCATTAAGCTAACCTAATCCTAATTAGCCTAACCTAACCCACCCACTTGCATTCTCTAGATATCCCCACTTGCACAAATAAATCAATTTATTGATTTATTAAAACTCTCATTTTCACTCAACATGACCCTCAAATTTGAAAATCATGACAAGTTGATTTGTCCCTCCAACATTGCATTTATTGATGTTTTTCTTGTCCCCCTCTCAAAATTTATTGCAAAATTTGAATTCAAATTCTCCCTCTCATGGGCACTCTTCCCAAATCTTGCACATCCATTGACCTATCACCACTTGACAAATGTCCTCTTCTCATTGGTGGATCTTTAATCCCACATTCACCCTCTTGGCCAATCTCTCATCAAGAAAATCTATAAAAGAAGGCCTTAATCCTCATTCATCCATCCACAAATTTTATGCAAGGTTACTCTCTTGGTTTGAGAACTCATCTTGCTCTTCATCCTATTTGCATTTGTATCATCTTAAGCTTTGATCAAGGATTGGGAAAGGGTCACGTGCACATGTGACACCAATCCACTATGGAATAGGTAACTTGTTTTTGTTTTCATAATGCTTTTGGTTTTCTCTTGTCATGTATTGCATTTGGAAGCATCTACAAGGTATTTCATAGGGGTGTTCTTGAGAAATTTGTAGGTTACTAACCTTATGTGAAGTTTAGTTTTTGCAGATTTCAAAAGTATGCCTACATTGGGCGCTAGAAGGAGGGCTCAATATGTTTAAATAGAACTATAGATTCTTTGTCTTGTTCAAGCTTCAAGTTATGTTTAAACTATTATTGACTATTCAAGAGGATGTTGTCTAAATGTTAAGATGAGAAAGCATGTTTGCTTAATTTGTGTTAACATGCTTTCTGCATCTCTAAATTCTCATTTCAGTTGAAGATGTGCTCTTTACTTTAAAAACTAACGTTCTTTCTGAAATTTCTCCGAATAAGTCTTTACATTGTTGCATTAAATTTCTCCAAATAAGTCTTTATGCTGCTAGTACATTTGATTATTTCCATTTATTTGCTCAAGTGGCCTTCTTTGAGTGAAAGGGAAATAGCGATTATGATAGGAGCAGAGCAAGGGAACATCACTTGAATCGTTGCATTATGATTGTGGGATTTGTTTTTAACACCTGCTAAGAGCGTTGGGTTAAAAGTCTCTAAAGCCTCTTTCAAATCCAATCTGCATGCATATCCTGTAATCAATGCATTCCCTGAGATCACATCTCGTACGGGCATTCTATGAAACACTGGTATGTGATTTATTTAACATGTCGATGCAGATCTAAAGAATCATTAGTGCACTATCCAGCATTTAAGATGGTTGTTCAAATCATCATTGATCGTTGTTGAGTTCTCTTCATCTACGAGGCAGTGAGGACGCTAGTAAAGGAATTATGTCAGACATTTTTGCGCATCTTCTTTGTGTTTTCATTCAACACTAATTTCCATCCATTCTTTCGTAATCGATAGAAATGAGTCTTCTTGACGGGTCAGCTGACCATCAGGTTATGTGGCTAACACTTTCTACTATCTTTATATATTGTATTGCCACATCACTTGATGAGATCATTTAGGCAAATTCAAATGTTACTTGTAAAGTTCTGAAAATGTTTCTATATCTTAAAGTGACATTTTTTATGTTGGCTTGTGTGTTTATGCGTTTCAGTTTTCTCTATCATGTTGGATACTAAGACGGATGTTTAAGGTAATGGAATATGGCTTCACACCCGCCAACTACAGTGGTCTGATAGTTGCTAACTGGCATCCCTCTGGCTATTTATTGACTGACCTTTCACACACTCCTCCCATTAATCTTTTGCCTGCCAAACGCCTTTCAAATCTTACACCTGCCAAACGCATTTGAAAGCTCTTTATTCTTGTTCACGTGGGAGAAGGTTCCAGACTGCGGCTTTACACCTATCAAAGGCAGCTTCTTGAAATCTTTTTGTTTTTAAACTTTACATCTATTTTCTTTTTTCTGCTATGGATCACCTGTCATTTTCCAGTTTGTACGCCTAAACTCATAGGTAATGATTTCTTCCATTTCCATCGCATCACTCAGCATAAGTAAGGGCGTAATTATGTCTACTTCTTTCTATCATTAAATATCAAACAGTTGAAAAGAAGCGGATTGTATGCCAGAGGTATTTATGGTCGGTTGATGAACAACTTGTATTTATTATCTTTGCCTTTGAGGGAGGATGGTTATGTGAAAGAGTTGTGGCACCTATTCCCACGAAGATATCCAAGTCTGTAGACTCAACAAAAAGTGAATAGATTGCTCTTACTATTGTCTGATTCGCTATCCAAAGTCATAAATGAAGGTGTCCTATAGTCTTTAAGTTATCATTCATGGAAAACCTCAACTTTGTGTGCCTTATGGTTTATGAGAACAAACTTCAAACTTGATATAGGTATTTGATATTTAACAATGGTTAAATGTTTGAGTCTCTTCATTATGATGGGTGGTGAATGAAATGAATTTCTGATAAACGGTAGGTGTGAAGCTTATTCTTTCTCTTTTGGTTGATGAAGTTTTTTCTTTATCTTTTGGTTGAGTAATGCAACAGGCAACAATAAAGGTACAAACAAAGGAAAAGCAAAAAAGGTACTTAGACTAACGAAGGAGGTACAACAAACAACAAAGGCACAAGGTACGAAGGAAAGCAAGGAGAAGGCTAGCAAAGGAAAATGAAAGGAGGAGGATATTTTGAAAAATCAAAGTGTTTTTAAATGCTTTAGGTGTTTGTTTAAATACTTTTCCACGAAATTGTTTATCTTTTCATTTTAGGACACTAACTTTCATTTAGGTCTAAAAAGAACACTTTGATTTTTCATTGCAAAGGGTTAAAATTGAAGCTTAGACAACTACTAGATTTCAATTTAGGCTAAAATTGAACAAGCAATCTTCATCTTTCCTTTGGTGCTTAAAACAAATCAAACCATTTCTTTGAAGGATAAAATGAATGTGTGCTTTCATTGTTTTGTAATTATTTACACAAAGTAATATCACCAAAAGACGTATGCGCTTCTCTCGCGCCTCACAGCGATCTTGAGAATCAAAAGGCTTTTGGTGACATTAAGTTGCATAAATAATTGCCCATACACACTTCGATTTGGGTTTAAAATTGAACATCTTGTGCGAGTGTGAGTAGAGGCATTTTCACGTATATTCTTTTTCTTTGTGCCATCAAAGATTGATTGAGTTACGGATTTTGTCTTTGCTTGCTTTTGTTTATCCTAGAGGGCCTGCCTTGGGGAAAAAGTACTCACCCAAGGGAACGACTCAACCGGTAACACTCTAAAGCTAGGAGTATTTCTAGCCGGGATATAAATGTGGATATTGGAAGAAACGCCAATATCACGCGATTGACTCCAACAAGATGGATCTGAAAGGGGACTCTTGCCACGTTGGGTCAACTCCTACGAACGGAAAGTCTGAACTAGAACCCTTGTCTTGTAGTGGCCTATTGATCCATTGAGCGAGTTTATCAAAGTGGTGCATTAGAACTTAGATTCCAAGAAGTTACTTGCCATGTCCGATCTTGGTTGAAATATAGAGGTTAAGACTTCATTCTTAACATACCTATATATTTCTTCCTTGGTTGCATGTAAAATCATCTCTTCTACGAAGGGCATGAGGCAAGCCCACTAAGAAAAACGTACCAATTGAGCTAGGGTGTTACATTGCTTGAAAACACAGTGTTGTATTCGAAAACATTTGCAAACAAACACTTAACAATATCATTCAAATTTCAAACCCTTTTGGAGACAAATGCCATTGATGCAATCTATATGTTATTGATTTCCCTTGGGATTCACATCCTTAGAGGTTTCTAAACATTGGATTATATCTCAATTTGTCTCCTTAAGTAAACAATAGGAAACCCTTGCCTTAAGTTCATTAAATTTCCACATAACATATCTTGTGGAGTTTGAAGAAATTAAGACATTGGACATCTTAGTTTGAAAACTTAATCAAAGAAATTGTTTTTGGTAAAATAAAGCCATTAAGCAAAGCTAAGCAAAATGAATTTTCATGTGTGATTGGAGACTCACAAATCCCAAAGCAAAAATCATTGGAAATCCAAAAATGAATGTTCAAATGAAATCATTTCTTGGTTACAAAGGTCTTTAGGAAGCATTTGCATGCTCTTCAATACCTAGGTCTAGGAAAACAAAGTGTCTTTTTAGGTTCACCTAAGGATCAAAACAAATCAAGCCTCTTTCATCCATCTTTCCAAACATCAAATCCATCTCACAAATCATCTTTTGGAAAATCTTGAAATCATCCTTGATACTAGGCTTTGTGGCAAAAAAATCAAAATCATCCAAAAACATTGTGACCAAGTCCTTGAAAACATTTATCAAAACACCTTTGGCTAGGCATGTGTAGATGCATCCTTTTGCATATACTTAGTCAAAGTTATCAAAATCATCTTGTCTAACTTAGTGTATGTGGATGAATCCTTCTTCATATACTTAGTGAAACTATCATTTTATTTGGATAGGTGTGGGTAGATGCATCCTTCTCCTCACACATATCCAAAATCATCATCCTTTGAACAAAACTATCCCTTAGATCATTATCAAACATCTTAGGGTCCTTTTGTTCAAAATCAAAACAAAGTCAAAATAAAAGTCAAGGACAAAATCCCAAAATCCAAAATCCAATCAAATCCAAGTCCTAAAGCCTAGTGTCTCATTCAAGATTTATCAAAAGCCAAAACATTCATATCATTCATCATCATATCATCACCTTTGATCCCCAAAAAGCATCCTAAAACTTTCACATTGGGACATAAAATAGATATTAATCTAAAGAATCAAGAGATTCATCTCCCATATTCTCGAAGATTGATCCCCATTTTATGGTTCTAACTAGATCTCAATATAAGAAGAGTATGGAAGCCAACAAAGAAACACCCGCTTCAAGTGATCTTAGCCAAACTACTCTTGAAATGAATCCCATTGGGGATGGAAATCTCACAATCAGCCTTCCAACATTATCACAAAACCCACAAGAGGAAACCCAAGGAGAGGATCTTACCTTTGGAATGTCTCACGAAGAAATGACAGAAATGCTCCAAAATCTGGATAACCATCAAATCATCAACGTCATGATGAGACTCAACCCTTCGTTATACATGCTTGAATTAGCAAAACAAGGGGCCAAGTTGCCTTCAGATTTTGATGTGAGTACCGTAGTGGAGACATCATTTCCACCAATCTCATCCACCCCTATCACACCCATCATATCTCAACCCCTCACTACCACAATTGCTCCAATCATATCTCAACCACCTATCATCGCATCCAACATGATTCCAAATCCGCCACCACTACCACCAAAACCAAACTTAGCGAGACAATATGACATTGCGCTAAAGGCTCACCAAGCCTACCAAAAGGCTATCCGACAAAATCTAGCCACACAACAAGCAAGACAAGCTCAACAAGCCTCTCAAGTTGCCCAAGCCTCTCAAGCTGCCCAAGCCTCTCAAGCTACCCAACAAACAACTGTTGAGAACAAGGATCAAGACCAATCCATCATTGAGAACCTTGAAGTTGTGTCTACTCCATCCAATGATCAAATGAACATATGTCAAGAGTCACTTCTCAATCATGATCAAAATCCACCAACAATACCCAACAATGATCCAATTCAAGAAATGTCAACATCATTTGACCCTATGGTTGAAGACATTAGAATTCTCTCTACCGTACTTGTTGAAAACAATGTTCAAGATCTATCCATCAATAAATATATTTTCACTTCATCCAACGAGGCATCGACCAATGATCATGTTGAAAATGTATCTACATCACCTAATGAGGTAGAGGGCATATCTCAAGAATTTATTCTAAAGTATGATCAATGTCTTTCACCAAAGTATAGCAATGGTCCTTTCCAAGAAATATTGACATCCTTCGACCTCATGATTGCTGATACTGAAGGAATCTTCAACTCGACACCTGATCCAAGTCCACTCAAAGATCACAAAGATATTAAGCCACTTCCCATCCATAATGAAGATATCCAAGAGCCATTTGTAAGCAGCCCATCCTTTGAAACTAACCCATGTCAAGAACTTGATCCAAAGCATGTCGAAAGCAACTTCAAAATCATTCAAGATCAAGAATTTGTATCTTCAAGATACTTTAATGATCTAATGGACACTCTCCTATCTATGAAAGATGCACATACTCCTCCATCTACCCATGAGATGCTTTCTACAGATGGACACGTAGATGATCTTCATCTAGAACAAGATTTTGTCACACAAAAAGAGCAGATTATTAACTCCTATAGTCAAACAGAGTTATCAACATCAGCATCAGATATATCCCAAACTCAGATTGAGGAAATCATGAATAAAGATATCGAACATTATCCACTCAAGGAAGAAAATCAGACAAAACAGTATAATCTAAAGTTAGTAGAGCGGCGAATTGAAACAATGTCATCTACAGTGGTCATTTGTCAGAGCATGTTTATTGAACAAGATATCTCAAAACAAGCAGAATCAAGGAATGAAGGTGATACTATCACCATACTGGGGGAAACTTCATCTCAAGCAAACGTCAACATAGGGAGCATGAAGAATCCTTATGATGAAACTGATGTCAATACTACAACTAGTCACGCCATGAATCTTCATCCACCCATTACCCCATCCACGAATTGGGACCAACATCAAAAGAAATATTTGAATCAAAGTACGAAGAACATTATCAAATCAAAAGAAACTGAGAAACATAATGGACAAATCAAATACAAATGGATACCAAAGAATACAAAGAAAGATCATCCCTATCAAACTCCATTAGTCAAAGAAACTATGGGGAAAAATAAAAGAGGGAAAAGTATCCATCAAAGATGTTTGCAAAAGAAAAAGCAGGCTTTTCAAGCGACGTACAAAGTGTATCAAGCAGTTGGTCCTAATTCCATGTACACTTCCGTATCCACCTATTATTGCTCATCTTCCCTAGTTTGGAGAATCAAGGATTCCAAGCTATCAACCAATCCATCTCCTATCCCTAAACACACTCCATCCACGCCTCCACGCATGATATCCAATTCTCACATTGACCATGTATTGGCAACAACCCTTCATCATAAGGATTCAAAGGGCACTCTATCGCGATGTGCACACAAAGACAAAGTTAACTCCAGTATCGACGAAGTAGATCAAGAATCCCAAAAGCTGCATTCAAGTGCACATATCTTAGCAAAGCAGCTCCTTCAAGCAGGATATTGATGGCACATTATGACAGGGGCATCTACATCAACAACACCTCATGATTCAGCATGAGCTTAAAATCTTTCAAAAAAAATCAAAAAAATCAAAAAAGCAAAAAAATCCAAAAAAAATCAGAAAAAGGATTGAAAATAGTAAAGATAAAAATCGTCCTCTAGTGAAAACCACTATGGTGTCACTTTGGGCAAGACCATGACAAAAACTTGGCAAACAAGCGTCATGTGTAGAATCGAGCATATATGTGCACCAGTTCAATTGAAAGCATCTCATCCCATCCATAATAAATCGAGCATTCCATCCATCTTATCCATAATAAATCCATCCATCCATGAACCATTTATCCAATCCATTCGCATATATCTGCATCCGTAGTCCAAATTATCTTGATCTTGATGAAATTTTGGGGCACACTTTACGCCTGCTTATGATAAACATCTTGACATGGGTCGTTTTCATTGATCCTATCCTATGCAACAGTATTTGAGCCATAAAGCACTATCCAAATGAGCTTTCTTGATCCAAACCCCTTACCTTATCACAAGATAATCCTTGGCATCCTTTGCGTGCTTTCCATATCCATCCATATAAGCATCTATCCATCACATTCCATACATTGCTAGACATTGGGGGCAGATATTTAGATCTCGCTTCAGTAATAAATCTTGATCTATACCCTCCAACTTATGTGGCGATCTAAACATTGGCAAACATAATATCAAATTAGTCAAAGCATTTGTGATCCAAAATCCAAATCACTAGCCCATGGCATTTTTTTTGACGAAAATAAATTCCTTATCAATCCTCATCATTCTTCAAACATCGATCCAAATAATCATTATCAGTTGCATCTAAGTTGCACATCAAACGTCACATCAAATCATTCAAACAACTTTTGTTCCAAATCAAGCTTCATCAATCATGATCAATCAAATCCTATCCAAAAATCCATCAATCATCTTGGGGATATATTTCCCAATCCTAGTGTTGCTTAACACTATCCTTGCATTGTTGCGCATCCTCAACAATGTTATCATCACCAATCCCGATCAATTAATCCTTGCATTGTTGTGCATCCTCAACAATGTTATCATCATCAATCCTAATCAATCCTAATCAATCAATCTTGGCATTGTTGTGTATCCTCAACAATGTTATCATCATCATCAATCCATCGATTTGATCAATCAACCTTACCTTGGTTTTTAGCAAAAATCCTAAACAAAGCATTGATATCATCACACATATCCATATCGAAATCGTCAAAATCATGCAAAAATCCAAAAACATCAGAAAATCAGAAAATCCAAAAATATCCAAAACATCGAAAAATCCAAAAACACTCAAAAAGTCAGAAAAACATCAAAAACATTAGAATCCGAACTACATCGTCTCTAAGCTTAAACGTAGGCAAGGCTAATCGTTGATCAGCCCCCGAGACATCAAAATCCAAAAACATTCAAAAAACATCAAAATCCAAAAACATTCAAAAAACATCATAATCCAAAAACATCAGAAAATCGAAAAATCAAAAACATCGCAAAATTTCAAAAACCCAAAAACAACCTCAAAACATTCCAAAAACGTCAAAAACATCCAAATATTTGAAAAAAACCCATCCATCTCATCTCGCTTGCACCCTCAATAATCAATCATCCATAATAAACTGATCGTCACCTTCATCCTTTGACAACACAAACAGAAACAATCACAACAGTCAGCAAAAGCAAGCTTTAATCGCAAAATCAAAATCGAAACAACAAACCGTTAAAACAAAATCAAACTCTTGATCATTTTCAAACATGTCAATCGACCTTATATCAATAGCCTATCAATCAACTTATCAAACCATCATCATCCTATACAATGCATGTCCTAGGATATATCGTTCCGACAATGGGCATCATTTTGGATATCACTTTGGATCTTACCCTATCAAAACACATTCCTCTGGCTGAAGGTATGAAGAACATTGGCTTGTTTATGTACTTGATCTTTTCTTTTGATTTATCTTATTGCGCTCATTCCAAGGACCTCTCGATGATATATGAACAAAGGATATAGAGAGATAGGAATGGTGCAACGATCATTATTCTTTTGTCTGTTGTGCTTGTTGGACGTTCTTGTAAAATAACTTGGCGAATACTTGCTTTGCTAGATATGTATAGAGGATGTTTTGGATGGCTTGTTGACTATTGCATTGATTAGTTATACCTCTCCGTGTTTTGGTCTGAGATGTTTGAAACTTCTAAAGTGCATCCTAGCAAGGTTTCCGTATGTCAGGTGTGAACAGGAATACTCCTATCTATTTGTCAAGTCAAAGTCCATCACACTAAGTACAACGCAATCCTGGTCCTTCATACCTTGATGCATCGTACTTAGGTGTGTTATCAAACATAAAGTAAGTGACCCTTTGAAAATCCCAATCCTTGATAAAGCAAAATCATCCATCTATCATCATTTCTCATCATCATCTCTCATAATGTTGGCTTGTTGGATCCTCTTGTCATCATCTAATTTCTTCATTTTCCCCACTAACATCATAGCATGAATAGTTAATCATCATCCATCATGCATCCATCATGCATCCATCATGCATCCATCCTGCATCCAAAAAACTGTCAGCATACCACATATCATTCATATCATACATAATAGGAAACATCGATCATTTCACATGCATTGTATTTGCATCATCATCATAATATAGGTCTGTTAGTCTAAGCATCTCATAAATCATCCATTGCATAATCACAGCATATCACCTCATTCACATCATCCATCTCATCCATCATCACATCATATAATCATTTAAGTTGTTTAAGATAATATAGATTTGTTATTCTAAGCATCTTAAAAAATCATCTCATTTGTATCATCGTCCATAACCATCCATTTTGAACCTCTTTATCGTGAGATCGACCCTCAAATTGAATCTTTTCGCTCGATCTCTCGAGGGGGCAATGTACCAGTGTACTTTCCGCTGTGGCATCCGAAAAATCAGAAATTTTTTTATTTTGATCGCGGCAAGTTTATTCTTTGAACCAATGCAACAAGTACATTGCTTCAAAGAGGGACAAAATTTAGACATGCAAAATTAACATTGTGCATTCAATCAGGTTCATTCATTAACTAAACTAGATTTCACATTAGGTCCATTCATCAATTAATCAAGTTCACTTCCATCCATTCATTAGGCAATCTCATCTCCTAAGGTCATTTATTTAAAATCAAATAAACATTAGCATCAACCTTTTAATAAATCAAGCATCCATTTAAATCAAATTCAAAATCATATTCCATCAATTTCTAATTCAAATAAATCAAATATCAAAGTCCTAAAAGTCAAACTCACCTAATCACCATTAAGCTAACCTAATCCTAATTAGCCTAACCTAACCCACCCACTTGCATTCTCTAGATATCCCCACTTGCACAAATAAATCCATTTATTGATTTATTAAAACTCGCATTTTCACTCAACATGGCCCTCAAATTTGAAAATCATGACAAGTTGATTTGTCCCTCCAACATTGCATTTATTGATGTTTTTCTTGTCCCCCTCTCAAAATTTATTGCAAATTTTGAATTCAAATTCTCCCTCTCATGGGCACTCTTCCCAAATCTTGCACATCCATTGACCTGTCACCACTTGACAAATGTCCTCTTCTCATAGGTTGATCTTTAATAAAATTTAGTGAAATATCTTGAGACACAAAGCGACCACCAAAAAATCAAACATTAAGTGTTTTTGCTTCTCACAATGTTAGTACATAGTTGATGAATTATATCTCATTCGAAGATTTATTTACACAAAATAGATCTTCCTTGACCTCAAATTTCTCAATAAAACCTTACTACTTGAGATTTTTCTATAAAATAGCTTTAAGTGCATTCAATGAGTAAAGAATAGGTAAAATCATGTAACTTCAATGAAGCAAAAAATAAATACGTTTCCTTTTAATCTAATATATATTTTTCCCATGATTAAATAGATTCTTGTAAATCTTATATTAATGGTGAAAATACAAGTTTGCTAATATTTATTTTAGAAGTAATTTTTCATAAAAAATAATTTTATAAAATAATAAGCACACATTGATAAAATTTATTACAAATCAATTTTATATCAAAATTTAGCATTATAATCTTAAGATTTAAAATTTCATGTGAATGAATTAAATAAACTAGTATATATCTTCAAGATAATCTATATAAAATATGTCAAAAGATATTTGAGCCTTTATTTTTTTTATTAGAAAACTTAAAATAAATTAAAAAATCATTGTATGACTTATTAGATGGAATAAACCAAAAATATTGTAATTAAACAATGAAAATAGAGTTTTGTGATACTGTCCACTTTTTAAATAATTGGAAAAATCAATAAAAAGTCATTGCACATGAAAATACAAAGTAAATTTTTATTTTTCTTTCACGGATTTACTAACCACCTATATGTCGTGCTACATTGTAGAGCCTTGTCTATCGAAGTAACTATCCACATAATAAACATGCATTGACAAATAGTAAATACTAAAAATGATATAATTTATTTTAAAAATAAAGCTACATACAAAACAATATTCTAAATAAATAAATGAACACATTGGAATAAATTTTATTACAAATGAATTTTATCTCAATTTGAATTTTATTACAGATGAATTTCATCTCAAAAAATGTATCTTGTCTTAAAAAAAATTAAATCATTTTTATGATTTTTAATTCTTATTAAGGAATAAAAGAATATTTTTGAGAAAAGATTTGTTGAAATATTGTTTAGATTTTTTTTCCTAAACAATGAAAGTACTTTTTTGAAAAACAAAATAATTTATGTAATAGAGCTTAAGAATAATAAATCTAAAAAAATCTTTATTATTTAAAAAAATGATTGAGATATGATATGATATGACATGTAGAGTCAAATTAACCATTATGAGTTAATTCATAGGATTTTAGAAAGTTTAATTTTATAAAATAAATATTTTTACTTTTATTTTAGATGATATCATGGTTGATGTCATCCTTTATTTGACTTTTGTTAGTTCAATGTTTTGATGATGTCATCTTAGGAGGTCCATTTTATGTAAATTTCTCCTAATGGCTTCTCCTTAAATTGCATAAGAAATTATGGTCCAATATGTCTAGTCATACCTATAAGGAATGGAGGAATATTCTTTTGTGACGAACAAATTTCCTTTGTATTAATGGCTATTAAATCATGAACTACAATGATATGAGAAGAAACCCACAAAATTAGAATGAAAAACTGTTAAAAAATGCCTTCCATTACTTTTGGTAATTGAATCATCCTAGAGTTGCAAGTGAGTAGGTGAAATAATGTTATGCTATGGCTTTCTATTTGAAATGCACTTTTAAACCTTGTTGGAGGTTTGGTAGGTTTAAGAACCTATAAGCCTCTCAAGACCTTAACTTCTCATCTTTGTTTCTTAGCATTTTGGGCTTTTCTTGAAACACATCAAATGTTCGACAAGTTCACATAACTATGAACTTGATATTGTGAACTCTTTCCTTTGGATCATCAAGATTTTAGGGAGTTTGTGAACCTGTGAACTTCACAAAATAGTGAACTTTTTCCTTCTTTATCCAATTTCTTCTTAGTTTTCTTTTACTAGAGTTTCAACAAGTTTACAAATATATGAACTTGTTGATATATCAAACTTTATCCATTTATCTTTTACTTGGCCTCTTTTCTTTATTTTCACCTTCCTTCTTTGTTGAAATCATTGACATTTTGAACCTTGTCAGTCTTTTTAGTGGGTTCATCAACTCATCGACAAATTAAACCTTAACGCTATGGTTGTCAAGGTTCTAGTGAGTTCACAAACTTGTGAACATCCCAAAATGATGTAGGAGCATTTGGGTGAATTGACAATCAACATCAACCAAAGAAATAAGTATTTTCTTTTCATGTTTAATTTTGTATTTTGGTGTGGGTTGGAGCTTCAAGAGCATATTGTGTTGTGTTTGAAGGATAAAATATTTATTTACCAATACTTGGATTTTCATTTCAAAAATCAGAGGCCAACAGTGTGTTTAATGTGATTTTAAAATTATTGTATTATTTCAAGGCTTGAAGGGTTTAAGGGGGTCCATTGGGATACCAAATGGAAATTTAAAATAAAAATTAATATTCATTCTATCAATTTTGATTCCTATAAAATTTTCATAACACAAGTGACCTTTGACATTCCATTCTTGTCTTATTGGGTGCTTAAAATGGAGGGAAAGATAGTGATTTAAAAATAATAATAATGAATGACTCTTCAATTACCAAAGAAGCACGACTTGGTTTTGTATTTTTTTCATTTTCCAAAGGCATATACATCAACAAGGTGTTTGATATGGTAAAGCAACATTAACGACACATTTTGGATGCAAATCTATGTCTTTATTTCATTATTTATGAAGGAATTTTAGATGTCAAGTTGAGGGAAAGGAAAGAGTAGATTTGGGTGCCACTTTTTGGTGATTCGTAAGGGTGTATGAACATATAAAATACAACCTTTAATGGTGTAAAAAGAAAAAAAACAACAATAACAAAGTTGGAGAAAGAATTTGTAGGCTGCTCGTGAGAGTTGCACAAGAAAGAGTGCATAAAATCAGCTTGTGAAGAGAAGAGGAATAGAAGAAGAGAAAACTTGGATTTTTCAAGTGTGTTGTAGGTGTTCAAGGTTGCCATGGGATATGCTTAATAAAGAGAAAATTCAGATTTCAGAAGATGAGTGAAGCCAAGAAGGTTTGAAGACATGAGGATTTGAAGACTCATAGACAAGATGTGTCTAGAAAAGACTTGTAATTTTTTTTGAATTTTATTCAATGTTGAATCCTCCATATATGTAATTAATCTTTGAGGAATTTTAATGTATGAAAGTGTATGAAGGTTGAAATAAAGATATGTTTCAGATTATTTTTCCATTTATATGTTAATGTGGATTGGATGACATGTTAAGGCTACAAGATTGGGTAGTTTGATAAGACCCCTCAATCTTGACCACATTACAAAATATTGGTCTTAAACACTTTATTTGCTTGAGTTATTTTCTGACTTTTGAAACAAATAAAGGGGATAAGATAAGGACTTATACAAACTTTATGGTTTTATCAAGTTGGGTTGAAATAGGTAACATCTTAGATCAGTTATCAATAATGGGAAAAATATGGTCAAAATACACAAGAGGCTATGATTCAATCACAATTAGACATGGTCAAAATGGGCACCTAATAGTACCAACTAGTGTCAATTCCTCCTTACCAAAAATAAAATTTAGAGGAAGCAATAATAGATAGACTAAAAATAGTACACTAGAACTAGAGGAAATTTAAGAAGAAATGGTATGAAATATGATAAATTAAGCACATATTAAGGCTTTATAGAGGCAAAATTAAATCAAGCATTCCCCCTTTTAACAATAATTCATGCATTAGGGTAGACACACATTTACCATGGTGGATATGCCAATTGCTTGGGTGAACCAAACTAAAATGGAAAACACATAACGTGAAGACAAAAACAATGATTTTCAAGCAATGGAAGGGTACAAATACTTAATAAATAACTTAAGCTAATGCAACAAAAAGATGGGTCTAGGGAAACCATCTAGATGCTTCCACCAAAGTAAGATTAGTTGATGGAGTGTTTAATTTAATTTTCGTGCCACTTAGGGTCATGAGCTAAGCCATCCGATCATCATTGAACCATCATGTATGTTCATTTTTAGAAGAGTCATTGTTGGACCATCATGTATGTCTATTCATTTTTAGGCACTTTTAGTGCCAATACCATATTATGATTAAAAAAAAGACATACAAACTTACATATATAATCTTTGTAAAATAACAACTATTTTATTTTTATTTTTTTATATTGTATGATGCGATTTGAACTTAAGACCTCCCAAAAGAGAGGCTTTGCAGCTTGCCGCTACGCTGTGGGGTCATCCCCATAAAATAACAACTATTTAAACCACTAACTGTACAAAATATTTTATATCTCAATTAATACCTCACATAATCAAAGAACTGCAATAAATAGAGGTCGAGTATTTCACCCAAAATGTCTTTTCTAAAGGTTTATTATCTAAAATTTATTAGAATATAAGTTGAATTGAGTTTTTCCTTGAACAATAATGTTGTAATAGAGTTTGATAATAGTTTTCCATCCAATAAAATGATATTATGAGATGGACAACGCTTTGTGTATATCAATGATGTTGATAATCATGTGTTTTTGAAACATTAGATTAGTTTAAGTTTTCCAAAAAAAAATTATTATTTAGCATACCCAAAAATTCCCATGTGTTGAATGGAGATTCCTTATTAAAAAATAAAGAAACAACTATAGGCACTCCATAAATGAGATGAATATAAAATGGATGAGAATATAGGTACAAAGAACATTAGCTCGAAGAAAACAAGTTGATGCAAGAATGTACAAGTATAAAATAAGATAGTGGCCATAATTTCTCATGGGATTTTGATATTTGAGCTGAAAATGTAAGAATCTTAAACCAATCCAATAAACAACAATAAATCGCTGTTAAATGGCACGACAACTTGAGCATTACAAAATAAAAAATTGTATACAAGGCATTGTGCGCTAAGCATGAAAAGGAAAGAAAAACATTAGATTTAATAATGTGTCCTTGTACTACCTACCCCTATTATTCCTAAGCATTCATACGTGTAACGTGTCAACAGAGGGGTTTTTTTGGTAGCTAAAAAGCTTGCTCATCAAATTTATTTTAATCTTTTAAATTTTTAGGAAATTATCATTACATCAATAGTTTTTCTTGGAAAATTAAATTTTAATATTTGTAAAAAATTTAAAGATATTAAAAATTTGAATAATTTTTGTTTTCGTAATTTTTTAATTTATATATATTTTTGGATCTCATTGTATTGTTATAAATATAAATCAAGTCTTTCATTTTTTTTATCAACAATGACTTTATCTAACAATTTACACTTTTATTATGGAAAAAATTGAAACAACTAGAACATTCTTATGAGTTATTTAAATTTTTAGTCTTGACATGGACAAGACATTGCATATTTTCATAGCATCTAATTTATTCTTAACATTGTGCACCTTCATAATATTAGCTCCACCCAAAACTCTATGTATCACAATCGTAATTTTCTCACAGTCTTATTCTTTAGCTTTTACATGAACATATATTTTCCCAAAAATATTTTACAAGGAGAGTGGAATTAATATAGATCTAGGAGAAGCAACCACACTAGTTGTTGTAAGTTCTTATTGAGCAATTGATAAACTCATAAGAAATTATATGTGTTGGTTTAACATTTTTGGATAAAACCCCTTGGAAACCCAATTTTAGAGGAGATAATTGAATCATGTTTATTGAAATTTGATACAACTCACCTTCTAAGAAAATCTTTTTTTTTTTTTGTATTAATAATAGTGAAGACAACATATTACATCGATATAAAGCTTTACAAAGCTTCAAAGAAGGTTACAAATAGAGGATTTTGCTTGTAGCAATGATTGTACAAAGATTACAACTTATCATACATCTGTTTACAACTTTAGACAAGATTACAGATTAGTACAAAGTTTACGTCATGTAGATTATTACACTAAAAGAGAAATGTATACTGGTCTGAATAGCATAAAGAATTAATCTTCAGCTCTCGTGCACCTACTGCTACTGCCATCCTCCTTTGAGCCCCACTCAACAAGGATGTTGATCACAGTTAGTTCATCATTGGAGAAGATCACCTCCTAATCCAAGTTATGGTTTGTGTGAAGCCCGGGTACATTATCCTCTTGGACAACTTCCTCAACATCCCTTTGTTCTTTAATCTCCTTTTTCAATGTCTCTAGAGCTTGTGGGAAGAATGATAGGTTGCATTGCCCTTGTTGCCATGATAGACCAAATCTAGTCTCCTTCAGAAGTTTTAAGAGCTTGCACTCAATAGTATCCAACGATGCAACCACATGCAAGGAAATATTAAGATAGGTGAGTTTTTTATTTGATTCGGTAAGTACCCTCTGAACCCCACTGTACTTGTCCTCAGTTCTTGCCTTCTAAATAGACCACAAAACTTCAGATGTGAGAGTAAACCAAAAAAGATGCAAATCATTATTCAATTTCTTATTCATTCCTATCAGAATTAGTTTCCAATTAACCTTATCATTTGAGTCCCAAATTCCAATGTCACTACAAAAAAGATTCCAAATTTCATTAGCAAAGAGATAGTAAAAAAGATATGATGCACATATTCAGGAACCTTGCACAAGCTACAAATTTCAATGTCAAAATTCTTCATTTTGAAGAGAAATCTTTGTAACATCACAAGGCATCTAAAGCATGTTTTGTTGGCATCTAAGCCGTTATTCCACAACGAGCAAAAGGCTCTACACCACTCCTTGCTATCAAGGTTGGTCTTCTAGGCTTTGTTGAGATGATCAATTGGAGTTTCATATTGTAATAACTCTTTATAAAAATGCTTGGCCTTCACTTCATGTAGAGGGAGACTGCCCTTCCAAAGGATCTCAAGAGGCATGTCAAGTCAGTTACCACTACTGAGAATTGGTAGCTAGTCTTTGCAAGCTTCTTTTAGTATAGAGTAAGTCCTAAAGTTGGAGGGGGGAAGTTTGAAGTCCTCCTTTAACTGGTCCCAACTAACCAGATCCTCATCCTTTATAATGCTACTAAAGGTTTGAATCCCAAATTGGTGCCATTTTTTTAGCCAAGCAACCTTGCAATAAAGCAAGGGGTTTCCCATTATGCTCAAGGTTCCACCAAATGGACCTATCAAGACGGATAAAACTATTACTAAAACCCGTTAAAGGAGGGTAGGAAAAGTTTCCCCTCACCAACTCCCAAGCTCTCTGAATACTCCTAAAAACTAATGAACCTATAGCCAATATTAGTTGTTTGGTAATTAGAAGATCACTAAAAGGAAGATCCTTCCAAGATTTGGCTAACTTGGGGACCACAAGAGATATATTGTTTCTAACCAAAACTTTACAGGGCTCATTGCCCTTAAGGGCTTTGAAAATCCACTTGGAAGCCATAGCAATGCCATGTTTCTTGAGGTCTTTTAGACTCAAACCACCATTTTCTGTTTCCAGGTAGCACCAATCCCATTTAACAAAGTGGACCTTCTTTTTTCCTTTACCATCTAACTAGAGGAAACCTCTGATCTTCTTTTGAACCCCATATACTTGGTAACTATTGAAAATCCAAACTAAAGAAAAGTATAGAGTGTAAGAGGAGAGGATCTTTTGGCATGCTTGAACCCTACCAACCAAAGAGAGGTAGTGCCTATTCTAGATGTCTATTTTATTTTCAATTCTTCCTTTTAACCAAAGCCACATGTCATTGAGGTTGGGGGAGACAAAGAAGGGATCCCTAGGTACCTTACCTTTTTATGAGGCCCTCCCCACTGGAAATCAAACTTATGTAGCCAATCAGGTGGAGCTTCTTGCCAACCTAGCATAATGGATTTAGAATTTGAGACCTTTGCACCATAAGCAAGGCAAAAAATATCAATCTTAATAATAAGGTTTGAGATATTTTGTTCCTCCAATTCCACAAAAATAGAGGTGTCATTAGTAAACTGGATATTCAAGAGCTCATTGTTGTAGGGGAGCACCAACCCTTTAACCTTAGGGGAGAAGCAATTGTCTCTTAACAAATAGTGCAAGGCATCTGATGAAATTATGAACAAAACAGGTGCTATGGGGTATCCTTTCTTATTGGATCTTTCCAACTGGAAAACCTCGAATCTGGATCCATTTACTTCAATTTGAGCAGATTTATCTTTCAAAAGAGTGTCAATCGTATTAGAAAATTCATGTGGAAATCCAAAGGCTTCGAGGGCCATTTTAAGAAATGACCACTCTACTCTACCATATCCCTTCTCAAAATCTAGAAGAAGAGTGGCAACATTCTGTTGTGAGTGCTTAGCCCAATCTAGAGCTCCCCAACTGGTCAAAAGATTCTCAAGAGTGTATCTCCCCTTAATGAAACCAGTTTGGGTAGAGTTAATGAACTTTGGAAGAATGTTGGTTAGCCTCAATGCAAACACCTTAACAAGCACCTTATAGGATACATTTAACAAGGTGATAGGCCTCCAATTCCTTATCAAATTTTTTTAACCATCTTTGGGTAATAGTTTGATGAGCCCCTGATTGATACCTGTACCCAATGAGCCTTTGGAGAAGGCTTCCAAGTAGACTTGGTGGAGATCACCACAGATCCAATCAATGAAGACTTCATAGAACTCAACCGAGAGCCCATCCACACTTGGTGATTTGTCGTTTCTCATGGAGGTGATGACTCTCTTGATTTCTTCTTTAGAGATAGATGCAGAAAGAAAGGTGTAGTCTTCCTTTAGAGGGGATAAGACCTTTGATTAGATTCTTGGCATCAACGCATTCTCTCCCATTATCTTTTGATTTGAAAATATCTTGGTAAAAAAGGGAGAATTGTCACAGGATATCATCATGATTGGAGAGGGTAGCACCATTAACACAAATCTAGTCAATCTGCTCCTTCAAGCCTTTCTCTTTAATGTAGTTGAAAAAAAAAATTGAACCTTTGTCTCCATGATTCAACCAGTTGAGTTTGGCCCTAACTTTTAGGCCTTGAATTTTAGAAGCATCCTAAGAGAGCTCTTGGATTGATTAAGAGTATCATACAACTTTTCATCCTCAAGGGATTGTTGTATACCGGTTTTAGTAGCAAGGAGGGCGTCCTGGAGGAGGCTTTCCTCCCTCCTTTTGTCTATGGATCTCTTCTTACTAATGGTCTAAAAAATGATTCTCCAAGCTTTCAGATTCTAATTCCACCTCACAATAGGGCCAACATCTCTAAACATCCAGTTGTTTATCCCCCTCAGGGTGCTAATGGCCTCAATGCAGTCTTGGTCTTTCAATAGGCTAGAGTTTAGAATGAAAGTATCCCTACTTTTGGGATAGATTTTGACACCATTGTTGAGGTAGATTTTGGTCATAATATTTAACCTCTTCACCTTTATTTTGGACCATCTCAAACATATTTCTCATACTATTTTTAGGTGCTTCATGAAAGTTCAAGTTATTCAAATACTCCTTCAAATCATCCCATTTTATGTCATCTTTAGGGCCAATTTTTAGGTACTATTTAAGTGCATCCTCTTAGAGTTTCAACAAAATCATGAAGTTTAATGTTATTGTGATCAATGACCACTTTTTTTGAAGTTCATTCTAGGAAAAATATATATTTTGTGACATATTTGGTGTCCTTACCAAATATGAAAAGTTTTACATGTAAATTTTGGGACTTATTGGAGATGTTGGGTCTTTTATAATTTTTCTTAATTCAAGCCAATTGATGCCTCCTTCTCTGGCTTCTTTTTATCTTTTTCTTTTTCCTGAACCATTTCCTTTTCTTTCCTATAGTTCCTTGTTCTAGTTTTTATTTTATTCTTTTTTCTCACCCTTTCCTTTCTTCTCTCTCATCTATTTCACCAAATTCCTCTTTTGGCCTTAAGTACTCCTTGCCAATTATCTCATTTAAATCTCTTATCACTTATTTCTATCACCTTCTTCTTCATCTTGTTTGATATAATGATGCAATCACCTCCCTATATATGTCTTCTCCTGGGAGATACTTCTATTTTTCTCAAACAACATAGGAATGACACACAACCCAAGGGGATATTTCCTCTCTTTGTCTCATTTAGGTTTGGGACATATATTTTGTAATTATTTTTTAACTCTTAATTCTTCATTGGGATTGAAATTACTAATTCCTTTACATTTATCACTTCCTTCTACTATATCCTCCAATGTTCCTTCCAACTCTCTAAGCTCTAACTTTTTTTTATCTTTTTTGTCTTCTCCATGCTAATGTTTCTACTAATTCTAATATTCTATTTGTTAGTGTTAAAGTGAGAAGTTGATGCCATGAAATTATTGAACCCTTTTGTGACTATAAACATGATAGTGCTTGGTTGGGACTCTCCTCTGTAATAGGCTCTTTGGTTATGAGATCCATTGGTGATTAATCCTTCATGCTCCTAATCCTTTCCCATTCTACTATTAGTGTAGTATCCCTTATTAGTAGTTGCAATTTTCTCATCCTTTCCATGGTTTTATAAATATGTCAACTAATCCACCCAAGTTTGTATGTTCTTTCTCACTTCTCATATGTCAATTAATGATTGTTTTGGTTCTTCGACATTGATCAATTTCACATTATTAGATAATATGATAGATTCCATTTCTTGACTAGTTGATGTATCTATAACTTCATTAGCACACTCTTTAATATTCAAATATTATTTCTCACACACCAATCTATCATTTTACAGTGTCTTTTGGTATCTCTCCTCACTTTTCTTCATGTATTTGACCCTTCTTTATTCTTATTATTCCTTCTAAACTTGGTTCCTCCTCTTGTTCTCTTCCAAACCCATTAATAATCACTCTAACCTTCTTGTTATATCCTTTTTCAATCTTAATTTATTAATCATTTTTTTACCTTTTTCATTCTTACCAAAAATAAATTCCAAATTTGTCTCAATGATCACCTATTTTTAGGATCACCCCCTTTCTTATGTCATCCCCTAGTTGCATAAAGCTAGAATCTAATATGTATTACCAAACTAATTCATGTTGCTATTTTCCACCACAATTATAATTCCTTTCCTTTGTCTACACCTATTGTAGATCTTTCCTTTTACTTTGAACCTTTTCCTTGAACACCAAAAACCAAAGCTTGGGTGGTACCACCAAATGTTAACCTAAAAAATAGATCTCATACTAGTTTGATTATGTTATGGGTTGATCATGACATTAGTGAATTATGAAGACAGGATTTTGGGGTGTATTTAAGTAGAGATATCAATTAGAAATAACAAACATATTCCATACACATGCTTAAATACTACCTTTAATCATACACAATGTCCTTTACATGTGAATCTCGTATATTTCTTGAAATCTTATTCTCTATGTTTCATCTATATTACCTTTATCACATATAATCTATTTAACATTCTATTCCATATTACATTGCATATTACATCTTAATGTGTAGTTTGAATATAAGTATATGTATCTTTCATTATTAAAGGGATATGTCCCTAACATGCATCATATTGTTTGAACCCTTAAAAGGTGCCACACATGGTCATATTTGTGTTCTATCAATATCTATAGATGTATTTAAGGTAGTAGATTTGTACCCTCTTCATTAGGTGCTAGGTGTGGGATGTGTATCATGGAATTAGCTTATGTGAACCTTTTAGATTTTCAACCCAACTATTTGTTAGGCGATTCTTGTTAGTTTTTAGCTTAACATGGGATTGGATTAGGTTTTCTAATGGGTTTTCAACCTAATAAGTCAAATTCTCTCATTGATTTTGATCCTACTATCATCATACCTAAAATTAAACTATCTCATCCTCAAGACACCCAAATAACTAGAAAGGTTTGGATGTTAAAGGCTGAACCGTTAGTGGCTATGATATTATGGGATGAGTAGAGTTAGTGGAATAAATAATGGTAGAGGATTGATATATGGTAGAAGTGGAGTATGACTATATGCTTTAGTTAGTATATAAAAAAAAACTTAGTAGAAACTACTTGCAAAAGCTTGGGTCCATATATTTTACTTATAAATATATCATGAAACATATCCAATAGTTGTGTAAGATTCTCTACATTAGTCAAACTAGCTAACTCATTTTGCAAAAAAAATGATTTTCCACATGAACATCATGGTCATACTCCTCATCATTCTTATTAGGATCATCATGTTAGACTTGATTCTCATTGATTTGGGTCATACTAGGGTTTAGGTGAAGACTCCAAAGTGACAAACTAAATAGATGAGAATAAAATTCAAATGTCTACTTTCAAACTAAAAAACTAAAAATATCAATGGGATATTAGATTTGAAATGAAACCCTAAAGTGATAGCCAAGGGTGGGTTAGGTGAGTGAAAAAATATATCACACTAAAGCACACAAACCCTTATACAAAAATATATATTAATGAAACACAAGGATGTAAAAAGAAGGTCAAATCTAAGCATTAACTATAATATAAGAAAATAGTAGATTTGAAAATCCCTAAAAAAGAAGGTTGGCATATGTAAGATTGATCAGGTTCACCAAGACTATAAAGGAAAATACACTTTACTTAGGCTTAATCTAGGTCAATCCAATAAAATTATTACAAATAAGTAGAATCAACATAGGTTAATTAATTATGAAAAGAGAGATTTGATGTTGTGATAAATGCGTGAGTTATTCTAGCAAATGTAAATAACAATATAAGGGTGCTTAGCTCAATTACTTGCTAATAGTGTAGGTGAAAACATAATAAAAATATTATTTCTTAATGTTTATAAATTCACTAACAATGATTGAACATGTATGGAAATAGAAATAATGGTGCAACAGTAAAATAGGCAAACCACAAGAACACTAATACATGTGGTGAAATTTCTTTTTTGATAGAAAACCCCACCACTAAAGAAAGTACAAGATTGTATTAATTCCAAATTTAGCATCAAGCCAATAGTGGTATGGTGTGATGGTTAAATTATGTTTTTATTCTTTCCATCAAGGTTCAAACCCCATTGGGGAGTAAGTGTTGAGAATTTATATTGGGGATGAGTTCCTCCCTTTGTGACCTCACTGATTCATAACTACGGGTCAAAAGCATTTACCCCTCTTCATAGAAAAAAAATAGAATACATCAAATACAAATTCTTCCTCTAATCCAATAACATTTTAGTAGCATAACAACATAATCTACAAAACTTATAATCCACTATCCCAAAGGCCTCAATATATAGACTATACAATACAAGATGTCATAAATAATATTGTAAATCAAGTGCTAAAACTATATACCCATTATAAACAATCAAAATACCCATTCAAGCCTAAACATAGCTCAAACATGTGAGGGAACACATTATAATGCTCTCCACATGTAGAATCTCTTGGAATAACATGTAATTCCCATCTTGTAAGGAATTCCTCGTAACTTGCCATAGTCATCATATTAATCAAAAGATTCTCTTACACATTGTCATAATATCTCTTACATATTATAGGAAACTATCATAGATGCTCTTCCACTAAAAACAAGTAGAATAAGACAAATTCCATGCCCCTTTATTTAGTGTTACCTTACAATACATTTTCCAAGGAGAATAATAACTAAATATTTATTCCTCTTCTTCATATGGGGCATCCAAGTTGCCCTCTTCTTGATTCTTGGAGATACAAATTAAATTATTTGACTAATTAAATGATAAAACAAAGTACCATAGTCTTAGGATTGTAAGATGAATATCACCTAATCCTAACATGATTGAAGAATAAGTGTCAAATGAAGAAGATTATGTGATTAGATTGTGTATGCTTATAAATAATGCATTTGTGTTAGTGAAACACCTCAATGTTTGTGCTAGATATATTTCTTGTTAGATGACAAGTTCGTAAATCTAAGGTAAAGTCACAGTTGTGAATTTGTACTTGAGTTTAGACTTATCTTGACAATTAATAATTTTTTTTTGCAACCTAGATCAATGTATGACAATCTAATATGCTCTTCTTGAATATCAAGGGACTTGGTGGAATTTAGAAATACCTTAAGGATTTTCAATTCATCACAAGGAGGCAAATTCTCTTAGATCAATCCCCGAAAGGTGAACACATATAAAAAATAACATGCAAGTGCTCTAAATATGCAGATTTAATACTCTTTTTATTACACTAAATAGAAATGTGTAGCTATTAATTACTCCAATGCTCTAAAATGAGAGAGAGAACATGTGTGTACTTGATTTTATTGATGATTAGAATGAATGCATTGAGTGTCTTTAAATACTACCACATAACATTAAATTATGCCAAATATGTATTTTTTTAGTTCAAGGAGAGAGGATGAATAGGGCTACTTGACCAAAGTTAAATTTTGAAATGGAAGGGGAAAAGTTACAACTATAAGGTTTCCCTTGTGAACATGAAATTATCCCAGTGTGGGTTAATAGTTAGGCCTATGTAACAAACATATAAATGGAGGTAGGCGATAGGAGAATGTGGTAATATAGCAAATAAGATGAATGCATAACAAGTGTGTGTAAAAGGTAGGGTATGGATAATTACATAAGAATGTGTATATGGATGGACAAATGCTAGAGGAATAAGCCCAACTTCACTTAAGCTCGTGTCACTTGTCACCACATTGACACTTAAGCTCATGTCACTTGTCACCACATTGACATATCAAGACATTTCCTTAAGATAGGCATAAAATTATAACATATATACAATTTTCTTCAATTAATTTTTTTAATAATGATAGATTTCCTATTTCATGTAAAACAAATAAAAAAAAAAAACTCTTAAAACAATATTAAATATATATTTTTAAAATTATAAATTCAAAGAGGTTAAACATCACCATCATAAAATAAAATAAAAATATTATATAAAAATATTTAAAATCATGATAAAGCTCTACATAGAAAAAATATTTATTTCATGTATCCCATCAAGAAAAACAAAATAAAAAGTTATATAAAAATATTTAAAATCAGGATAAAGCTCTAGATAAAAAAAAAAATTATTTCATAATCTGACGTGATACATAAATTGAAAGGACAAAGATATCATATCTATATAATCCCCAAAAAAACATTTAGATTAAATTAAAGGCCCAAAAGTTTGTTTGAAAGCACCGCCGTCACCAATAATTCACTTACTTGATGATGGACCCTGAATCAACGGCGGGGATTTCTCCATATAGGTGCAATCGAATCTACACCGTTGCTGAATATCCATCTACTCCCAATCACGTTGGTCGGGGAATTGAGGGTAGGGTAGAAAGTCTTCTCCACTAACTTACAACGCACGCGTCCTTTGACCCAACTTTCCTGCAATTGCTTTGGGTTGTTGGGAAAATGAATATTTGAATTTAAAAAATTAAAAAAGTTGTACTTTGTGTGTAATTTATTGATTTTTAGGTTTAGTGTCGAGGATTGAGGGATATTTTATTTTATATTTAGGTTAATTAGGTGAATTTGATTTGAAGTGTTGTTAGATTCAATTGTGTCAAGTTTTCACATCAAGTTGTATAATACACAAAAAATTGTACATATTTGAATTTAAATGGGTTCAAAATTGACTTTTACAAGAATTAATCTGCCCTAAACTTAATGAACCAAATGTTAAGTTTTCCCCAATCCATTGTAATGAATGTTAAATTAATATAAGAAAATATATTGTAATTTTGACATTCACTATTAAGATGATAACTATTTGTTTTTGGGAAGATAGATTTTTGGATTTTTTTAAAAATCAAACATGAAGTTTTCCCCAATCCATTGTAATGAATAGTAAATTAATATAAGAAAATATGTTGTAATTTTGGCATCCACAATTAAGATGATAACTGTTTTTTTTGTGAAGATAATTTTTTGGAATTTTTTTGCAGCGCGTCTTTATTTGGTTTACTAATCATTGTTTTCCTTTATTTTAGTATTGAGGATTGAAAATGAAAACAAAATTAATCTAGTAACTTTTTATGAATGGAGCATTAAGACTTCTTAATCTATGTCAATGATTGTTAATTTTTTTTGAAAAAATTGTGTAACATTTTTTACTTCCACATTTAAGGTAGATTCAATGATTTACTATCAAAATAATTCTACCTAAATTTGACCTAGAATATTGATGTAAAAAATATTACTCTTTTTCTCAAAAAGTTTGACTAATTTATTGTGAAAGCATGGTAGACATTGAATAACATATATCAATGAAATGCCCAACACATAAATCATTAAGAAGTTTGACAAATTCACTATCAAGCATGGTATAAACATAATAACATTAGGTCAATAGACCCTTAGTCCCATAGTGAAGTTAAATGGTGATAAATGAGTCCACCAAAGATCAAGTCTTGCATTGTGCAAGGTTGTAGCACCATAAATGATGACCATATAATTTTGGTGGAATGAATACCCCCAGTCCTTGACTTTCAGCCAAATAGAATTCAACCTAAAACTAATACTCGTATAAAAGAAAGATTTTTTTTTTTTGATGTTTGTGAGACTACAAATAGCCTATTGGACAGTCAGTGTAGTCATTTTTTACTTCTACATTTTAGTCATTTTCCTACTTAAGGTGATGATGAGCTCCCCCAACTTCTCACTAGTCCTCTCTCTGAATAAACTATACCAAGAATGAAATGGTTTTTTTATTTCACTGTCCCAATAGTGCAAATAATACACACCCTTTTTTCCCATGCTTCTTTTGGCATTTTCCACCACCCTATTATATATCGAAGTTGATGAGAGTTAGTTCTTAATTGAGCAATGAGAATTTTGGCTCTCCAAGAAATACATGCTCTTATGTATGCTTTTTGAAGATGATGACAAATAGGATTGAACTCCTCTCTCTCCGTAGCACTTTATACATGTTAGCTTGAGGAACTTTTCCATAACAAAAGTCTTTATCTCTTGCTATTTGTGGGGCATGCATTCAAGTAGATATTTCACTTGTCCATCTAAGTCTTCTTTCCTTGACTCAAATTGAAAACCACCTTAGACTATCTACCTACTTCCATCTGTTCATTTCTTTTTAAATATCTTATAAGACACATCATAATAATTGCTTCAATTACTATATTGAATAAAAAAATAAAAAATATAAATGATATAAAATCTCCATTAAAAAAACATAAATTCAAACTAAAACAATATTGATTTTTGGTTCTAGAAGCCCAATTAACTTGTTTTGATCTCCTAGACGGTATTAAGACCTGTATCTATCTACCATTACTGCATGGCGCGCAATGGAGAAAATTTTACAACCGTCAAACTAAAAACCCCTGCTTACCCTGGGAACTGGATGAGATCCACCTAACAGCCGGTCCCGGAAGTGTACTGTTATAACCTATCGACGCGTGTCAATTTCGGCGTCAACTACTGCGGATACTTATGTCAGTTTTTCTAGAACTACACAGTACATACCCAATTCTGGGCCACGCGTAGAGCTTATAATTATACCGAATCCATTTAACGAAGTGTGTGCGGTACCATGATTTCGTGACCAGAAGCCAAAACAGAGGATATTCCATACCCAGGCTAGTGCTGTAAAAACGGGCGTTGCTTCCGTGAGATTCATTTGTGACGGTAACTATCCGTCATAGCCACGTCATCGGTCGGCAATGTTTGGAGGCAAGTTCGTGACTTGGAAGGCAAGAGCCGCTGAAAATAAAATCGGCGCAACCTGTATGTAGAACTAGAAATTCAAGAGGAACTTATTGGAAAGCAGGGGACTTAAGTGAACGTGGATTAGTGGTCAACAAAGGTAGGCGTTGAAAATAGGATACCTATAAATTTGTGTCTGTGGGCACCCGGGGGCAAAATTGTTCACATATTCGGCTTCTCGGAAGGCAAGAGCTGCTGAAAATAAAATCGGCGCAACCTGTTTGTAGAACTAGAAATTCAAGAGGAACTTATTGGAGAGCAGGGGATTTAGGTGAACGTGGATTACTGGTCAACAAAGGTAGGCGTTGAAGATAGGATACCTATAAATTTGTGTCTGTGGGCACCCGGGGGCAAATTATTCACATATTCGGCTTCTTGGATTGAGGAGATCATCGGATCGAGTCTCGTGCAAGGCTTTCTACAGTAAGTTTACTGGAAAATCGAAATCTCGGCCTTTTTGTTTCGGAATTTGGATTTTCGTTGATTCATTCCACTTTCCAAAGCAATTCTTTTTTCAAGTTCAAGGCCATTGGGAAGTTGGATTTTTTTGAGAGCAGTGTTTAAGCCCGGGTAAACGATTTACGCTGAAGGCATTGTTGGAATTGAATAGTTTATCAGGTTTTTTTCGTCTGATCTGCCTAATTAGTTACTGCAAAAAAAATGTTTTAGCCATTTTTCAGTCAGGGTAAATGGTTTGGCCTTGTAGCATTGTTTCAATCGAATTATTTTAATAGGTTTGATTCGCCTGATTAGTTCCCGTAAAAAATTTGTGGTTTGATTGTGTTGATTGGATGGAAAAATAAAGATCGGTTATCTCAAGCATTTGTTTGTAATTGGCTGTGTATACCAGCACATGTGTAGAAAACTCTTTTCGCGATTTGAACCTGGGATCTCCTGCATCCAAGAGCTACAGCCGGCTGAGAATAACCAGCATGTTCTTTGTTATGGTCAATAGTAAAATTTAAAAATTGAGAAAAAATTGTAGGGATATTGAAAGCTAGTTCAGTTGTTGTAGTCTGTATATAATAATTATCGCGTATGTAGTGCAATGAAGAGTCAATTGCGATTGCTTGCAACAATTTAGCTGATGCCAGGGTTATCACTTTGTCGGTTGTTTCATATTGGTCTCGGTTAAGCAATTGCCCTGAATTAGAGAGAAGAAAAAATGATTTTGTAAAGTTAAGGAATTGCCGTGAATTAAACCGAAGGAAAAACAGCTTATTGCTAAAATTTGTCTGTTGAACTAGCTAAAGATGGGAACTTCATAAATTTGTTTAGAAAATGTTTGTAGAGGCCGTTTCAGAGCAACCTACTTAATAGTATCTTTCCTGTGACAAAGACTACATACTATTAACTGTAGTAGGGCCATTTTGCAATGTTAGAGAGATTATGATAATGTATTTTTTAACAGTGTCTTGCACCAAATAGTTCATTAATCCAAAAGAAAAGGTAGTAAATTGTCTCTGCCATTCACATTTGGAAATAAAGCTGCATATCAATTGAAATTTTAACGTGTAAAAGTACATCCAGGGTAGTCAAGATGGATAAGGATATCTTTCCCAGTCTGTAGTTGAATCGCCCATGGCATTGAGTTTGTAAGTGTACAAATGAGACTGGGAAATTTTCCAAGAGAAAGATAGTCTGAGAAACAAATCTGTCTTTAACAATATACTAAGTAACCATCCATTTACAACAGCTGATATGCTGAAGTGAAATATTCTATATACATTTCTTTAATCAGAAAAATAAAAGAGCTTGCATTAATATTTAGAATGAGATACAAATTAAGCAGAAACTAAGTCTGCCGCTAATAAGGAATTTCTGAAAACGTAATTACAAAGAAATGACAAAATGAAGACACGTGGCCATCTCAAACACCTTTCTTCAGTTTACTTTGATCGGATGATGTGATCAAATCAGATCTGATATTATCTGTGACTTTTCTAAAATAAAATCTGATCTTTTCCAAAATCATATCTGATGATATCTTTTCTTTCATGAAATCAAATCTGATCTTTTCTATTTGGCTTTTCTAATATTAAATCTGATCTTTTTTATTTGGCTTCTTCTAAAATTAAATCTATTTTTTTCCAAATCAAATCCAATTTCCTAGGGAACTAACTCCAGGCTTGGGCTCCAAACCTCTGACCCATAAAGAACACTATGTTTAATAATTCTGTTGAAGAGACATAACTTTGTGGGGGTCTTCTAGAAATGTACCTGAAAACATTGGCCCTCCAGTACCTCAAGGGATGAATATCCTTTGCAAATTCATGATTGAGAAGCATGTTTTAGATTGAGAGATAGACTTGTAAACTAAACCCTCACGCAGTTATGATTTGTTGTGAAATTCATTGACTCGCCTTTGTAAGAAAAATAGAACTTGGAAAGAGTATTCTTGGGGATAGTCAAGATGGTGATGTTAAAAGTACTAGGATTAGCTACAAGCAGGCAATACTCAAAATAGTATCTAGCTGTTTCTGCAAACTCTCAAAAGAATGAGCAATCAGGAACATATGATAGAATGTGAAAAAGAAGTACGACAATCTATGTACATGATGCAAGGTACAAGAATCATCAACAAGATTTTTATCTAAGAAAATTTTCAACTTTGTCAATACAGATCTCCAAGAGAGTTCGCTAAAGAGAACATCCTTACTGACTCCAGTTATACTCTTGACAAAGTCATAGAGTCCATTAGTAGTCCAAAATTGGCTAAAAATTGTCTCCTATAACCTAATGGTGACGGTATAAAAATCTCAGAGATGTCAATATTACACAACCTCTAGAAATACATGTCTGGTTACAAATTCAAAGGTCTAACCAATGCACACAAAAAAGCAAAAGACTTTAGAAGACTAATAATGGACCTCCTCAATGATAACTTGAAGGATATAAAATTGATTGACAATGTGGAGGCTCTAGTGCAAAGCTTTAAGTTCTTCGCATACTAATAATTCATGGGGCAAGAACCTTGAGGAAAAGTCAGTTTTCAGCGATTAATCATGTGCTGAAACGATGTCTCAAGGAAATAGAGCTAAGAGATCATACTTGGTCATGACGTTAGATGGCAAGGTTGTTTTAATTGTTGACATAGCAAGGCATTACAATGTATGGTGGTGTGATGAATATTGGACTAATTCCCTTAGGGAGGGAGGGAGGCAGGGGATAGAGTAGGGAGATAGTAGGTAACCAGAATTCAAAACAACATGGTCAGTAATTGGGAGTTGATGAAAGATATGAAAACACCAATTTGGTGCGTCAAAAACTTGCCATCAAGGTTGTACCAAAACACATGCAACCCAAATCTAAAGGAAGCAAGTAGATCTATATGAATCAAGGAAACATGGTATTCCATTTGAAAGAGTACAAAAACCATGGGACCATCCAAATGGAGGAGGTGCCCACTATAAGAAATGATAGGATTATTCTCATCAGCCAGGGTTATTTGTGAACCAAAATCCTTAGTATTTAACTCATGAAAACAAAGCAAGTTGTCTAGAAGATATAGGCATCTAATGGGTCTTAGAATAGGCATTAAAATTGGTTAAAAGAATGACTTCACCCAATAAGAGATAAGAATAAATCTCTTGGTAAAGATATAGGTCATTATTCACATGGACCAAAAATAATGACAAGGATGGGGAAAATAATTAATTGTAATGAGGGTATCTTAAAGAGGTGGGCCTTATTGAACAGAAAGCCATATGTATCTACATTGCAAATTAGAATCTAACTATCTATTTGAGTTAATCATGAATGAGAAAGACTCTCTCCCCTAGATTCATTAGCACCCCCGAATCTTTGAGTCTCATGCCTAAAATCTAAGACACAATGGTAACTAGTAACAAGAAAGAGAACTCTTTGAAGGTTCCCAAAGTAGGAACAAGAATGAGAGCTCACACTAGACTCATACGAGTACTTGTTATAAAGAAAAGATTTTGTGGGGAGACAACCTTGTGGAAAATTCCCAAAGAAGACCACCCTACATTATTGCAATTCCAATAGGTGATAGAAAGGCTACCTAAACCTGCAAGGATCCAAGAATGTTATCATTGGTTAGTTGAGGATGTGGCAACTTCAATTGGGAGGCTGGGAATCACGAATCACTTTCTTTTCTTTACAAATCACAATCCATTTGTTATTTTCAGTGTTACCCCAAGTTTCTAGGATGGGGACAGCGGGGGAATAGTGGGACGAGTCCCCAAGTTTTTGGAGTTTGAGGCCAAATTTGGGGACGGCAGGACGAGTCCCCAAGTTTCTGTATTTTGAGGTCAAATTTGGGGACGAAGGAGGGACGACTATACAAAATATAGGGAAATTTTAAATATTTATATGAAAATATGATTAAGGCATGCATAATATACATTATAGAACCTTAACATATAACATTTGTGTTCAACATTATTTTTCAATACTCAATATGCATTCAAAATTCAAAATTAACATACATGAATCATGAAACAACCTCCAAGTTATAATTTATAAACTTATATCAAAATGGCCAAAGGCTACATTGCTGCCATATAGTTTTAAAGTATGATATGAAAATCAAAATACAATAAAGAAAGAGCAGTAGCACTGCTGCCCCTAATCTGCAGGATCTCCCATAAACTCATCAAAATCAAAGTCATCCTCTGAGTCATTGTCACTTCCTTCCATTGCGATGGTCCACCTCAACCTCAACCAATGGAATCCCAACCAAACCCTTTGGTGTCTCCTCCTCATCAACCTAGGCCACGTCCTTGGGATCAATATCCCATCGTAGAACTGGAGTCTGTCAATACTCTAGATTCTGCCGATCTTGAAGCCGAAGAGCACAATGCATGACCACTAGCTTCTCTACTCGTCTAGAGGTAAGTCTATTCCTCTTGAGGGAGTGGATAAAGCTATATGTGGACCAATTCCTCTCTATAGGAGAGGAACTAGCAACCTATGCAAGAAGGCGAGTAGCAAGTGTCTTCAACTGTGGTGTATCCCTCCCATGCTATGTCCACCATCCAATAGGGTTTGTTTGAGCTAATATAATTCTATCCAACCTCGCCTGTGGTTTACTCAAAGTTGGGACACGAAGGTTAGTAAAGTCAAGGAATTGTGTCCAAAGTACTGAAGCCTACTCTACTGAAAACATCTTATCAATGGCCTGTGTAAACCCATCTAAAACTTCAGGATCATCACATGGAGGCACCCTACCATCCCTTGGTGCATACCATTTGGGATTTAGAGCAAAGGTAGCCATATAAGCAGGGTGTTCATTGTGTTCCACCTCCCCGTCACAATGGGCCTAATGTGTTGCTCACATAAACCCAAAGTGGGATCCTTTGCAAAAATTGTTTGCTTGATCTTCCCAAGCATACTATCAAATGTCTCATATATCTCTCCAAAACTAGGAGAGTATGTATCAACATATTGGATGATATCTACAATAGGTGAGATGAAGGGGCAAATATATTTGCAAAATGCAAACAAAAAATTCAAAAGAGTTAATTGACATGTTAGAAACTTCAAAAGTTGGAACATTGGACAATAAAATTAAAATATTAAAATCAGAAATTTAATATGAAAATCAACAATCTAATATGTCTTACCTCACATTGGACCACCAATTGTCATCGAGGATATTTTGTTTGATGGCTTTTCTTTAAGCAAAACTTGAATTAGGCCATCTAGTCCACTCTACATTGACCATCATCAATTATAGAGGCTCATGCACCTCAAGCATCCTCTCCAACAAGATGAAGTATGTGGCATATCTACATTCATTGATTCAATGATTCATTAAAATTTAAAACAAAATCAAATTTAGAATATAAATTGAAATGTTTGAAGTTTCAAAATTTGAAAAATTGAAAGTGAAACAAAATGAAGTGGCATACCTTGTCTCAACAAGTTTGAGAAACTCCTTCTTTGAAAATGATCTAAAGAGAGCAAGTGAAATGTGGTGATTGCAAATGAACATCTAAAGATCTCTAGCTTCTGCCACCACTTGCTTCACCCAATCCAACTTCCCTATGTCTTTCAATGCATTGTTTAATGCATGAACACAACATGGGGTCGAAAAGATGTGCCTATAAGTGCCAGGCACCATCAAACCAGTTGATTTGCACACACATGCTGAATCAGTGATCACTTGCACCACATTAGTAGCCCCAACCTCCTCTATGGAATCTCTCAAAATGGAAAGTTGGAAGCCTGCATGCTTACATTTCCCTGAACAATCTATGGCTCTAAGAAAATAAGAACCAATAGGGCACGTGACTATGATATTGATGAGTGGCCGATGTCTGACATCAGTCAACCCATCCATCACTATAGAGCAACCCGTCCTCATCCACGTTTGACTCATATCCTCCATTAACACATTAACTTTGGAGTACTCTTTGTCTAGGAGGGTGGTGTATAGCTTATGATCTCTAGGGGGTATGAATGAAGGACCAATAGTGGCTATATCTTTAACCATTTGTTTGAAATAAGATGAATGGGCCACATGAAATGGGATGGCATAGGTAAAAAAGAATTTGGCAATGGAAGATTTGGTGGCTTCTCATGCTTGTTTATTAAACATAAACTCAACTGAAGCTCCCTTCCCACTACCCTTCACCTTCCTCTTTCCTCTTTTGGAAACTTCACTACTACTAACCCTGGAAGGTCTAGGCATAGTTGATTGCGCACTTGGAAAAGAAGATGACCCACCTTGAACCCCATCCACCTCCATTTGCAATCTTTGGCACTCTATTGCTTCATCATCTTTTAATGTAGGACACATTCTAACTCCATAGTCCGCTTCACCCAAAAAATGAGACCTTACCCTTGTGTAGCTGCCCCTAAATTCTTTTTCGCAAACATGGCAATACCACACCCTTCTGCCTCCTGAATTTTTTTGTCTTTGGCCCACAGGTGTAACATATTGAAGGAAGGGTTTTTTTTTTTGTTTAAAGGGTGTTTTGCATAGCATTCCATGATTGTTGAAGGGAAATGGTATGAGTTTGTTTTCTCTCCACTAACACCCTCACCACTTTCTCTTCAATTTTGCACTTCATCTTCACTTTCACTCCCACCCCCATTGTTGCTCATGTTTTTTATATTTTAAATGCAAGTTTCAACTAAAAAATGCAAAAAAATGCAACAAAAAAATCAGACATTGTATGCTTGAGATTTTGTAAAAAAAAATGAAAGAAAAAGGAGGAAAGGAAATGCATACCTCTTTGGTGGATTTGCACTCCCAACAACACTAGCTTCAACCTCTTCTCCTGCAACTTGCTATTCTTCCTCCTTCAATGGCTGCAAGTTCAAACCCTTGGCTGCTCTTTCTCTCCTTCACAAACAAATGCACAAATGAATGAAATGAGTGAATTTTTCCTCATAAGGGTAGCATAAAAGGATGGGGCCCACTAAATCCATGAATTTTGGGCTTTTATTTTTTTAAATGTGTTTTTTTTTTTGTTTAAAACTTGCCATCACATGAGGGACAACCGACCATCCCAGGGTGGTCGAGGGACGGCTCACACATCCCTTGGCTATTCTTGGGATGGTCAGTCTTCCCCCTATCCCCGTTGATCATTCCTCTAGTTTTGCAAAAAAAAGGGGCACCAAGGGACCATCCCCTAGCTGTCCCCTTGTACCCAAGATGTCCCGGGGACAAGGATGGGCCATTTTAGGGGAGGATGCATCCTCGGGTTTCCATGGTTATTTTTGCAGTTCTACAACTTGATTGAAAGCCTTTTGAAGTACCTTTATTTGAATTTGTATGAGATGTACATTCAAGCAAATCTTTTTTGGGGAGGGAGGTAAATTTCTTTTTAGCTCTATAGACGAAAACAAAATGATGAGTATTATCCTATTTGTTTTTATTTTTTTCTTTCATGTGTTTTTGGAATTTCATATCAATAATTTTGTTATTTGTTTATTTATATTTAATGTTTATGTACAAAAACATGCAATTACTATTTTTTGATTTAAAATAAAATAGGTCAAAACCTAACCAGGCTAGCCTGGCACAAGTTAACAACCTAAAATTTTGGTGTGGACTAGATTTTGTTCAATTTCAATTGTACTTGATAACTATGCTAAGAAAAATCACGAGTTTATAAATTTTGAACAAGAGTATAACTTCATAAATTCCCTCAATAACACATCCAATAACAACATGCAATCACATTTTGGATGTCCCTTTACCTGTGAACCCAAACAAACAAAAACAATCATCACAATAAAGAATGTTGTCAATAGAAAATACATAAATCGCATACATTGCTTATGAATCTATGATGGTTGTATATCTCATTAAGATCAATGTGATCTTGGCATCATAAATCTTTCCCTTGGCACTTCATTGCACTTCTCTTCTCTACAAAGGTTATGAGTTGCTTAAAACTTGCAATGTGAAATTGTGAAGATTTGACAATCCACTTTTCTATTCAAGATCTACTTATTGTAGTTAAATCAAGTTAACCGATTATAATGTCTTGTGTTCCATTACCCAACCACATTAAATTTGGAAACTTAATTGCATTACAAGGCCTCTTGGTGCATAGAGTCCTATCTTGATCAATGGTGGCTACCTTGACTCCATTTGTGGCCATGTGAATTTCTTTGTTCTCTATAGTTAATCAAATTTCATGACAAATACCTTAATTATCATACGAATTTTCCATATATGTTTCATTTACGGACCATTCCTCCATTATGGATAGATATTTACAATGAGGGAGAACTTAGGCCTAAACAAACCTTGTGAGAATGATGAAACTATGAAGATCTAACAATGTATTTTGGTATTCAAGATCTATTGATTGTACTTAAATCTAGTTAACCAATTATAATCTTGTGTGTTGCGTTACCTTATCATGTTGATCGAATTTGGAAACTTTTAATTGGATCACAAGGCATCTTGGTGCTTGGTCCTATCTTGATCAATTATAGCTACCTTGACTTTGTTTGTGGCTCTGCTTCCTCCTTTTTATTTAATGAAATTTCAAATTCATAACAAATACCACAACTACCATACATATCCTCCGTATTGGTTTCGTTTATGGAATGTTCCTTCTTTATGTATAGAGATTTACAATGAGGAAGAACTTAGGCTTGAGTAGTTTTGTGAGAATGATTGGTACAAGTAAGAGATTTAGAAATTGACATATTTTTCTTGTAACTCTTGAATTCAACCCATTAAAATAACTCCATTGAAATCAACACCTTCTACACACCTTCTACATGTGTGTTTGGCCTAATTCAGGAGAATGATATATGCATGGTGGGGAAAGATGTTATATCTCAACTAAAAATAGTCAATAGACATAAATAAGTGCAAAACTCAAAGTAGTTAAAAATTATGTAACTTAATTTTGGTTAATTGCATTCTCTAGGAATTTTTGTAACTAATTCCAAGTTAACTTATAAAGGTAAAACGTTAAAGTAATATTTTAAGTTATTGCAAAGGAAGAAAAAAATTTGGTTGTATAATAATTCCCTCATGTCCAATAGGATTTTTGTTTTCATTTACCCCAATATTATTCAACAAGGTGTACAACATTACCACCCTCTAGTTTGAACTTGTGGTCTTCACTATGTAGTACACATGTCTTCACCATCAGGCCAACTTGGGATGTACTGTAACACATGGTAAGCATTGTCATGGAAATCACTCCAACATCACTTACTATTTAAAGTAGTTAGGAACCCACATTTGTATAGATAGGTAGCATTGATAATTCTTTTATTCATTATTATGACCTCTATTAGTCACAAACCATAGTTCCACAAGTCTCAAGATGGTGGAATGGATCTCAAGGATGAGAGTAACAATGGCCTAGATTTGGGGATGGTGGGAAGACAACATTGCAAATATATATAGTGCTTGATAAATTAGTTATAGAAAAATGTATAAGGAACAACAAATGAAAATTTGAACTACTAAACACATTGCTTTGAACAATGAAAATGCTGAATATCGGTATATTATATTCAAAATGATAATTACATTCAAAATTCAAATACAATTAGCTTGGGCCAATGCCTCTAATCATCGCCAAAGTCCATGTCAAACTCCTCATCACTCAAACTACTAGACTCCTCGAGGTTAAGCTCCTCCAAACCAACACAACCAACTCTATCTATGTTGCATCATCATCAACTTGTGCCAAATCCATTGGATTTCTACATCCCATCGGGCTAGTAGACTCCCCTTGTATGTGAATGTGTTGTGGTGAATGAGACACAAGGTGCTATGTACAACTACAAGTTTCTCTACCCTCCTAGAGGCAAGCCTTTTCCTCTTACTAGAGTGGATGAAGCTATACGTAGGCTAGCTCCTCTAAACAATAGAAGAACTAGAAACCTAGGACAACATATGGATGGCTAGTGTGGTTGTCAAAGAAGCATACCCTGTTGGCAAAAGCAAGGACAAACAACTAAGAGGCGGGGGGGCTGGGGGCGGGGTGGGTGAATTAGTTGTCATAGAAATTTAAACTTTACAAACTTAACTTTAATCTCAAATCTGATGAATAAACAATTAATCATAAGCAATTAACACATCATAGAGACAAATAACACCAAGATTTTTACGTGGAAACCCTGTTAGGGGAAAAACCACGATGGATGTCAGTCCACAAGATTATATTCTATTAAAAATATAAAGGAAAATAATAAGGAGAATGCACATGCATTTAGGCTCACTACCTAGAGCTCACTGCTCAATTACAAATAGAAGACTCGCTGCCTTACAGAGAGATTCGGATTAAAACCATCCAGAAATTCGAACTGAGAGAATGGCTTCTATCCAAGCCTAATTACAGTTCCAATTAGGCACAATACTTTTGCATACTTCACTCGACCTTCTACACACTTTCTCTTCAGTGATATTCGCACTTATGCACACAAGAGCACACAATGCATACTCAACACACTAACCACACTTCACATACTCCTCATACTATCCGTACAACCGCTTCTTATATATCCGCCACAAAGATTTCATCATAACAAAGTCGGCCAAAGTTTCAAGGTTGGCTCAAATTCACAATTAAATTTTCAATGTGCACCCACCAAGGTCGGCCACAACATAGTGGAGACCCAAATTCACTTCTCCAAAACAAGAATACTCCAATTAATCACGCCTCGAACATCCACAACATGCTAGCATCAATATGTCAGCCAAGAACAAGAAAAACTAAACATGCGCAAGAAAATATTTTCAATCACGAGCTTCACCGGATCATGTGGACGTACCACAAAGATAGAGGATGAACTAGAGACATCTAAAAACACCAAGAAATAGCATAAAGACATCTGTGACAACCGAGATAACCAGGAACATACAATCTTCACTCAAAAACTCTGACAGAGACCAACAAAACACTGCCAAACCACAACTTGCACACGAATTCATGCGAACCTCTGAAACTTCCGGTAGATGATCTAGACATACTCAACATTAAACCCTTTGATCCACAACAACTGAACTTTTACGTACATAATGTAATGCCTTCATAACCTGCACAGTTCCACTAGGAACTTGGAACACATTCACTTATAATTTTCTCAATATCCTCGGCATATACAATACTTAGAACATCAAATGCTAATAGTGTTGACATCAATGACAACCACATATCGGCACCACTTTACACCATTCAACAATTTCCCAACATGCCCATGCATATTCCACCACAAAATTGGGTCCTCTTGTGCTAGTCTCTATCCAACTTGACCTCTTTTAGATATCCCCTAAGAGTGACAAATTTTGTCCACTTAATATGAATGATGGAGGCATCCTCAACACTATACATCTTGTGAATATCCTTCATGAACCCTGCCTTCACTTCGACATCTTGCATAGGGGTAACTTTGTCAAGCCTTTGCACATACCACTTTGGATTCAATGTATAGGCAACCATGTGCAAGGTAGTGTTGAGCTTCTCCCGTCATTGCTAAATGATTTCTTGAATATGTTCATGATAGAATTGCAATGTGGGGTCCTTTTGCACAATGCCTTCATTTGGACAAGCATATTGCCAATGTATTCATATACATCTCCAAAGCTCGGTGCATTAGCATCCCTATATTTGATGACTGTGAAGACTTGAGCAATGATAAAGACAATGTATTTTGCATCAGTCCAAAAAATGTCACTTTTCACCACTTCCACCCTCTTCCATTGCTTTGACTTAGAATGAAGTACAATCCACTCTACTATCATGATGATTATTTGCAATGCCTATAACAACTCAAACATCCTCTCCAAGAGAATGAAGTATGATGCATATCAGTCTCTACAAGTTTCAAAAATTCCTTCTTGTAGAAGGTATTGAATAGTGCATGTGAAGTGTGCTAGTTGCAGATAAAAATCTACATGTCCCTAGAATCATTAATGCTTATTTGATCCAACAAATTGTGCCCAGGTCCTTGAGTGCATCATTCATGGAATGCACACAACAAGGAGTTTAAATATGTTTGTAGGCCATCAATCAACATCCTTGCAACTTTACACACATAGGTCGCATCTAGTACTACTTGCACCACATTCTTTGGCCTAACCTCCTCAATAGCATCTCAAAGGATCTGAAATTGATAATCAACATCCTTGAAAGTCCTTGAACAATCAACAACCCTAAGGAAGTAAGGGTCATTAGTACTTGTGACCATTTTGTTGATGAGGGGATGATGCCTAATGTTCATCCACCCATCCATGACCTTGTTGCATCCACTACTAATCTAGGTAGCCTTCATTTTCTGTATTATAGTATTAATCTTGAAATATTTCTTTTCCAAGATTTCTGTCCTCAATTTTGTCTTCTATGGTGAAAAATATGATGGTCATGCTCTTATCATCTTTGCCACAACCTCCTTATAATAAGGAGAACGAATCACATGGAATGGAATGACATTAAAAAAGAATGATTTGTCAACAGCATCATTGCTTCATCCTTCATTTTCACATTGAATAACTTTTCCATTGGGTTTGGAGCATCACTCTTGTAGCTTGTTGTTGCAACTTGCAACCTTGCTCAGTGCTGTTGAAATTGGATAGTGATTTGGAGTGAGGTTGGGATCTTAATTTGTAGCTTTTTGTTAGTGCTTAGGGCATGGATGGGGCCCATAAACCATTAGGGTTAGGTTTAGTGGTCCAAAAATAAAAACGTGTATTTTTCTTTAAAAAAATTCTTTTTTAAGCTTTGACGTGTGGGATGGTTGGCAATTTTTGGTGCATTCAAGAGATGTTCACAAGTACCTCAAGAGTCCTAAGGACATCATGACATTTTATTAGAGTCTCCAAATTAGGTGGATGCCCCCAAAAATTGCCCTCTCTAAGGGATACATTCCCCTATCTACTAGTAGTGGTGGTAGTAGCATGAGAGGACGTTTCCTTGGAGCCCTCACATCTTGGGAACATCTTTATCCTAGAAATGACAAAAAACTGGGGGATGCATCCTCGTGTAACACCATCATAAACCATCTTAGAGGGAGAAGGATACATTTTTATGAAACCATCTTTGAGGAAGGATTGTGCAATTTGATATAGTTTTTAAAATTTTGTAAATATATTACAATATACAAGTGTTATTTAATCCATTCTATTGTGGGGTTCAAAAATGTTGTGGGGAACATTTGAAACTTTATTTATCATTTGCAGGGGATAATTCAACTTGCTTTGTTGCATTTTGAGGCCATCATCATCAATAGAGGAATTGTGAATAGAAGGTAGGTGGAATCAAAGTTTATCATTCACAATGAAATTTTAGAGAGATGTGAACAAAATGACATGTGAAGTTCATTGATAGATGTGCTGATTTGATCCCTTGAGCAGTTTATACAATTCTTGGAGACAATAATTGATGTAGGAGCATCCCTGGTTGTAAAGTAATCCTATATCAACCAAAAACATTTTTTTTCTTGTAGTTTAGTCTATAGCTGTCTTAGCAATTTCTTCCGCATTTTACCGCATTGTCATTTCTCAGCTTGCAGAGCAAGATATAGATTCTACACGAGGTCATCTTCAAGATATCCAGGTTGCAGGTGATTTGCATTTTCTTGTAGAAAGTTATCATTCTTAGAATTTCATTGTCAATTCTTAGATAGAGTATTCAGGGCCTAGCTGGCTCAAATTGGTTATGCAGACCTTTTCTGGAATGTGCAAAGCTTAATGGAACATCATTCAAGGCAATTTAGGTCCAAGGGAACTTTCTTGGAGCTCTACAATACATTCCTTTTCCCGATAGGTTATCTTTTTCATGTTCTTGGCCAACCTACACATTTGATCTTGCATTGGGATTGTAAGCCTTTGAGGCCGATGCAGATCATAATTGGAGTTGGAGATTCCATTTAAGATCATTTGTAATCCATTAGAAATTAATCAGTAGTTCAATAATAGTAGATAGAAGAAGAATTCAAGTTGTCCAAGTTGTTTGGTGTAATAAGGCCTTGTGCCAATTGTAATATCTTGTAATGCCCTTGCCACAAACCTATGAGCCCTAATCATTCTACATATGTGGCATATGATGCATGTAAGATTGGAGGTGATTGAATCAATGATAATTCATGTTTGCTAAGCAATTCTTGTGTTATTTCCGTTGTGTTGAACTCTAGGCTGCATAGTTGGATAGTCCTTCCTGGACCCTCCATTCGTGATTGCACCAATAATAAGTGATATTGGTATTGTTTGTTGCAATCTTTAATGAGTCATTACAAATGCTTGTGGTTGAGGTGAATTTGTTAAGCTTATCATTTTATTTCTGGGGAAGACATCTACAATCCTCAAGTGGCAAAATTGGTATAGGGGATCCTTGCATTCATTAGGAGGGGCGGAGGTTTCTTGATGGAAGCTTGTTTTTGTTAGTAATAGATGAGATTTAGGTGCACTAGTGGTGAACAATTTTCTATTGGAGATTTGAGAATCAATCAACTAATGAAGTTATTGGTAAGATTTTCCTTGGGACATGCAATTTGGTGGAATGGTTGATGATGGTCCCCTTTGAAGAAAGCCTATAAAATCTCCATGTACCCTTAGTAGAAAAGAAAGCCTTTGAATAGATATGCCTTAAATGCATTGTCTGTCTCACAACTAAGGAGTCCATACATATTTAAGTTACAAATGAAGATCCATTGTGAATTATAAGGATCATCATAGGAAAACAAACATGGAATTGCTCTATAGTTTGTATTAAGATTCAAGATCCTAACAGAGTATTATGTTTTGAGTTTTATAATTTCCTTTGTTCACTTTGTGTATACTTGTGCGCTATTTATAAAATATTATGATGATGTAAGAGAAGTTGTTTCAAAAAAATATTGACAAAGCTCAAAAATCATATGTACAGATATTGCTGCAAAAATTAGAAACAAATATATATCTCTAGATAATTCTTGTTTTTGTTATCTCATTTTGGCATTTTAGATGTTTTAATACCCTTGAGCCAGTTAAGTGAGATCCTAAGGCTGCTTGTATGTCCATGAAATGGTTAAAGTATCTCTTTATGAATGCCAAAATTTAAGCACGAACCTGGGAAGGTAATGCAAATAATATTCAACAAATGGATATAACTAACTTCTTAGTGGTTTGTCTTTTGATATAAAATGCTTTGCAATCTTCATCTCAAAAGAATCACAATTGAAAAAATCTATTAGCTAAACATGAAAAATGTGTCAAATGTTGAAATAATTTTCTAAATACATTTTTCGTATATGCCATCTTTTCAATTTTGTGCAATTGATTCTCTTTCAGCTATAATTAAGTGAAAATGTTGGGGTGAATAAGAGTCAAGAAGTGAGGCCTAAAATCAAGATATTTCCATTTTTTACTCATTTTCTCCCATAGCAGTTTAAGATATTGTATTATATTATTTTGTTGGCTACTATATAGTAATCATGCTTGAGTATGTAGGATAAGGAGAACTTATATAGATTACTTTCTTTATGGCTTCAAATGGCCAAAGGAATTTTTTGCTTTTGAAGCTTTTAATTCTTCAGTGAATTGTTGATGCAGGTGACGATTGAAGAAGAGTTAAACAAAGAATACTAAGTTCTTTGGTAAGTGGATATTTAAAAGATCACCAAATAGGAAAAATGGGTTCTCATACAGTAGACTTAGAGGAAAAGTCTAAATCAGCAAGTTCTCCAGAACAAAAGTTAAAAAGTACATCAGAAAGTAGTTGCCTCTCCATAATAGTACTAGGAGCATCTGGAGATCTTGCTAAGAAGAAGACTTTTCCAGCTCTCTTTAACCTTTATCATCAGGTATGATTCGAATCTTATTGTAAATTTTTGATAGCTTCTCATCCATTTTAGTTTGGCATTTTTCATCAAGTCATCTTTTGGAGGTAATGGTTATTTTTAGCAACATAAATAAGTCCCGTTGAGAATGTTCTTTTCTTTATTGATACCCTCTAGGGTTTTGTTCATTCAGTCAAATGTAAATTTGGAAATGTAATTAAATATTTGAAGTAGACAAAATCACCCCTTGAGGCCTTGCATTTTTCTTTGTTTTCTTGACCTTTAGACTTCTGATGCTTCCTGAAAAATCAACGAAAAAACTGTCATATATATTTGTGGTCAGTAGTTGGCTTTCTGCTATATTGCCATTTTATATTTTAAGTTGTTAGAATTTGGGTCTTCTAAGTTTGTGGCATAGGATATTAGATTGACGTGCATCTTTATGGTGACTTTGCAATTGCTTTTTTTGAAAGGTCTCGTGTTTTTTTCTTTCAAATTGCTAGCTATGTTGTAAAGAGAAATATTAGTATGAGCTAGTCATTGGAAGTTAACTATTCTTGAAGAGGCTCAAACTGGTTAAACTAATAATTGTTAAGGAGTGATAATTAGATTTCTGCAAATTTATAGATTGTTCTTTTTAAAATTTTATGAAGTGCTTATAGAAGTGAAGCACGATCTATTCAATTAGGTATGCAATTAGGAATAATAATGTAATTTCTGATTGGAACATAACATCTCTTTCATGGACACATCAAAGGGGGAAGGAGTTCAAGCAAAGATAAAGGTAGCAAAGCTTATCAAGAACTTACCTGAAGCTTCATGCTTGCATGGGACACACAATTTTGCCATATGTCTAATTAACTAGTACTAAAGAAAACATAATAATCCAGGAAGCATTTTGAGTCATTTAGGTGGCAGTTCTGAATGGAATTCTGAAAATTTCTGGAAATAGATTTTTTTTGTACTTTCCATGTGTAAGAACACGTCTTGGTCTAACTTCTGTAACCCTGTTTCTGCTCTTTCATGTTTTGTAATTTTTGAGGGTTTTATAACAAATATATGATTTTTGTTTTTTTAACAAGATATTGCCAAGCAACCAGAAGAGATTACAAAATTCAAGCAAACATGTAACGCAAGTAAGCTGGAAATTAACTCCTTTGTTGGTATTAGGACTTCTTATTCTCATCACTATATTCATATACAAGTAGATTTTCATTAAAAATTCATACAGATTTAAGAATCAAACTGATCTGTTTTGAATAAAAACTTGTTAAAAGTTGACTGTAGCATCCATAGTTGAAACACAGCCACTCAGATTTATTGTTCTCTCTGATTTTATTGATGAAGGCTCTATTTCAGTCCTGGACGCCCCTGTTGGAGTAGAAACCAGGCCCTAAATCCAAGCGGTCTGCCCTAAAGAAAGTACGCCAGGCCCTAGAAGAGTACGGCTGGCTGTAGGATGTTTCTCTTTGGAATTCTGATCACATGTGATTGTCTCAGCTGGTAATTTCCGGCTCAGATCAGACCTAAAAATCAGAATCAATCTTCCATTAATCACTGAAATTAATTCCACCAACTAAAGCAAACACTATTCACTTCTACTGTAGCAGCCAATATATCTGGAAAAGAATGCATCAGCTTTGATTTTAATGGCTGCCAAATGAAACTTCAGGTTTGCAGTTGATCAATCTTCAAACCCTTGCTTAAAACTCCACCTTTAAGCCCAAATAGAACACTTGTATGATGCCCACCTGATGCCTAATTCAGTAGATATTTCACTACTTCAAAAGGCTACACGATGGAGAGTTAATGTTCTTCAATGGCAAACTGATTTCAGAAACCCTTGGCTTCCTCTCCCAGACAAAACTCATCAACACCAATGCTCAACAATAATGCCTAAATCGAACTTTTGAGGAGCTTTATATGTTTTTCCATAAAGAGGTACGATTTCCCTCAAAAAACACCATTAAAATATTTTAAATAAAACTTCATTTGGACTTAGGAATTATTTTATTATTTCTTTAAAGTTGCCGCCCCTTTTATTAATTGAATATATGGCCCCCTTTTTAATGATGACTTGACCCTCATGTTATAACATTATAATATTAAATATTAATTTGAGCCATTGAAACTTTAATATCTCCTTAAATATTTAATATTTCATCAAACCGTCTGAAACTGGGGTCAACCTTGTGAATCTCCATATGACCAAGTGCCTTATTAAAAATAGTAAGGGTCCCTCTCATCCATCTCTTGACTTACTATAAATAGTAAGTATAACACTGGAACCCTCGTGAACGCCGAACGAAAGCCCAAAACTAATGATCACGGAACACTGAAGATGATGCAAACCCCAGAAGACCCTCTAACCATCCTCATTAGCCTACGAGGGTCAGAATTATAGGCTAAACCATTTGCAAATGTGAGCATGCTGAAAAGGGGATATTACACCATGTCTCTTTGGAGCAAAACTTTCCCTTGGTTTGCCTAGATGCCCCTAAAGGATGACAAAGCTTACCTTTGGGGGAACCAAAACTAATTCACAACCAAATATTGCCAATGCATATCCAAAGTTTCAATTTTAAGCTATAGTCAAGGACTCATGACCCTAGCAAGTGTCACTACCCAAAATAGTGCCACTCTTACAACCAGTTTCAGTTTTCAAGATATTTTTGTTTTTCAAATTTTATTTCAATTTCCAAGGACACGACATCGTTGTGAGAGATGATGCTTTGGTTCTCAAGGAGAACCCTTCATTTGCTATATTTTGTAACTCTATCTTTTCTGCATTGTAAAGCTATAAAATAAATAAATTCAAATGAAGAACTCAGAGTTCAAGCCTTACATCTCTCCTAGTGAGATTGCTCTATATACTCTCATTTGCAATAAAATCACTTTTTTTAAAGGTTAACTAAGCAAGTAATGTTGGGCTCTCATCCTTAACGAAAGTATGGATAGTATTATGTTCAAAAAAACCAAGATGCAAAGGCACTAAAAAAACCTTAATCAGCCAAAATATTGAGCTTGCATAAACTTAAAGTCTTAAACTATAAAAAGCCGAATAGAAACTACAAAAGTCACCCTAAAACATAAAAAACCATTTCGAACTAAACAATTATAGTGAATGATAGATTAAAACAAAAAATGTACTAACAAGTAAAATTTCTTGAACTAGAGAAATCAGTTCAGGAAATCACAACCACCAATCTACTATTGTTGTAGGATAAGAGATCCTTCATTGTCCATTGTGACATTGAATTAATCATCTCATTCCTCCCTACTGTGATCTCTCCACTTATTATTTCTTGTTTCGGCATTTCTTGTCGAATGCCCAAAAATTATTAAGGAAAAAATGGATGAAAACATGGCTAATAAGTTTTTCACGTAAACAGTTGTAACACAAAAGTGTAACAATGCACACATAGGCAGCAATATCGACATCATTCTTGACAACAATACACACAGGTAGAGAGGCATTGACACCTCAATCTAGTGAAAACACACATCTCAATGCAACACACTTCAAAAAAACACAAGCATAAGGAAAAGGTTTAACCCAAGTGAGACAACTCACCACAAGGGTACAAAAAATAATAGCAATAGGCATCAATCTAAACTCAAAGACACAAATAGAGGAGATAGGGTCTCACCTTTTATTAGTGACTAGGCATTTATACTCATCACCTCACATAAAACAAAAAGCTAAAGCTATATGGAAAGTATTGTTCATTTAGTTTTACCAATTAGTTCTAACATACATGAAGAAATACATGAATTAATCAGCATCAATTAATTCACTTCAATTCCACAAGCATAACCAGATATGAAAGAGAATAACATCTATCTTTTTTCAATAATTCCAATTCATGAATAACAAATGGCTACAAGGTGACTTCCTTGAGCATGCTATGGCAAATAAGCATGTTCTTTCTTGCAAAAGAGTAAAATTGCGATAAATGTACATCAACACTAAATTTTGAGCATTCAAAGATATAGAAACAAATACAGTGGATCCTAAGGGACATGTTTCATTTTCTAAGTTTTCTCAAAAAATGAACATATGTCATAAACACTCTTTGTTAGCATTTACTCTTTCTCACAAGTTAGTTTTTGCCTTGGCAGATAGGTTTTTCACCCCAATAGACAAACCGTTCACTTTAGTGAACTCCTATTGGTGGAATTAGTGAATAGGTTGTCTCAAAAACAAAAACTTGGCAAAATCCTCAAAATTACAAAATTTTTGTAAGGAAAGAAAGGACAATTTTCACCTACAAGCAGCCTAGGAAAGGAAGCCAATTCTACTCAAAATCATGAAAGCAATTCATACGACATGCTTACACCTTTGTGTAGCAATTGCCTTTTCAACACTAACAATGAAAGAGGCTAACTATGCATTATAACTTTTGATAACTTAAATTTGGAAATTAATGCAAAAAACCATTAAAATCACTAAGTTCTCAAACTACTCATTCAAGATTAAAAAAAGAAAGAAAATTGGAACTTTTAATTTTAAACATAATTTCTTATTTTTTATTATGAAGAGTATTCCCAATTCAAAGTTCGTTTTCAACTAAAGTATGCAACATGAATAAGATTACAGTTTACAACGCAGATCCATAGAGCACATGGATCGATATGTTTCAAGTTCATCTACAAGCTCAAAAGACAAAATTACTCCCAAACTACACATTTCCTCAAATTGACAAAATATGACTAATAAGATAGGTAAAACTAGGAACTTTGAAATCTCTCGAATAGATACCACCAAACCCATGTGAACTAATAGTTCCACCCCACCTTGATGGAAGATAACCACATAGATAGCAAATGTACTCACAAACACTCAAATTTTGCCACATGCAAATACACATTTAAGCACAGTTTTCTCAACACAATTGGAATCACACATGATCCAAATAAACAAGAAAGATGAAAGTGGGTTAAGACTATGGAGTGTCTTCCATCTTGGCTTTCCGAGTCCAAGATGAGCAATTAGGGAGACACTCTGCGTCAATAGTAAACATGCATTAATGTATATTTTCTACATGCAAGGGCTCTTATTCAAGAATTGCATTCAATATTTATTTTCCTATTTACTTAAACATTTTGCAATAAAAGCATTCCATGAATTTAGAAGAAATGTTGCATTTTTGCATCAAACAAATTCTATGATTTTGGAAGAAATGCCAATCCATGCTTCCTACATATCTCATCATCTCCTACACAACTAAGAGGACCACATATATGAAATGGCTCTTAGGAAGGTGAAAGGGGAATCACAAAAGATTTAAACAATACCTATGCATAAGCTTTTTCGTTCCCAATCTATTTTGGAAACATTGACAAAATAAATCCCATCTAATAATTTAATAATAAAAAATTTAACATTTTCAAGTTCATAAAAAAACACATAACCTCTATGAATGGATTTGTCAAGCTTTCTTCAACAAAAATTTGGAAGAACAAGAAATCATCCATTTTCAACATGGATAATGATAATCACATCATTTACTATTCAAATGCAATAAAAATAAATTACAAAACTAGAAAGGAAAATAACTTTTCTTTCGCAAGATTGTATCCAAGAAAATTAACACTATACTCCTTCCAACCACACCTTAAGCTTTCCAAAATCCAACTCCAATTAAATTCCAATCACAATCCTTTCCTCAAGGGCTCAAGAAATCATACTAAGATAATATCCACTAATAATGATTAATTCACAATCATAAGGTAACTCTTTATCTAGTGTTCCTAAGGAGTTAAAAGACTACAACCAACTCACCTCAAATCTTCACAAATAAATTAAGAGAAGTGTCCAAGGTCTCAACCATGGTCAAAAAATCAATAATATATTAAGGAGGTAATAACAAACAAGTAAACAAAATAATTGCCTTTTTCCAAAGTATCTATTTGCACCCACACGGTCAAAGATATTAAAATCAAATCTAATTTTATTTAATAATAAAATATTGCACTAAACTTGCTTTCCAAGTCAAATAGACATTTCTAAACATTTCCAAACAAAGCCTCCCCCCTCACACATACACATATATAGATCTACACGCGCGCACACACACATATACATACATATACATGTACATATATATATTATAGCACCCAATGGCTGCAAAAAGTGGGATCATAGAACAGAATTTTGGTAACGAGTTCATTATATCCAAAATTCATATATTTATCCAATCACCACCTCTCGACCCTATTCCATGCAAAGAATATGCAGATTAAGATCTTAATTTGGAGTTTTCAAAATTGACAATCTCCAAATCATTGAGTGAAGATTTCTAATTTGTGAGAGATCCTTCCTTCTCTTTTTGGAAACATTTCCTAGATAAATTAGAGCATGGCCCCTCGAATACTTCTCATGCTTAGCAATCTTTGAATCCATTGAGATTTCTAGAATACTATTAGGAGATTTTGCATTAATGTTCATGCCCTTGCTAATGTAGCCTATATTGATCCCTCCACACCTATGCCCATATGGCCTATTGGGGATTGGGTGGAGAAAATATGGAACATCTAACCTCTAAGTCATTTTGGGAGTTGTTGGAATGGGAAGTAGCAAGGGAATCTAGACATGAGCCACATGCTAATGCCCTAGCATTTGTAATAGAATCTATTGTGCCATGAGAAGTTGTCTTACCAAGAAGCATGTAGTTGCTAGCCCCACAAAAATCATGATCAATTCAATGGGAAGCACAAGAGCCTTACTTGCTAGATGTCAAATCCTCCATCCCTCCATTGACAAGCCTTGATTCCTTAGGCTCATGCCTAAGGAGGCAGCAGGTGAAGCAAGCTAACCAATGGACGGAGGGGACCATTTTGTCACCTTTAATGGCAAAGCCAAGAATTCTAAAATTACTACACCATCAAAATTTGTTCCATTGATACCTATGATGTCCAAATCTGCCTCAACAATAGTTTTGTAATGAACAAAGGTAGAAACTTTTGGGTAGCATGTCTCATGATCCTTGGGTATATTTACTACACACACATCAATCTCCCTTCCAAAATCTTTGCCCAAGGAATGCAGATCCACTTCTCTCATGAGGCAAGAGAGATTGCTTAAAATCAAGGAGAAGTGTTTATCTCTATTTGCCACCCTTGAGTATTGAAAAATTGTGGTAGGCATATCGGAGCTTCTTCAAAATTCACTAGGGCATTAATATCATGTGAAAGAATACTTTGAAAATATATTTTGGAGATTGATGTTTGTGTGTGTAAATATATAAACCAAAGCTTATTTTTGCAATAATACTATAAAAATGACCTTTTTCAAAGCCCATAAAGTCAACTTTTTGAATAAATCCAACCCTATATCATTCTTTGTGATTTAAATATTAATAAGAAGCATATGAAATAGACTAATGCATGCTATGAAGAAAAATAAAGCATGAGAACATATTTTGCTGGTTTAACACAAGAGGGGTCTTGAATTGAATGCAACTATGACTACTTGGTTACATAGGTCAAATCACAAGTAATGTCCAATTATCCCAATGGATTAAGTTAAAAAGCACACAAATATCCATGTGAAGATCTCCATATTTCCTCACTTTTGGTTTACACCTATAACTTGCACACTCCAGCGCACATCAAACATATCTAGCACAAGATTGTTGAAGCACAATATAATACCAAAAAATAGTCACACTCAAGTCACACATTTTGCAAAAATTAAATCATGATAATCACATGGCAATAATGATCCTCTAATCATAGCATAATTAGGATGACACAAAAGAAACATGACTAAATCACATTTAATTATCAACCAATCAATAGCACTAAATAATCGAATTTAAAACAACTAACTCCACATAATCATAATGGAAATAATGAACCTGAAAAGACCAAATAGCTTAATCATATAATAATATGTATCATATTCATATAAATATATTGACATCAAATGTGATCACAAAAGAGTAACAACATCACAAATATAATTTGATGCAAAAATGCAAACAAGATAAAGATGCAATGCTCATGGGCCTTACATCTTTTTCCCAAACCCAAATCCCTCAAACACTCTAAAATTTTTCAAGCTAGAGGAAGACCTAAATGTGCAAAACTACCATCTTGTGAAAGTTGATCTCCATTTTTCTTAGCCAATCCCAAATTTGTTTCCTTCTCCTCATCATCTTTTGTCTAAGCCTTAGGGTTTGACATCCTAACATCATCACTACAAGATTTTAGGAAGCCATGAGTAGGTCTACAAGAACACCCAAAGTTTCCCATATCACACATGTAACAAGCTTAAGCTTGTATGCATAAAAAGGCCATGGTTCCTCCACATAAAGTTTGTTGCAAAGATGGTTGCTATTGCACCAAAAGATTGACTTGTTAATGCCCAATACAACTGCCGGAGTTAATGAATCCATGGGAGGCAGTTAAGACATGTCACAAACCCAAGCGTTGCATTGCACAATACAAGGAGACCAATGGCACACACCTTTAAACAATCCCCCCCCAACACGAGGGTTCAAACCTGTGACACAAGCTCTGATACTAATTGTTACAAAGATGATTGTTGTTGCACCAAAAGATCGACCTGTTAATGCTCCATACAACCGCCAGAGTTAATGAATCTAGGGAAGGTGGTTAAGCCATGTCACAAACCTGAGCATTGCGTTGCACAGCACAAGGAGACCAAGGGCACACACCTTGCAACAAAGTCATCAAAATTTCCAACTTTAGGAATCCATTTTTGTAGGTGAACCACCATTGAACCAAGAATCTTAGAAGAACAACTTTCCACAATTTTATGCCCAATTTGATTGAGACAGAGACATCTAAATGGAAAACCTTCATGGTTCACAATTTGAATATAGGGTTCATGTGCAAATAGAATGTAAAACTAGTTTGAAGATGTCAACATCACATAAAACCTAAGTTCCCGATCCTAGTATATGGATCGAGTACAAGCATGGGCATGGGAACAAGGTACGAAAATGGGGGTATTACAATTTTTTTCCTTGGGTACAGGTATGGGTTCCTCTATATATATTAAAAAAAATTAAATCATAAGATATAAAAATATTGATACTCATAATTGTCAATAAACAAAAAATATAAATACCTCATAATTTGCAAAAATGAAAATACTCAAATTCATAATCTAGTAATTTGTCAAATGTCAATACACAATGAAAATTAAAATCAACATTTAAGAGTATTCATATTTCTCTTCATCGAAAGCATCAAAGTCAACATTTGGTTCAATTTTATTTGAACCACAATTAGCTGTAACGCCATTCCTACTAGCCATGTCATGTGCAAAAGCTACCTCATCTACAAAGGATTTAGTAGGTGCATTGACAATGATCATATCCTACCAATATGGTGATCTAACAAGGTTGAAAGGAAGCCCATTGCCATAAATGAAATGAGAAATGCTCTCATTTGCAACCTCTCAAACTTCATTCTTGAAGAGATTTTCCAATGATCCTCTTTTATTTGAAAGAAAGGGGGAATTCTCTTCTAAGGAAGATGGTGGCATTCTTTTCTAGTGAAGATGGTGGTAATGGCATGAAAGGATGTGGGCCAAGTGATTGTGATAAGCCACTAGGAGGTTTTTGCAATCCTTTCTTGGCAAGGGATTTTCTCTTTCCTTTGATCTATTACTTACCATGTTGGAATCCTCTTGTTCTTTAATATGCCCCACTATTTGTTGCTTTGGCTACCCTTTTTATTCAATCCTTGAAAAATTATTACTACTAAGCAAGAAATAACACATGGGTGAGCTTTCACTCAATCGTATGAGCTCTTTTACTCATTTATACATTGGCTAAAATGCCAACAATAACCCCCACCACAAGGAAGTTTTCAATCATTGTTGTATGTTGCCAAAGAGGTGATGCCACATCACATTTAAATGAGTTCTCTGGGGCAATTGAACTATAACTATTAGCCATTCTATATGAACATAACAAGACAAAAATCATTATAAATTGACAATCCTACAACTTAAAAAATAAAAAAAGGGTATTATAACCTCTTATTATGCATAAAAGGTTTAAAAATATATTTGAAACAAAAAAAGTTGAAAAAACATTAAAAAATCTTCAAAACTTGAAAAAATTACAAGATTCACTCACCCTTGATAGATAAATCTTCCTCAAGCAACTCTTTTTTCCTTATTGGTGTAGGTTTTTCTCTCCTATAGCCCTCACTTATGTCACAAGGTTTGAGTTTGAGTTTGTATTCAACAACAATAAAATTTAGATGAAATCTAGCAAGAGGAAAAAATTTGAAAAAAAAAAATCATTATTAAATTCACTTCATATAAATTTGATTTTTTAAATATAAACAATATATCCATAAAATAAAAAATGCCACTATGTTTTAATATTTTAAACTAAATATTCTAAAATATATATATTTTTTAATTTATTAAATGTTAATATTAAAAATAAAAGTAAAACAATAAAAATTAAAACATAGTGGCATTTCTTTTGAAAAAAAACATTGGTATTTATATGTTGGTGGCAGCCTTTCCCATTGCGGTTGTCCACAAACCCTACTAACAGCAAGGCATTACTCAAGCTAATGATCCCTAAAGAACTCAACAGTGGCCCCCATACCTCTCAGTGGCCATTGTCCATTGCTCACCCACTGGTGGAATTTTTTTAAATTTATATTTTTATAAAAAACCCTTCTCCTGTTTTCCACCGAATTTGAAGGCAAATTTTCATGAATTTCATATGTTTTTTTTTTAAATTTTCTGAATTTCAAACTTGAACCCGAAAATTCAACAAACCTGGTGATGTAGGCCCTCACCCTCAAAGAAAAGTGCAACAATCTTCAAAAACCAATAATGGCAGCTTGGAGGCAAAAAATGTTACTCTAGCCCCCTGTGTTTGTAAAATGGAACAAAATAAGTCATATGCCCTCACTGTAGGTAAAAAATAGGTTTTTAAGCATTTTTCGATTTTAAAATGATCAAAAATGTGTTTCTTTGGGCCCCTAGGTTCACCTAAGGTTCCCCTTGAGGTACCTAGGGCAGACCCTAGACTAACCCATAGCCAAATTGGCCTTTGATCAGACCTTTACAAGTATGGGGGATTTTGGGAGTACCTTGCAACATAGCACAAAACCCTAGCATAACTATTCTAAAAGCCATCCTACTCTAAATTGACCATTATGAAATCCCCAATCTTCTCTACAAACAACTTTAACATTTCATCATTTTGCATTTCCATGTAAAGTCTATAAAAATGGACCTAGAGTGGAATTGTTATTATAGTCTCAACCTTCAAATCAAGAAAGTACTTCCATTGGCACATAAATACACCAATTTGACCAAAGAACCAAGGGCCATTGTTCCAAACATAGTCACAATCTTTTGGTGTTTGAATAAGGATTTGGAAGAAGCCTTTAGATAGTAGAGACAAAAGGTGTCCCTCAATATTACTCCAAGTTAATTCCATCCATTGATTAATCTCATCAAGCTCTTGTGTTTTGTCCAAAAACTTGTGACCAAAGGGTCTATTATCAAAGTTCTTTGAAATCATGCCTAAACAGTCATTAGAGATGATCAAATATGGAACATCACTTGCTAGAAACATTGAGATGTCCCCCAAGGAAAGGGAAACAAGATTCTATTGTTCAAATCCTTGGATGAAAGAGGACTTCCCTATCACTCTTCTTCAAAGCTCTTATCCTTTTGAAACCCTCTAGCATGCACCATCACCATACCCCTATGATTGTTGTAACTAGATGAGATGTATTGATGCTTGGCTAGAAAGGGTGGCATCTCCCCAAAATAGGAGAATAAGTGTTATTTTCCCTTTGAACTCCAGTCTTTGCAAGAAATCTTGTAGTTATGGAAGGGGATAGAGGTGTTTTTGCAAGACTAGTAGACCCATCTCCTAGCAAAAGCCTCTTTTGAAAATAAAAACAATTTCATTTTAGGGACCAACACCTCGGACTTGTAAGTACCCAAAAATGCATTCAACATTTTCAGTCTGTTGATGACTAACATCCTCAAATTCCCTAATGGCACAAAAAGTGGCAGCCAACTTTAGCATCTAAGACAAGTCCCCCAATCTCCCTCCAATTTTTCTTTGGCCACCTTTTGTCTCTATCTAAGTTTCCCCATTTCCAATGGTTTTACATGTGCATTTCCTCTATTTTGGAAAAATCATTAATTTTCCACAGGTGGTGGTTGATCTCATAATTGCCTAGGCACTTTCATAATCACCATGACCCTTAAGGAGATTTTTTTGACAGTTTCAAAACCAATGCCCAATAGAAAGTGGCGGTTTCACCTAATTTGATTGTGTGGGCAATTCAAGCATCAAACAACCTTGAATTTTTGTTTTCCTTTAGCTAGTAGTCCTTTTTTCTTCCTTTTGAGCCTAGCCCTTCCTGGCATCTCTTTGATTTATGTTTTTGCATACAAATACCTTAAATAGAGAAAAGTCTTTGTCAATAAAACTTGGGAAATGTGGTCTATTCTCTGCAATTCCCATTTGCAACTGCAATCAGTTAATCCTTCCTTCATCATTGTCTAATCTCAGTCATTCTAAGCATCCTTGAACATGTTCTCCATGCCTTGGATGTTGCCTTGGTTTGTGCTCAAGGAATCGTGAGGGTTGGGCAGTTCCATCAATAAGTCAATATCACACAAGAAATACATCATTATCATCATCATAGCTTTTCAAATTTTTGGACACAAAGATGTCAGTATATCATAACATGAAACTCACATCACCAAGATGATGATATCATTAAATTCTAGGACACATAATCATAAATTATCTAGCAAGAAATGTGTATTGGTTTATCATCTATTATTCAAGAACTGAGGAAGTTGGACATCCACTTGAAGCAAGGTAATCAAACAAGGAGGAATAGAGCATCCATTATGCCTATTACATTTGGAATCATACAAGCAATGTACATGAATGCCCAAGTAGAAAGTGGGTTCTCTCTTGAAACTCACAAGCTTAAAACAAGGAAAACTCCAAAACTTATACTAGGAAATATGTAAATCTCCTTTTCTTTTCTCAAGTTCCTATTCCTACCCATTAAAAATAATGCAATGGTAAAGGGAGATATATATTGTCATGCAAATGTTTTCAGCAAAACGAGGGAACACCCATTCTAGGGACATGGGTTCACCCATATCTCATGAAGATAAAAAATGTAAATTCAATAGATAACTCACTTCTTGCTGCTGAAAATTTTAGCTGTAACAGAAGAAAAGAGGTAATCTCCAAGATCTGAAATCCTCCAATTGTCTAATGAGTAGTTTGATTCCAACTTTGGAACCTTCCTCTTTGAATGCTGAAAATCTATTTCCCCCTCACCAACCCAATTTTTGCGAAACTTCTATTCAATTTCTCATGATGGAAAAATGATTGATCCATGGAAGAAACAATTTTCTTCAACTCTCATTCCAATACTCTCATGCTTCATCTTCCCTCACACTCTTTCAGGCTTCTTAAACATTCTAAAAAGAGTAAAATATATTTATGATGATCATCAAAGGGAGCCGGATCCAATAGATAACTGATAACTATTATGAATTTATGATGATTGTCTTTGAAAATCATCATCATAAATTGAACTTTTAGGCAAGTAAAAAATTACAAGTTTTTGCAATTCTGTCTTCTTCATTTCAATGAAAAATTGGGGGGTTGAGGATCTGTCCCCGCACTTAGTTGTGGCTTCCTGCTTGGTCTAGAAGACTATTCTTGCAGCTTCACCCTACCACTGAATGTCAATGGCTCCTCCTGCCACATCAATGTCAACTAATGAATCCTATCTCTCATGCTTTTGGTGCAATCACATCTTATATAGCTTACCTCTCGAAATCAACAATTTCATCCTTTGTAAACAAGGAGGGCTCATCATTTTGCATGGTCCAATCACTATAGGGATCAATGCCATCCAAATCAATAGATTGCTTTGATTTTTCATCCACTTTTCTTCTATGAAGCCGAAGGTATTGTATAAAAACAAGGTCATTGAGTCGTTGTTGAGTCAACTTATTATGCTTCTTTGTGTAAATGGCATCAAACAAACTTCAATTGCACTCACAAATAGAAACACTACAAGGTTGAGATAGAATTCAGATGGCTAGCTTTTAGAGATTTGGGGTATTTCCACCCCAATCTTCCTACCAAGAACTTGTGAATATCTTGTAAATAATCTGTATTTTATTAATAATTGTAATTTATAACTTGTAAAATATAATGCATCATTTTTTCTTACCTGGTGTTTGGTTGGATCTCCCTTGGATAGCTAGTAGCAAAGAAAAGAACCTCTTCCTAGCTTGCTTATAGTTTTGCAACTCTGAAATGATGAGGTCTCTCACCTCAACCTCACATGTCATCCTCTTAATGCATGTTGAGAGGCCCTCCATGACCTCCCCATTAGCATCCATGAAGCTATTAGAGAAGAAAAACTTGGGGTTGGTAGAGTTGATTGTTCCACCTTCAATAAGCGATCTCACTTCTAGGGGAAAATCTACTTGCACCCCTCCTGTAATAGTTTTGGATGGCCTCATAAATGTAACCCATTGGATTTCACTCCCCATCCACCAAGCACAAAACCCTCACCAGCAGCTCCAATACCTACAAAGTACAAATAAATTAAAGTTATAATGAAATTAAATACTTTTAAAGTTTAAAATAAAGTATTCAATTTGAAATCTAAATTGACTTTTGAAGTTACCTTGACAATTGATGGAGAGGGTACCACATCAATATGAACTGCGCAAAGATGCAGCTGGTAGAGACCTGGAAGTTACTCATTAGAACTTTGATAACAATAGCTGGGAACATATTTCCCCTCTGATTAGAGTTGTTCCTGGGGTTGATTACTTTAAGGCTAGTAAGAATTATGCCAGCAGTAAGGAACAAAAAAATGATAAGTAATACTACTGTTAGCAGAGGTAAATTCAGACTTGATTCTTTTTGTATAATCATGAAATGATGCACAGATAATATCTTTTTGTTAATATTTGGTTTGTAGTTGGGTTGAGGCTTTTACTTTCTAATGTGATTGCCCTGGTCACATATATATTGTAACCAGACATTTTTTCTTTTGGTAATCAAATTTCAATTTAAAAAAAAAAATCAAGACAGAGACTCGGTGAGGATATGTCATAAAAACTCACAAGTAGAAAAAGCTTGTGAGTACTTGGCAACTTGTCGAGTTGGCCAACTATGTGCTATACCCCTATAAATTTTTCTTCATTTTTAAGGAGCACATTTTCCTTTATGAAATCTTTCAAACTTGCCACAAACCGAAATTTGTTGCCAAGAGTTGATTTTTCACACTTCCAAGAATTATGATCTTACATGTGTGAGAGTCCACAAATTCACTTGGAATCTTGGCTGCCCAAGGAAATCAAAGTGCACAAGTGGGCATGCAAAAAATGTTTAAGATACCATGGGGAGGTAAATCTACTATTTTAGCAAATATGTTCCCAAATTTTCACACTTTAATCTTGGAATCCAATTATTATCTTACATGTGTGAGATTTCACACATTTACTTGGGATCTTGGCTGCCCAAGGAAATCAAAATGCAGAAGAGGGCATGCAAGAAATTGTGTGAATTGAATTCCGAAAAGGAGAATATTCTATGAAATTTCAACTCAGATGTCTAGTTGGTGAGTCACATGCTAATATGTGATGCCATGTTGTCATGCCAGGGCCTATGGACAAATTAAATGTCCATATTCATTGTCATAAAAGTATCAGGCATCATATATCCTTGGAAACATCTGCTAAATCAATTTCCAGGTTTTCCATTCTCTTTTTCTAGTAACGTGGTTGGTAGATGCTGCTTGATGGTCATCCTGACTCATTCACCCCAATGAAACTGTGCATCCACAATTTGGGATGATCATGATGTGGGGTCCATTAGTATGAACATACCCAAAAGGGGATTAAGGTATTTTAAATTAAAATGAAAACAGTAAGTGCAGGTACACAATTTTCATGTATTTCAAATTGCTGCCATAGCTCATAAGCCATTAAATGTGGTAAAATAAATAAATGATGTGAAACTGAAGCTTGCAAGCCATACATATTGTGTATCACATAGAGTTGAATGTCTAATAAACATGCCAAATGGCATAATATATCTAAATAAAAAGGTATAAAATATCATACAACTGCTGCTACCCACTGAGCAGTCTTTAAAGTTCATCCATGCAAAATACAAAGATAATCTAGTCTAATCAAAATCTAAGGCCATCTAATTGTACAGATGCAGAATTGTTTCCAAAATTCCAGAAATGAAAAGGTGCTTCCAAGTGGGGCATTACAGAAACTGATAGTATTGTAGGAAGACCTGTAAGGACAACAGGATGGATAATTCTCTGTGATTCAACTTTCTGATCACCATCACCTCGATTCTTAGTCATTGTCTAGCATTTTTGTGGCCCAAAAATAGATGGAATGCCCTATTAAGTATTATGAGAAGAAAAAATAATCATTTTGTTTACTAAAGGTTAATTAATTAAGAAGATGATTCATTCCTCTTTTTCATTTCAGTGAACTGGGTTGCAAATTTTGAAAGGATTAGTGCTATTGTAAATTTTGAGTGTTAACCATTTCTTTGAATATTTTGTGGAAATGTGAGGTAAGAGGGTGTTTTTATTAAATACCTAGATATAATTATATTTATATCGTACTGGGGCCTGGCCAACAAAGAATCTCCTGTACTTAAATAATTATCCTATTTCATTTTTCTGGTACTTGAACTCCTTTAGTGATATATTTTCCTTTTTCACTAGTGATTTATCATATTATTGTTTATTTTCATTTCAGATGTATGTAATTCGAAAAAAAAATCTTATGACAGGGATTTTTGCAACCAGAAGATGTCTACATTTTTGGATATGCTAGAACACAGCTTTCAGATGATGGCTTAAGAGATCGCATACGGGGGTATGTTCATTTTCTTAATGGTCTCATTTTCAAAGAGAATTGTGGAGAATATATATTTAACTGTTGAAATATTTTAAGTTATGATTCTCAATGTATTTCCAAGTTTCTTTTTCCCCTCTTATTTGAGCATTTATTTATTAGTTATTCCAAGGCACAGGGTATATTCAAACATTTATCTTCTTCTTAATCTGTTTCTCGCCATTTGGATGATATTTCATTTGATTGATATAGTTGAACAAATAAAGGGTGTATCAGATCATAGAGGACATTTTCCTTGATGATGCACAAAATACTCTTTCTCATCTATATATATTATATTTTCATTCAACTAGCTCTTATTGTTAATTTACTTTTGGTACTGCATTAATATTCTTGGGTGTCAGATCATGTAAAGGCCTCTTTGAGGTGGAGATGACCATGGGGACACATTGACACCAATGTGATTGGAGAGACAAGTTTGAAGGTTAATGCACACAAACGTCTAAATTGGGGGAGTTGAAGGACATAACATATTGTAAAAGCATTCTCCACCATCACTCATCTTTCTTTGCATCCTTTCAGACTGTAATTGAAATTTCACTCAACTGAGGGCTTATTAGTTGAAGGCTAGATAGTTGCATATGGGCACTCCTAAACCCCAACAAGGCACATTTGGATATCACTTTCAGCATATTGTAGCTATAATGAGCCATATTTGTGCTTGCTGTTACAGTTTTATGATGTTGTTAGGAAGGGGGAGTTCAATACAAGGCATGGCATAACAGCAATTTGAGATGAAGTGTAGACTTTGATGGTCATAACTGAATTCTTAAAAAATTATGGACTATTACCCATAGCAGCAAAAATCCTTTTTGGAAATAACTCAGGAAACCAAAGATAAAGATTTTTTCAAATTTTCAGGATTAAATCAGGAAAGAAAAGGGGAAAAATTGGGTTAGGGTTAGGGAAAATCAGAAAAAGTTGCCACATATCAGAAAAAACCCAAAAGCGTTAAATTTTTTTGACCAAAAAATAAAAAAGTCACCAAAATTGGTAGAAAATCATGATTTATTCACAGTTTTATTGGTCAAAATCACATTTGACTGTGTTTTTAAAATTATTACAATATTTTTAGGGAAAAAATTGGAGGGTGAGAAAAGATAAATTATGATTTATCCGTAATTATTAAGCATTATTGCTTCTATGCTATTACCTACCAAAATAACTTTCTTGATCTCTACATTGTTTCTTTGATTGGTAAATTATTCTTGCCATCTCCTTAGATGACATGATCATGGCTTTCTATTCCATCAATTTCACTCAAGACTTGTACCTAGCCTTGTCTATTGGGTTAGGCCATACCTAGAATTGGATGTGGCACCTTACCCAATTCAACTTTTAACATTTGTACTTTTAAGCATGTAACATCTCTTGGGGATTTGAACATGGGTTGCCACTACAAAAGCCCCAATGATTTAAGATTTGAGCTCATCACATTTGACAATTCTTGATCTGTACTTTAACTTGAAACGATGAAGGATAGGTTGTGAGTTGTAAAGAGAACTCCCATTTGGGTACAGTGATCAGCTTGCTGAAGCATTTTCAGAGTCGAGTGAACATACAGACTTGGCTGCTTATTTGTACTGCCCTCTCATGTAGTTGATTAAATTGTATGGCCACTGCCAAGTACATTCTACATAAGGTGCACTATGTTCTAGAGGTGAGGCTGATCAGTATGTACTTCATAAGTTTTCTTTTCTATTTCTAGTCGAACAAATCAATGCAAATTTAAAGTTGGGCACCTTGGCAGCTCAACATTCTGAAATCTCCATCAATTCTTTTGTTGGCATTTAAATTAGCACCTCTGGAGTGTTGATTGTAAATGTTCAACTATTTCAAATGTTTTGCAACACTTCTTCATTATTTAAAGAGAAGTCCCTCTCTACTGAAAGCAATGCGTAAGGAAGTGAATAGTAAACTAAGGTTCCTAACTTTTTGTACTTCAGTGGTAGGACACAAGGGTGCACAAACACAATGCGCCACAGCTAAGCTTTTTCTCTGGTTTCTGCAGATCTTAACTACGATTGTTCTAGCTTTTAATCTATCCAATATCCTCAAAGTAAATAGAGCATGAGGGTATAGGAGGGGGAATGGATTGGTTGGATCACCTAAATTCGTCGTCTCCTGAGAATATGGCTGAGGCTCTGAACTCTTGGATATATGCTGGGATAAGGTTGGTACAAGCAAACACTCTTTACGGTAAGCTGGATCTAAGACCTGACAAGGAGGAGGAACCCCTATCCGAGGTATGGGCTAGGAAACAATTTACAAGAAACAACAAATTTATGATGTCTTGGCCAACAAACTTGCTAAGGAGGAGGAACCCCTATCCGAAGTATAGGTTAAAGGACGATACATTAAACAACAACAAACGATAATTGCTAATGACAAATATCCAAGGAGGAGGAACCCCTATCCAAGGAGGGATATGAAATAACAAGCTATTTGACACAAGACGTAGAAAGAACTCAAATATGTAGATCAAAATGCAAGCGCCTTCTGATATTCTTCTTCAAGCTTCATCAACGAATTACAAAAGTTGGGATAGCAAAGGCACGAAATCATGCACAATTACAATCAACCAACGAACTCTCATCCAAGAGTGAACAAATATTCACTTTCAAAGCTATTGGCAACAATGGCGCAACAATTTTGCATTGCAAGTAAAGGTTAAACAAACAATGAGCCCAAGGCTCTTATTTATAGAACTCAAAGGAGTGGGCAACCCCAAAATATCCTTGAGTTAACAATGAGTTCTTGCCAATCAATTAGCAAGATTTATTCCTAAAAAGGGGGAACAAGCAGTTAACTGGAAGACTACTTCAATTAATTGAAAGTAAACAAAGAGTCAACTGGAAACTACTTCAGTTGACTGAAAGTAAACTAAAGGTGAACTTTAATGTAAAGTATACCTCCAAAACAAACATCCACGTTTAGTGGAGATCTGAGATCCACAAATTATGGAAGTCAATTAGACATCTTTAATCAGTGGGATTTGACAATACATGATTTGTGGGATATGGAGTTAACTTGGAAAGAGGCATCAAGTTAACTCCAACTACATTCAATGCCTTCTTGAGTTGACTTGGAAAGAGGCATCAAGTCAACTTCAAGTATCATAAATGTCATTTTGAGGGGAGGACGTCCTTCTTAGGTTTCTGACACCTCATCATCTTGAGTCAACAAATCCTTTGACTAGTCGTTGACTTTTTTACCTCTTGCAAACTGCTTTTGATATTTGATCTTTTTTGCAATTGCGTCTTCCAGCTTGGTGACATGGAATGTGGAAGGTAGTGTGGTAGTAACCGGTGGCGGCTTTGTGTTTAGAATGACTACCTTCTGTATTTGGCTATCCATTTGAAAGGTGATGTCATTTACGCCTTCAAAGGAATCCATCTTGACTACGAGCTTCACTTGATGCATGTCTATGTCGAGTGATTTCAAAAAGTCGTGAAGTAGGACAATTTTGGTCTTGATTTCACCCTGAGAGCACTATATTTTGAAAAAATCGATCATTGACTATAAACATGGATATGTTCAAACTTCAAATGACTTCTGAAAACCCCTAAAAATAGCCACTCGCCGAGAAGTATTTTTTTTGGAAAAAATTTGGCACATGGGTTTTGTTCGTGCTTCAATGCCAAACAAACCCAGTTCCTTAGATTTTTTATTCTGAGACTTTTTCAGAAAAATCTCTAAAAATAGGGGCAGCAAGTTTGTTGATTCTAAAAAATTTGAAGAGATGGGTTTCACTGGAAAATTATGTTGATCATACCCAGTTGGCAAGATCTGTGATAGCCTGCTGTTTTCTGTGACTGCAAGAAATTTAAGACAGAAGAGAGGAAGTAGACAAGAGGAAGATTGGAAGTTATTGCTGCCTTCTTGGAAAAATATTTTGTTGGATGCAACCTTTGAGAAGACAAACTTTCCCTATCACTGATCTTCGAAAAATCATGAAGAACGATCAAAACCTCCTTCAGATCTGAGAAATTCGTCTTTGGAGAGCTTATTACTATTCAAACCCTCAACCTGCAAAGAAATGAGCATAATGGACGCCTAGGCTTGATCATATAGAGATTTGTGCTTGAATCCATGAAGTTTGGGAGCCTAACTCATGATCTAAAGCTGATTTGGCTTGATCTGAAGTTCAGAAAGGTGATTTCCACTGATTGTGGAGTGAGTTGGCCAAGTTTATCTCAAAATATCTTAACTTTAGTCAACAAACTTGCCTTTGACCTTTTTGGGCGTCCCTTTTGAGGTTGAGTCCTTTTTTTTTATCATTTTTCATGTTGGATGACCTCTGTTTGATCCCTGCTCCAGATTGATCTGTCGGTCCTGAGCAGTTGTTGGTACACTCACTGTCGAGTTGGATCTGTGCTGAAGAGAAGTGCCTGGGAGGCACTAAGTCATAAAGTTAAGTTTGTGGCCCTAAAAAGAAGGGCGCCTTTCTCAAGAAAGGGAACTTTTCCCCTTGCCTTAGTCATTTTTCATGTCTGATCTTCAGCTTTTTATTCTTGACCTCTCGTGCTTTGATCCAGAATTCCTGTTGATCGGAGAATTGGATGATCTTGTTTGATATCTCATCAGGTAACCATCTCCGTTTCGCCGAAGATGACTACTGTTAGAAAACTCAGAAGTCAATTCAAGGTCCCTTTATTCAAGGGCGCCTCTTACTGAAAAGTGCGCTTTTGCTCTTCTGCTCAGTGATTTTCATTTGAAATATGCTCTGTTTTGATCCTGATTATCTATTGGTTGCCTTGTTAGATGTTTGTGCTTGCAGTTGCATTGTCGAGATCGACCTAGACTGAGACAACTGTCTTGGGAGGCCTTCAGACATCTGATAGCATCTAGAGTTCCAAAAAGAAGGGCACCTTTCTTTGGAAAAGGCTCTTTTTCTCTTTGACTTTTTTTTACTTCGATAGCCATTTCTTGGTATCTTCGTCAACTGCCTCTTTTCACTCTATTGTCAACTGCTGGTGATCAACTTATCAGATGATCTTGCTGATTGTTTCGTTGTCGAGCTAGCAAGTGAACGCCGAGGATGACTGCCTTGGATGATTCAATAGGCTGCATTTGACCCTTAAGAATCAAGGGTGCCCTTGTTTGAAAAAGGCTCTTTTTGCTTTGTGAACTGACTTCTCCTTCGTAATGTTTCCAGAGTTAGTCAAATTTCAACCTTTTTCAGTTTTTGAAATCTCCTTCGTCGAAGATCACCATTTCTTCATGTCTCATGTTCATCGTGTATGGGTGTTTGGAAAAATGACTAAGGCATTTGACTGCATAGCCTCCTCTTGGTAGCAAGGCGTGCATTCTCCAAACTTAGTCAATTTTCAGCATTTTTCATTTTTGAAAATCCCCTCCATCGCAGAGCATCTTTTCAAGCATTTTCACCATGGTTTCTTTGTTGAAACTTTTGAAGCTTAGCTTTCAGCACTTGGTACTGGAAAATCTGCCATTAATGGTTGCAGAGCTCCTAACTTTGTTCCTGAAAAATAGAAATAGACCCACCAGAGTAAAACGTGTCTTTTGATGATTCTGACTTGACTAGTGTGATCGTGAAGTCATTTAATGCTATCAAAATCATTTTCAATCATTTCTAGGAAGGTCCTATTTTTGGGGGTTACCCTAAAAATAGTGGCGTAAAACCCTAATTTTCAAATTTTCAGAATTTTGCACGTGTTCCTTGACAAAAACCCACAAAGACCCTATGTTTGGTTTGACCTAAAACATACTTTTGACGGCATTTTTACATTATTTAGCTCAATTTATACATAATACCAAAAATTTATTTTGGGTACAACATCTTTGTTGTGGAGCATTCAAGTTATGATGTGGCTATGTTGGCTGCACAAGGGAAACATTAGCTTGAAGGCCATTCTTCCTCTACGATACCATCATGAGTTTGGAAAATTTTCCTTGATATCACTTGATCTATTGTTTTGTTCCTTTCTTGTCGAATGGGAATCTGACTTTCTTTTTGGGGAGATGATGTAGTTAGGCATAAAATGAATTGTAATGTTTTGTTAATTTCTTTGTATCCGACTGTATTGTTTTACTTGTCCACTTGCAGGTAGTTAGGAGTCTATTGTTAGATTGTTGACAGTTGTGTTCTACTTGGCAAGAATTAGGTACTTTCAATAGGCTTCTCATAGTCAACGAAAGTATTTGAATTATTGGCTGATTATCCTTGGTCTACTTCTGTATAGAAACTTCATATGAATAAAAGTTATACTTTTGTTAATCATTCTAGTATCTATTGTGTTTTATGTTCATTTATGCAATTACTAACCTTATTGGATAAAGGAGTAAAGACATGGAAGCATGCTTTGTAGAAATATTTTCATATAGCATGTCCATTTAAACATGATCTTCATACAACAATATTAGATGAGCCTCTGATTCTCCCATATATGCTTAATATTTTAAATGTGTGCGCATTCTATAACAGTATAGCCTGTTTCTATTAGTCCTTGGTGTTGTATGATGAAAATAAGTGATATAATTTTTTTCATATTAACATCAGATTAGTAAAGGGAAATATGTCAGAAAAATTCAATTATGGTATATTTCCCCATCACAATCAATTAGTCAGTTAGTAATACATCTAACATGACGAAAAATTAAAATATTACTACTGTCATTGTGTAACCAATGCAGTCAATGGTGGTGAAAAGCATAAGAGAGAGTACAATAGTGAGGCACGCTCTAAAAACATCTTGCAAGGCTAGTAAATTCATATTACAAGCTTAAAAACCTCGTCAAATTAGGTAAGAGAAGATAATGGTAAGCTAATGCAAATGCAGACAAATTGTCCAGATCCTGTTATTGTATACTTCCGATACCAAGTATGTAGGACCTAGAGCTCAACATGTCCACCTCTTGGGAGAATATCCCATTTGAATTCTGAGCAGAAATCCCTATGTAGTTGTCAGAGGGTAAAAGTCCAGAATAGTGAAGGTGACGCAGCTGGCATCTTGTGGCTTGCTTTTGGTTCTGCTCAAATTTATGATGTAGGATATACCTGTTTCTGAGTTAATTCTAGGATAAGTATTGATCTTTTCGTTTTCAACAAACTGACATTATTATCATTTGGGTACAATAAAGATCAACAAGATAGGCCAAAGATCAATGGTGTTTGATACATGCCCTAGATTAGAAAATTTAGGTTCTGAAAACATCTGTAATCTGAATTGTTTACTTACAAGATATATAATTTTTGACCAGCAATCTGCAAGATGTCTTTTCTCTTACTGCCTGGTTGCATCTTTCTGTTACTTTCTGCTTGATGATGTGTCTGAATGCAATTCAGTTTAATATATGTAAATGTGTTTGGATTAGGTACTTGAAGCCGGTGAAGACAGATTCGGACAAGGAACCTTCTGAAGTTGTTTCTGATTTTCTGAGCTTGGTAATGAACTTGAATGTTTATGACTTCTTAGGGTGATTCCAACAATAATGGTCAACTAATTGTTTCTATCTTTGTAGGTTGCATATGTTTCTGGAACATACGATGGTGAGGAGGGCTTTATAAAATTGGACAAAAAAATTGCTGAGCATGAACAATCAAAGAGTGGGAATGAGGGTCCTTCTCGAAGAATATTTTATCTTGCTTTGCCTCCATCAGTGTATCCCATAGTATGCAAAATGATTCGGCATTATTGCATGAATAAACGTATGTTAAGTTTTTACTATTCTCTTTTTCAACTCTAAGTTTCTCTGACCACTTGGACCTGGGGCAGGGAGCTTGGTACTATTTCCCAACAAATTTTAGCCATAATATTTTTTTGTAATTTTTTTTAATCTTTATTCTCATACAATACTATATAGGTTATATTACAGATAGACATTTATGAAATACTGGTTCCCACAAAAGTACTTGCTTTTGTTTTAAAAGGAAAACTACTTTTCTGCTATGATCTGCTGACTCAACATTACATGAGATGCACAGATGTTAAAGGCTATGTAGTTTTAAGTCAGAGGCTCAATTACCAATGAAGTATCTGACATTATTCTGATAAATTGTAAGAATAAATGTACATTTACAATTCCAAATCCCTGGCTGTGGTCTTGAAATATGCTGCCTATACATTCTTCTACCTAGGATTCCAAATATTTGATACAAATGATGTATGGCTGAAATCAGGTGGTCTTTATTTAGTTGGTATGTTGGCACAATGTTCTGCTACCCAAGGAATACTTACCAGCCTTGAACTGTCATGCTTTTTTGCTACCTAGTTTTAATTTTCCCTTCTTGCAACATCAGAAACAACACAGATATGGTCTGACTAGATTTATCTTTAATGCATTCGCTTAGTCTATTATTTGATAATCACACAAAATGCATTATCTAAGCTTATGGCTAATTATACAATGGAGAAAACCTGTTTAAATTTTCAAATTCCCTTTCCAAGTGCGGCATCAAAATGAACCCTTCTGTTATTTTGTTAACATTTTTTTTTTAAACACACAAAGTGGAACTGCCAATCTATCAATTAAGAAAAAACTATTGCTTGTTTTTCTTCATCATTTATAAGGGAGAGAATTTTCCCTTCATTTTCTCTAGTCTCATATTGCTCTTCCACTGAATGAGTAACATTTGCAATCTCTGCTGCAATACATTCTGATATATAAAACTTCTAAATCATAAGTAGCATCAAAACACCATTAGACTGCATTTTGTACCTGATATATTTTTGGAGCAGATAGATAGAACCGTAGAGTATGTCCATGTGTCGTCAAGGCTATTTTCCTTTAGTATTTTTCTCTAAATAAAGATTAATTATTATTGACAGGGTAAAATTGTATATATTTTACAAAATGCAGGGAAGACCTGCCATCAGGTAGTTAAGTTTTGACAAACAAGAAAAACTTGATGGAACACAAAAATTATACACAATGACCAAAGCCAAGATAAATACTACTACAGAAATTCCTTGAAAATTTCATAGTCAAAAAACTCAGATTTGGCAATAACTTGACAAGCCCAAAATTTAAAAAAACCTGGGACTTAGCAAAAGCTCAGGGAAAACTCAGCAATAACTTGGCAAATTTATCAAACATTTGAAGAAAAAAATGGCCATGCCTTCACAACGCCAAAAGCATGCTCTAATAGCATGTGTGATGAAACAACTTGCACAATAGAAGAATATAATAGGAAATATGCAGCAAATACTTGATAATAATATGCTACTTCAAGGGGGCAACCTCCTAATCCACTTTAAGGGAGATACCTCCAATGGCCTTCAATATGAACACAATATTCAATATGATTATAATAACTATCTACTAGCTCCTATATATACCTAATTATGCCTTGGCTGCCACCTAGGCTAACTTAAATACTTAGCTATAACCCCTAGGGCAACCTAGCTAGGTATATATGATTATATAACTTATTTAAGAGTTAAGGTAGCCACAAACCGGCTACTCATAGCCCAATACACACTATAGGATTAAAGGCATAGCATATTTATAAAATAATTAACTATATAAGATAATATAATAAAAAGAATTAATAGTATCCTTCAATGGGCACCAACGAGACCTCCTTTAGATTCTCCATGTTTTTTCAAACATTCTTCTTGTTTGCTCTCTTTATGAATCTTGAATTGCAAAAGCTGTATTTGGAACAACTCCTACCATACAATCTTCATGAAAGCAAACAAATCCAAGCTAGGCCAGGTTCTACAGTAGCAGAAAGTTTAGTGCAAGGTTACTTATTTTTTCCACTAGTTTTGTTTTGATGGAATATACTACATATTCATGCAGTTCAATTAAAGCCAGTTCATGTACCAGTATTACTCTGCAGTTTCCTTCTTGTTCATAACTTTCGTACTACAAACTTTATTCTGGACTTCCTTCTACATGAAGGGCTGCAAACAGGATTGCCTGACACCATGAAGTAATTAATTATATTTGTTTCATAAGCAAATGTGCAAGGTTAAAGTTGTTGCCATTGCATTGTAGAAATATTTTGATGTTGACAGTTGCAATGATTTTTTTACTTGTCCTGCCTATTTAGAGCCCCCCTATGTCCCATTCACATAATTTGAAAAATTATTACTAGAGATCCATGGAAATCGATGTTGTGGGTGCTCCTACTTTGCTGAGTGATTAGATAACTCAAATCTGATCTGGTTTCCCTATTGTTTTGTTGACCAGATCTACCTTCTCTGTGCACTTTGACCTTACTGGTCAGACATTGAATACTCACACTGGCTTGCCAATGGCAACAAACCCAAAGGAAGTTTAATCTGAGGTGTTGTAAGTTACCAAGCACAGTTTGCACACAGTGACTGGAAACACCAAATACTGATTTGCACATGACAACAGCTTATAATAAAGAGGACTGATTGATGGCAGTAATAAAAATCACTGAAACTGAATGTGCGCAGCAACAATGTAAGATACTCAATACCAGCAATGAAAAATGATTGCAAACATTTGCCCCCAGTTCTGATAAATGGCAAACACAGAGATGCACCAGTAGAGATTTAATTCACAACATATGGAAAATATTATCACTATCACAATCAATTTAGGCTCAGATTTCCATGGATAACAATCATGATTGACTTACAACCGTAATGGCTATTAGCACCAAATGGCATTTTAAAATGCTGTTTTCAAAGAGAGATGGGACACGTCTATGGATTGTACCACGCTTTGGCAGATTACAGAATTAGATGGGAGTGACCTTGATGTAAGATCACGGAGGCAACATGCATAACTGACGGGGGATGATACCTCAATTCCCATTCTGATCAGCGAGGGTAGTTTACTTGCTAGTCTCCAACTGTAGGATGATATTCGCACAAGAATACAAATAGTGCCAGTTGTAGGAATGAGGAGATCTGGATATGACGGAATCTAAGACTGCAGGTACTGGCGTAACTCGATAAGCCAATAGGCCGACACTGGGGATTGGTCCCTCTCCTTCATAGAGGTGGTTCCTATGTCGTCGCCAGGGGGGTCAAAGCCATTTGAGAGGTATCTCGACCTAAAGCAAACGAAAGGCTTTGTATGCTGGATGAGGATGCCCCAAATGAGAGCATTCGCCGAATATCAAATTGTTCATTAGACTCCCTCGGCAATGAATAACTCCTGTATATGGCCACTCGATTGTTAATATTGCTTCTCCCTCAGAGCTGATAGGCACCACAAGAAGTAACTTGCAACTGAGAGTCACGAAACATAAGGTGTATGCATTGCAGAGAAATGGAATCACAGCTGCAAGAGGGGTGTCGTCCAACCTTGTAGAGGACTGATGGAGGTTTTTGTCTCCAAGGATCCAATAGACTACTATCCAACTATGATCGATACCAAAACACAATAATTGCTTGCACTTAAATATCCATCTAGGATGTCTTTTCAAATTGAGTTGGCTAGAGAAATATTCAAATTTAATTTTTATTGTGCAATTATTTAAATTTATTTTATTGTTTAATAATTATTATTTAAATATTAATTTAAATTCAAATTAAGTGTTTTCAAACACTATTTGCTTCCTAATTCAAGTTTAGGTCCTCGCTGAAATGGGGACATGACCATCCTCTTTGCCCAGATGTTGCTTGCCCTCAAGCAATTGCAAGCCTGTGCCTGTGAGAGCTAAGACAATCAACACATGATGAAAGATATGATTCTAGGAGCATGTCCATTTGTACCAAGTATTCTGCTGCTCCACTCTGATATAAATATTATCAGGCCCATAGCTATGGCGCAACTGTAAGAACCCTGGTGGTTCTCAACCCGAAACCCTAACTGAGATTGTTTTGTTTTTGCTAGTTTTGATTTTTTTTGTGTTTTGATGGATTTTCAGACAAATAATGAAAGCTGCGATTTTCTAAGAAATTGCTAAAAAAATTCAAATAAATTCTAAACTTCATGGAATAAGCTCAAATATGCTCAGAGAACATGGGCGCATCATCTTATTATTTTTTTGAGCTTTTACAATAAAGAAATACAATGTATAAATTAAATATGAATTTATTTCAACAGGAAAACCTGATTCTTATTGCAGCCGCCTGGAGCAATGATGAAGATGTACGGCTGAAAGAAATAATGAATCTTCGATCACAGGAAACAATGCTGAACCTCTGAGAAACTTAGGCGCACTTGATCTGGATGAAATGATCTGAAGACAAGAAGCGGAAATCTCAAGAAGTGATGGTACGGCCTGCAAGTACAGAAATGTACGGCCTGATTGCTGCAGCAAATAAAATAGTACAGCCTCAAGAATAAATGCCAGATCTCTGAATAAAGTCCCCTGGTAAAGTCGCCTCTACTGCCAGATGAATAACTCTATAAATCTCTGAATGAATAGCTCAATAAATCCAATCTGTGATCTCCGTGTGAAATCACCAAGTGCAAGCTTAAACTGGTATTTCACAGTCTCAGTTTGCCTAATTCCTGAAGAGTTTTCGTTCTCTAGAAACGTTTGTCTGCCATAAACCCTAGGGTTTGCAAACTCCAATGCTCAGAGCAAAAAGACAAAAGTCGAATAATAATCTCATAATGGTTCGATTTCGTCTTGAATGAATATATATTCCCCTTTGAGAAATTCGACCCAATCTCCTTTTAAAATAATCATTTAATAAAATGATTTAATTCGCCCTTTTACTTTAGGAGAAATATTTAATAATTAAATGGCGCCTCATTTTAATGAATAATAAATATTCACTAAGTCAAAAATTAGTACTTTATTATAAAGTATAATAAATACTTTATAATAGGCCAAATTAATTGAATATTTAAATATTTCAATAAAGTGATTTTAATATAAAGTCAAAATATTAAATATTTAATAAATCATTAAATACCTCTTATCTGCCCCATCATCGAACCGCTAGAACCGGTCAATTAGCCGACATTAGTTGAACCAGAGCCCCCGGCCTAAAATAATAGCAGCTCGTCAATCTAATCTCTTCAAAAATAGAAAGTTCCCGAAAAATGCACTCGAAGATTCTCGCGAAGGCCCAACCTCGACACAATCGCGAAAACCGAGCCACTAAACACCGAAAGTAACCGCCCCCAGATGATCCTTCGCGACACCTTCTTGTCGCCTCTACCGGATCGAATAATAGGGCTAACCTGCTATTACCAAGGGCCGACTAGATGGGGACATCACAGCCCGCCCCCGAATTCATTGCTTGTCCCTCGCTAACTTCAACTCGATGCCGAAGATCTCCTCCGACTCCCCATGTAGCATCCTCCACCGGAAAATTCCTTAATTTTGACCGTAGACTCGATCACACCAGAGGGTGTCTCTCATCCAAGGATGGCCTCGTGTACTAGTATCGTATTTCCTTCACATCAAGGGGTGGCAAAACTGGAGAGGGTATCACATGCTGACCCAATGCCTTTTTCAGGCGAGAAACGTGAAATACATTATGGACCTTGCTATCAGCTGGCAAGTCTAACTCATAAGCAACCTCGCCCACTCGTCTGACAACACGAAATGGACCATAGTAGCGAGGTTTTAGTTTCTCTGCCCCACTCTTCCCCAGAGTAGACTGACGATACGGCTGCAACATGAGGTACACCATATCACCCACCTCAAAAGTACGCTCAACCCTTTTCTGATCAGCATACTGCTTCTGCTGATTCTGTGCCCGCTGGATATTGTCTCGGAGAGACCTCAAAATGTCCTGCTGACTCTGCATCATATCCCCTGCGCTCAGCACTCTGCTATCGCTCAATATCAAATCCAGAAGGTTGGGCGCCTCATACCCATACAAAGCCATAAAGGGTGTCATCTGTATCGTCATATGGTGAGTCGAGTTATAACAATACTCGCATAAATAAATCCATCTCACCTAAGCTCTCTGCTGACCAGCTATATAATTACGCAAATAACCTTCCACCCACTTATTGACAATCTCTGTCTGCCCATCTGTCTGCGGATGGTAGCTGGTACTCGGTGTCAGTTCGGTCCCACAAAGCCTGAACAACTCCTGCCAAAGGTTGCTCATGAACCGACTGTCTCTATCGCTGACTATTGTCCGAGGCAACCCATGCAGCCGGAATACCTCTCTGAAAAATAACTCTGCAGTATGCGATGCTGTGAAAGTAGTAGTAATCGGAAAAAAGTGTGCGTATTTAGTCAACCGATCAACCACTACGTAGATGCAATCTTTACCCTGGGCTTTCGGCAAACCCGTGATAAAGTCCATCGATATACACTCCCACTTCCTGTTAGGTATCGGAAATGGCTGGAGCAACCCAGCAGGATAAGTGTGCTCCTGCTTGTTCTGCTGGCACACAGAACACTCACGGACGTACTGCAACACATCAATTTTCAGCCCTTTCCAAGTAAACCGTTCCCGAACCATTTTGTATGTCTTATAGTATCCGGGATGGCCCGCCATAGGAAGATCATGAAAGGCTCTCAAAACTGTAATCCGCACCTTAGAGTCAGGAACTAGAAAAATCCGCCCCTTGTAAATGATCAAGTCATCTCCAACAGTATACCTGTCGTCCTACTCTGTCCTGTCAACAATGCTAGAAGCCCATGGGTTCTTAGCATACTCAACAATAATCCGGTGCCTCCAATCCTCTGTGATCTATGCCAAAGCATTCAACTGAGGTCTGCGAGATAAGGCGTCAGCTACGACATTCTGCTTCCCCTTAATGAAGGTGATATCAAAGTCATACGACTGCAGTTTACTGACCCATTTTTGCTGCCTCTCATTCAGGTCTCGCTGTCCAAGAAAGTGTTTCAGGCTGTTATGATCTGTGCGAACACTGAATTTGCTGCCTACCAGGTACTGTGTAACAACCCTTCCAGTCTACAGTTTTAAAAATTCAACCATCTATCAGTTTCAGCCGAAGAACAACTAACTTGTTTTCATTCTAGGGTTTCCAAATCACTACAACTATTCATTTTAAATTTCCAACTAACTTCTAAGTTTCAGTTTCAGCTGAAAAGTAACATCCAACTGTTTTCCATCAACCGTATCACAAAAGATTAAAACTAAATAACTGTCAAACTAGGGTTCCCATTTAACCATTATATGAACTAAGGAAAGGAAATAACTTCTCATTATTCATTAACTAATTTCAAATCCTTCATTTCAGCTGAATGATACAAGTAACTGTCTAACTAATTAACTGCAAATTCTTACAACGTACATTTAACATATAAGAATATCATACATTGCATAAATGAAAGTAAGCTTAAAAAAAAGGCATTGCATGTACCTGGATTTATGAGAGAGGAAGAAATACATTTGACATCATCTTCATACTGTCATACTTGAAAATCTTTATCGAGGGAAAGAGATTTATCATCAGGGGCTTTACTGCCCAACCAAGACTTACTGGTCTCCCGAGTTTCTTCAACTGAAGAACCCGCCCTTCACGAGGGTAATCAACATGGATCAATTATCATTCATGTCTCTGAGCCTGGTGTCAAGGACCTATACCTCCTGATCGTCCTAACTAAGGGTACCTCCCAACTAGAAAGGCCTCTCTGATCAGTGGTATATCTGGTACTTGATAGCTGACAGATGCGGAATCTCGCATCGTACCTTGGCCAAGGATTTTAATATTACTAGCACTCTTGTGCTGATGTCTCTGGCACTACTGTGCCAACATCTTTAGCACTTAGCACTCCTGTGCCGTCAGCACTCTCACCTTTGCTCGACATGATAATACTTAGATGAAAGTCTAATTTTACATTAGCAAGTTTGTTTATCAATTCCTTTTAGTTCGAGGTTATATCTTAACCATAGGATTAATATTACCAGAACTTGGTTTGAAATTATATCTTGTTTCAAGATTTATATTATTCTAACATGGTCCCCAAAAGCCTTTCATCATATTTAAAGGTAAGTTGATTCCTTGTTGTTCATACACAGAGATATACTCAACTCTTAACTGAACCCTTCTAAGTAATAATAATCTGCTACTCTCAAGTTAATGAGGAGAGGTTAAGAAGTCTTATTCCTTCATTTATATTATTTCATATTTCCAAAATTCATCTTGCTCAGAGCTTAAGCATATTCTTTCTCATAACACGGAAGATCACCTTGACTATTCTCTGCTCAAATCAATCGCAATACAAGGTCTAATTCACATTGCCAGGTCTGATTAATTTTTCCTCTGGTTTAGGGTTATGTCTAAACCCTAAAGTTTATGCAAGAGAAAAGAGTGATTGATACAACAATGGGAATTTCAGGACTCTCATTATAAATATTCCCAAGCAGTCTCATTTGAACAAAGGCATGCACTTGTTCAGCTTCTAATTCAGGGAAAAGGAATTTGGCATATCTATACCTATTAAGATCTTTGGAAAAATTACCAAATGATTCCATAGAACCCAGATACAGATTTAAATCAGCGTATGGCCTTATAATTCTGACAGGAATGATCTTGTTGAAAATTCTACTAATCACCAAGTTCAATGTTAAGAAGAAAGAATATAGAATCTTATCTCAGATAAATCGAGAACAGAGATGAAGAGGCTAGAAGGGTTCGGCCAAAATCTCCCACAAGAATACATAAGCATAAATCTTCTTTCAACAAGGACGAATACTTTAACTATTCTCTGTGCTAGTTGTTCTCAGTTTTGATTTAACTCTTTCGTAGTCAACAGTAATGACATGTTTTGCTCAGATTAGAAATCTATGAAAATTGCATAAGCTATAGATATTAAGAAAAGATATTGGAAATCACTCCACTCGAAAGACTAAGAACAT
>VDFB02047230.1:142924298-143024738 GCA_007258455.2 Sequoia sempervirens | reverse complement strand
ACACACACTTCTCAGGTCATCCAAGCATTAGTACACATGAAACTCCCATGGCATACTTCTCATCTCTACTAAAGAACCGTAAGAATATGGGGTGGCTTCAAAATGACCATTCTTGCACCAATAAATAGATAAGGATTTGGACTTCTACACAAAAGATTCTAGTTTAGGAATTTCATTCGTGGGGGATCATCCATATGGAAAGATACCATTGTTTCCCTTCTTTTCATAACAATCCTTGTGATACTTGAACTTTCCTCAAGTACCCACACTTATATACCGGTTGGAAGTCGCTTGTCTTTAGGGTGTTCCCGGTTGGGTCATTCCCTAGGGTGATTACTTTTTCCCACTGAGAAAGCCCTCTAAGAATAAACAAAAGAAAGCAAGTACATTAGTAGTTCAATCAATCTTTGTTGAGAAACAAAGAGAGAACAAACGTGATATACTCCACTCACACTAGCAAGATTTTGTTCAATATTAAGAATCCAAATTGAAGTGTGGAGGTAATCACTTATACAACTTAATATCACAAAAAAGCCTTTTGATTCTCAAGATCATCATGAGGCATGAGAGAAGTGCATATGTCTTTTTAAATGATATTACTTTGGATAAGAGATTACAAAACATAAAGCCACATGTTCATTTTAATCCTTCAAAGAAAGAATTGGATTCTTTTTAAGCACCAAAAGGAAATGGGAGATTTTCTTGTTCAATTGTTAAGTCCAAACAAAATTCTAGTAAGTTGCCTAAGGTTCTTTTTAACCCCTTTGTTTTGTTCTTTTTAAGCCCAAACGAAAATTAGTGAGTCTTAAAAAGCATGAAGATAAAAAATTCTTTAGAAAAGGGATTATAATTTCTCCTCAAAGTGTTTAAAAACACTTGACACATTGAAATGATGATGCCATAGAGAAGCCTTCTTATTTGTTTCATCCTTTCACTTTTGATCAAGCCAACCTACAAAAATGGTTAGAACTACAGAAATAGAAGCCATAAACCAGTTAGTATTCAAAAGAAACAAAAATGAAAAAGCGCATGTTTGAAGAAGTTAGCATCATTGTATGGTGCTATTGGGATTGATAGCAGCAGACTATGGAAAAACCAGTGAGCGTAAATGTGGTTCTATTTTGACCAGCGGTGGAATTTGGAGTTTAGGTGACCAGTTGACAGAAGGATGAATCAAGCATCATTGTTTGGAATTCAAATTTCTAGCAAGAATGACTCAGCATTGTGGTTTGGAGTTTTTAGTTGTTGTGTGGTCTCACAATGCACCCCAAGACTGAAAAAGGCTTGGGCACCCAAGTGAAAATATAACTTCTATGGTAGGAGCTAACAAATTGGAAGATCACTAGAAGTGAAAAGGAAGAAGAGAAATATTTGATTAAAAGAAAATACATTGCATGGTAAGTGTTTCGTACACCCGGTACCGGGTACCAGAAACACATAAAAGGTGAAAGATAATGTAAAGTTCAAGTGAATGGCTCCAGTCTGGGAAGTTGGAGTCTGAAAAGTTGGATTCCGGTAAGTTGGAGTCTAGTAAGTTGGAATTCCAGTATAATCAAGGTCTAGGAAAGTATGTGGGTAAAGTTTAATACCAAGTAACAGGTACCAGGTTTAAACCTAAAGAGAAATGCTATTTTTAAAAAAAATTTGTATAATGATCCCCGTGTTCTGGTTATATACAAGGATTTGTGATATGTTTTTTTTAAGAAGTGGGTTTTATAGAATTTTGTACTAGCCTTTGAATAATGGTTTTATTTATATGAGATATGGTGGAATATTTGTTTAAAAAGGGATTTAATATTTAGAATTTTGTGATTGTAGGAGATATCGATTGTGATGCAAAGCTCGGGTATGGATGTTCAAGAAAATTATGCTAGCGAACAAATTTTACTTTATTACCAGGCTCAATGATGCACTTAAGGGAATCATGCTAGAACAAAGTTTGTTTCAAGGATGTGTTAGTTACCAGGATACCAGGATACTGGAGTTCAATCATGTTGTAGTAAAGTGTATCTATTATGAGGGTATTTTATTCCTGGAATGTACAAATTGAGAAGTCAGCGATATAGAAGTTTGACTTCCACCTGATTACTCTGTTATAATGGAAGGCTCCTATATATCTTTGTTTGGGTAAATTTGTTTGATTTCAAAAGGAATCCTGACAAGGATGAAAAAGTAGAACCCAAAGAGCTTCAACAACTAATTGGAGTTGACTTCTATTGACTTCAATTGCAATTCTCCTATTGGTCACAATATTCCACGTTCCTTGATGAGATTGGTCCCTTAGATTCCCTCTCATGTATATGTCTTATCCTATCTAAGACTTGTGTTCTATAAAATGCCAAAGGATGCTTAAGTTTATTTTAAGTTTAGAATTTGTGGATGTCGGAGGAGAAAAAACTTCTTTTAAGTTTTGTTCTTTTTTCCTATTTTTTGAACCATTCAGGTGTAAAAATTTGTATTCACGTAGACATTAATTTATATCAGAGCTTTATGTATACATACCTATGAAAGTATCTCTTTTATTTGGTTTTGTAAATTCGGTTGAACAAGACTATATGCTATGTCATTTAAGGGTTCATACAAAACCTCTTTAAAAGCTTGCACCATTTTATATGTAGTTGTGAAGCAATCTGGTGAAATATAAAGTGTTTTTCTTTGTTTTGATTAATTCTTTGGGGCATCCATGGAGAATAACTAGGAGAAATTTTTATTTGTTTTAGTATTTTTTTATGTTTTACTTTGGATTAGATGTTTAATATTTTTGAAAATGTTCCAAAAATATAAGTGAATGGAAATAGATTTGTTGAAAATCTTTTATTTTCCATGAAATTGTTGAATGCTTAATGCTAAATCTACTTAAGTGATAGCAAGGAAATTGGTGATGATCTTTGCAATCCAATGTCAAATATATTGCTTTCATGAATTCCAAGTTTATCTTTTCAAATTGGAAAGTTGATCTAAAAATGTTCAAAGAAATGATACAAAAATATGTATATATGTGTATGTGTGTATGTGAACTACCCCTTAAAAGAAATAATAACAATTGTCACATCATTACTCGGGGCAACCCCAGTGCAACCATGACTTGGTTATCGAAGACTTGGGATTAAAAAAAAGTCAATCTTTGCTCTATAGATGAAGAATTTTCTCTTAGGTTGTCTTTGTTTCATATCTTTAAAGATGGATAAGCTCTTAGCGGTCTTGTTTGTGGAGATTTTATTTGATCTGTTTACTGCAAGTAAAACTGTTGTCAACATGAATTGGTTCGAGAAGGAGGGTAGGAATAGGGAACTCCAACGGTCACATGCAGACATGCATATGATTATTTTTCTTTCTTTCTAGTTCTCTTTGATATTTTTAGGTTTTATCTTTTGGAAATCGATTTGTGTTTTGAAATGCCCTTCCTAAATTTGGCAAGAAGCTTGTAAACACAAAAAAAACTTAAGACAAGCTAGTTTTCATTACGGAAATTGGAAAAATTTGTAAAATATTTAACTAGAAACTACATCCTTTGAGTTTTTTTACTTTTGTAAGAGTCACCGAGTGTAGAATTCATGATACAATTGATCATGGTGAAATTGAATGTGACTTTTTTTTAAGGTAAGTTTAGCCATAAGTGGAGCAATTATGTTAATGAAAGAAGTTTTAACTGCTAAAAGAAAAGGATTGTTCATAAGAGAAATGTTCTACCCTAGGGGAACTGGAAATATTAAAAAATTAACCAATGAACTGAAATAGTTAGGAAATTGTGATTATTTTAAAGAAAATCCTAACGTCTTGCAGGGGAATAGGTGAGAATGTCGAGATTCAGAGATATTTCATCATAAACAAGGAGAAGATATGGATGAATCATCATTCCTTGTATACATGAAAAATGCAGATAGTGAGACAAATTAGGAAAATCGAGCAGGAAATGCTTGTATTGTGGCTCAAGCTAAAAATTCATTAGCAATAAAAGGACATTTTCCTAATTTTATACAAGATACAGAATATCAAGTTTTTACTTTTTCTCTTTTTAATAATGATATAAATAGTGATACATCTTGGTCTAACACAATGCAAATCAAAGACGGGGCTGAAGATATGAAGATTTTTAGAAGAGAAGGAAATAAAGAAATGAACACAGTCATTCAAGGAAATGGACCAAGGCTTGGAGAAGGTACAATATTGCTACACCAAACAAAATGTGTGCAACCGATCTCTAATGAGATCATTTTCATACATTTAAGCCATAGTTTGGGTAAGTACACCTTCAAATTTATGATGTTTAAATATAGGAAACTTAAGATATTTCATTATTACAATAGGATATTGAAGATGTTGATAAGGGAATTTAAAGATAAACTTGTTGTAAATCATACTAAAACTGTAGAAGAAATGGTTGTAGAAATTGAAATAAATTGTTTAGTTAGAGTTAGTTTGTTGTTATATTAGAGTTATGGTAGTTAGGGTTAGTTTAGTATAGTGTTAGCTTAGTTATTTTTAGGGCTTCCTCTTTTTAATTGTTTTGTTTTATTTTCTTTTCCTTGCTCGACTTCTGCATTAGTAAATTCTGCTTAAATGTATCTTAAACATGAGAGTGAAATTGAAACAATTTTCAAAACTAAATTGAAATGAAATAATATAGCCATAAATAGTGAAACACACTTTTAAGAGAGATAACCAAAGTATATATATATGTGTATATCACATATATACATTAGATTTCAAAATCCTTGTTGAAAATAAAAAAAGGAGGATTCAAAAGAAAGGTGAGCAAAGTTGCTGATGGTAGTAGTTATCTAGTCAATCTAGGACACCTCTTCTATCAAGGCCAAATACCTTATGTAGGTGAGTTCCCGGTGAGCTTCAAAATCTTGGATATGGAGATCAATAAGAAAAGTCCTAAGTGGAACCACTTCCCCATGATTCAGGAACTGAGGAATATCATCCATGGAGGGAATCCCAATGGTTAGGTGTGCGACAACTAAAATGGTGTCCAGATTCTCCAAGAATTCAAGCTTAATTATTAGGTTGGCAGTGGCATGAACATCTTCAACAGGTAACCCAATGTCCAGAAGTGAAGCTACAAAATGAGAAGCTATGTTGGAATAAAAATAGAAGTAGCGACTGGATGCAACATATCTTTCCCCAAGGACCAAGCATAAATTTGACATAGTGAAGCTAGAAGTCCTAACAATAAAAACCTTTTCAAGCCTTTGTGGTGTGATACCTCCCAAGAAAATGTTCTTCGAGAACAACCTAAGAAAATGGGAGTATCCATGGTTAAGAAGAAAAAGTAAAAGCATAGAACATAGTGGAATTACAAAAAACATAAAAAAAAGAAAGAAAGAAAAGAAAGTGTGGAGAATTTGAGAAGAAATGTATGAATTTATAGAAAGTCATGAACAATGTAGTGGTACATAGTTTCCTGGAGTAATTTTTTATTTTGGAAATTGTATGTGCAAGGTGGCAACTGATTAATAATTTTAAGAATTAAAAGTTAAATCAAATAAATTATTTGCACATGTTTGGTGAATTGAGAAGTATGGACATTGTGAATCAAGCAAGTTGGAGATTTTGAATTAATAGGTGTCATTTCGAATTGTTTTTTTAAAAAATCCGTAATGATTATTGAGGTGTTAAGTGTGCAGACTATACATGAGAATGAAGTTGGAAAGATGTTACACATCATCACTTGAAGAAGTAGAGAGATAGTACGTGTTGAACAAGGTGTGTGAATTTAATGCAAAATAGTGTGATAATTTTTCAAGGTAATAATAAAATTTTGAATCTCCATTAATGTAGTGCAATGCCGTCAAGTTGAGATAGTTAGCAAAAGTTTTAGAAGTTTCCATAAATTTAATCAAAAGGGTGGTAACTAATGTTTCTAAATTTAGATTTAAATTTGGTGATTAAGTTGTCTATTGCTAAATTTTAATTTATGCATATCTTTTAACATATAGCAGGCTACAGTTAGTTAGGATTTGACATAATTGGTAAAATTTAGCTGGAACCATGCACTTATAGGTAATTATTAAATGAGTTTTTGGGAAGTATTGAATTGATGAATGGATTTACATTGAATGAAAAATAAAAAAGTAACCTTCACTACCATTGCAATTCCCAACCTAATAGTGGTGCTTCAATGCTTGCAAGTTGATAAATGAGCTATTATTGCAATATCAAAAGTGAAAATGAGCTACATTGCTATATCTAAAAATAAATAAAAAAATGATATCAACTCTTTAGGCTATCCAAATAGCTCTACCGGGGCTATGGATGCCTGACTGGTAGTAGAGCTATGTTTGGGGGGAATTATGGAGATAACCTTGACGGGGCTATGGATGCTTGACTGACAAAAAGGCTTTGTCCCTGGTTGGCTTTGGGGGATTACTATATTATGTAGTTCAATGTTAATGAACTGATTCTATTTACCAAGTTCCAAAAACTAGAATTAATCAAGAGCACACATGGATGTTTCTGGTGGAGTTTTACTTTTTATGCTAGAATCTAAGTAAAGGAGGAAAGTTATTGTTTTCAAACATGCATAAGTTCTAATTTACAACTGGTGATTTAATTTCAAGTTTAATTTTAAATTTGGTTTTATTGGTTTCAAGTTGTTGTGTGGTCTCACAACACACCCTAAGAATGAAAAGGCTTGGGGACCCAAGTGAAAATATAACTTCTATGGTAGGAGCTAACAAATTGGAAGATCACCAGAAGTGAAAAGGAAGAATAGAAATATTTGATTGAAATAAAATATTTCTTATGGTAAGTGTTTCGTACACCAAGTATCGGGTACCAAAAACACAAAAAAGGTGAAAGGTAATGTAAAGTTTGAGTGAATGGCTCCAGTCTAGGAAGTTGGAGTCTAGTAAGTTGGAGTTCTACTATAACCGAGTTCCAAGAAAGTAAGTGGGTAAAGCTAAGTAATGAGTACTAGGTGCTAGGTTGAAACGTGAAGAGAAATGTTAATTTTTTTAATTTTTTGTATAATGATCCTGGTGATCTGGTATATATGTAAGGATTTGTGATATTTTTTTTAGAAGTGAGTTTTATAGAATTTTGTACTAACATTTGAATAATGGTTTTATTTATATGAGATATGGTGGAATATTTGTTTAGAAAGGGATTTAATATTTGGAATTTTGTGATTGCAGGAGATATTGATTGTGATGCAAAGCTCAGGTATGGACGGTCAAGAAAATTATGTTGGCGAACAAATTTTACTTTATTACCAGGCTCAATGATGCACTTAAGGGACTCATGTTGGAACAAAGTTTGTTGCAAGGATGTGCCAGTTACTAGGATATTAGGATGTTGTATTTCAAGCATGCTGTAGCAAAGTGTATCTATTTTAGGGGTATTTTATTCCTAGAACAAATTGGGAAGCCTGAGATATAGGAGTTCGACTTCCACCTGATCACTCTGTTATAATGGAAGGCTCCTATATATATTTTTTGGGTAATTTTTTTTGATTTCAAAAGGAATCCTAACAAAGATGAAAAAGTAGAACCCAAAGAGCTTCAACGAGTAATTGGAGTTGATTTCTATTGATTTCAATTGCAATTCTCCAATTGGTCACAATATTCCATGTGCCTTGATGAGATTGGTCCTTTAGATTCCCTCTCATGTAGAAGTCTTATCCTATCTGAGCCATGTGTTCTATAAAAGGCCAGAGGATGCTTAATTTTATTTTAAGTTCAGAATTTTTGGATGTCGGAGGAGCAAAGGTTTTTTTTAAGTTTTGTTCATTTTTCTTGTTTTCTGAACCATTTCGGCGTAAAAATTTGTATTCACGTAGAAATTAATTGATATCAGAACTTTATGATAGCTACCTATCTAAGTATCTCTTGTAGTTGATTTTGTAAGTTCAGTTGAATAAGACTATATGCTATGCCATTTAAGGGTGCATACAGAACCTACTCGGTGTCGATAAACGAAACCCCCTCTTTAAAAGATTGCACCATTTTATATGTAGCTGTGAAGCAATCTGGTGAAATATAAAGTGGTTTTCTCTATTTTGATTAATTCTTTGGGGCATCCATGGAGAATAACCTGGAGAAACTTTATTTTTTTATGTTTTTACTTTAGATTAGATGTTTAATATTTTTGAAAATGTTCTAAAAATATAAGTGAATGGAAATAGTTGTGTTGAAAATCTTTTATTTTCCATGAAATTGTTGAATGCTTAATGCTAAATCTACTTAAGTGATAGCAAGGAAATTGGTGATGATATTTGGAATGCAATGTCAAATCTATTGCTTTCATGAATTCCAAGTTTATCTTTCCAAATTAGAAAGTTGATCTAAAAATGTTCAAAGAAATGATACAGAAATATCTATATATGTGTATGTGTGTATGTGAACTACCCCTTAAAATAAATAACAACAATTGTCACATCATTACTCGGGAATGACCCTAGTGCAATCGTGACCTAGTTATCAAAGACTTGGGATTAAACGAAAGTCAATATTTGCTCTATAAATGCAAAATTTTCTCTTAGGTTGTCTTTGTTTCATATCTTTCAAGAAGGATAGGTTTGTTCATGGTCTTGTTTGTGGATATTTTATTCAATTTGTTTACTATGAGTAAAACCATAATCAACATTACCATCTCTATATGGCACCACTGGATTGATAGTGGCACAGTTTCTCTATCAGCAGTGTTGTTTTCCTGTAGACACAAAAACTTTAAAAAACCATGGAATTTCTCAAAAAAATATGTTAGATTCTTCAAATCCACCCTCCCTCTAGTGCCAAAATGTGAATGGTGATCCTAGACCTGCACAAACACAAGGAACAAACACACAATTAGTCCAATATGCAAGTTAGAAACATCATTCCCCATGAAATTCATTTGAACCATGAAAACAAGAAATAATAGGAAGAACAAAATAAAAAAGCTATTAAATCCTATTTAAATGATCAAACTCTAAATCCCATGGGGGAATTGGTGCTAAATTGATGTGGAAAATGGCCCTTTCCCAATTCCTTACAAGCTTGATGATCAATGTTGATGATTTGATGCTCCTTGGTGAAATTCCTACATAACCTAGCTATGAAACTTTATAAAAACTAAGGAAATGGATGAACAATGGATGGGAAAATTAAAAATCTGAAGATAATGACTTGGCATAAAATTGTGGATCCAAAATCCAAATGAGAGCCTCTTATTTATAGATGAGAATCATGGAGGATGAGGAAAAATGGATGAATGTGGGATAAAAGACCAACCAATAGCACAATGCCACTTGTCAACATGTGAGTGGACAAAGGTGGGGAACATTTTGGTCATTATGCAATTAAATGCAGTTAAGTACAATTTAAAAATTGATGAAATGACATGTTAGAGGGAGAAGAAAATGAAGTTAATGCCACTTGGCTCAAGGAAAAGGACATGTAAGAAAGTTAAATGCCTTGTTGGATGTACAAACCCTTTTGGAGGGATTTTTCAAACTTGGAGAATATTCCCTTTTTGATGCCCTTTTGAAAGTAAATAGGGATTTAATAAATAAATTAAAATGATTTTCATGAGCAAGTTGCAAAATATATAGGACTTGATGGATTAGGATTAGCGTTAATCAATATTTGATTAATTAAGAGGGAGATTAGCTGATTTGACAATTTTGACTTAGACTTTTGGATTAATTTAAATGAAAATGAGAGGAAAAATGATTATTAGATTTAATTAATTAAAGTTGTATTTTTTTAATAAAAGGGGATGATTTTAGATTAAATCAAATAATGATTAATTTATTTAATTTAAGGGAGAATGACTTGGGAGATTTAATTAAATAAAGTGAACTATTTAATTAAAAGAGGGCATATAGGATTAATTAAATAAAATGATTTATTGAATTAATAGGAGAGAATGACTTAATCAGATAAATTTGATTTATTTAATTATGAGATGAAATGTGATCAATTTAATTAAATAAATTTTATATAATCAAATGGTTAGCAAAGAGATGATTCGGGATGAACTAGTGTTAGTAAAATTAGGATAAGGTGTATAGGATCAATCAGTACATTCTATGTGTCTACAAAACCTTCTCGATAAACTAGGTGTTGATAAATCAAGCACTCAATCTGATTCTTTATCCATCAGGGGATTTGAAAATGTAAGAAAACAACTACTTGGTGTGATCACTTTACCTCTTATAGTTGGAGTGGCCACATTGGATAGACCAATCCATGTTATTCCTAATGATCTTTCATATAACCTTCTTATAGGCAGGTTGTGGATTTATGCAATGAATGGTGTTCCTTCCATTCTTCATCATAAAATGAAATACATCTACAACAACAAAGTGTACACACTCGACACTGATCATGAGCCTTATAGTTTCTTGCAAGTCAGGAAAACCAAAGAGAACCCCTTGAACACATTAACACCAACCACACAAGTGGAACCTGCACATCCAAAAAATGCACAACAACATATTGAAGAAGTCATTATGCTATTAGAAGATGATTTGGTCCCTTAGATTTTGAACATGACTTCATGGGTGAGTATGAAAATATCCACAAAGATTCAAATAAGGCCAAAGACAAAACAATAATGTCAACACAAAATTTAGAAAACATTTTGAAAGCATCCACCTCAGCCACTTTAGACAAAGAAGCAAACTACACAATCACCTTTGATGGTGCTTAAATGACCAACCACCAACTGATCCAAAAGTAATGAAGAAACTTTATGGAAAAGGTTATGAGATTTTGAAACAACATAGATATAGTGGAAAAGGATGTGGTGCTCGAGAAAAAGGTATCTGCAACCCTATAGAGCTTAACACACAACAAATGACTCATGATATTGGTTATTTTCCCTTGATCGAGATCAACAAGCTTCACTCAACATCAAAAATCTCACACAACACACTTCTAAATCATCTTTAACAATCATCCATCATGAACTCCTCAACACTAGTGGTCTTGAACATCATCCTTTACATAGTATGACACAAACAACAAAATATTCACTTATTGGACCAATGTCATCTCACAAGATACCAATGATTTGCAAATGTTAGATTTTCCTTCCTCCTATAAGAGTGGCAACAAAATCTCTCAATCTAGAGAAACTTGTGTAAGTATGACATCTACTACTAAGCAAGATGTATCTTTGAAGCCAACCACAAGACCACCTTCTACCATTAATCAAGAGAGCATCTTGTCGAGACTCCTCTAAGATCACTTGATCACCCTCCCTCCCAGAACTCAAAAGAAATGCTCTTCCAGGACTTCATTTTGTTCATATCATAGAGTTCATGGTCACTCCAAAAATGAATGTAATCCTTTGAGTTGTATAATCCAACATCTTAAGGAATTTGGTATGCTTCCTTCTATGGGGGGCACCTAATTCCTCTAATTGATACCAATTTTCACTCTACCATTCATCTCATCACTCATTTCGGCTCACCTTTGTCTTGCACTAAGTGGGGGCAAGGGGTTAGATAGCCTTGTCCTTATATGTCACTCGTGGTTGCCTCCTTTGGCTAGTTGTTAACCTTTCATGAATACATCAAAGCAAGCTTGGGATGTGAATGACATGCCTTAATTTGTCTTGCATATGACATACTACCCTTTTCATGACGTAGCCTATCAAAAACATATGACTTGGCATATGGATTTCTACGTAAGCTCTCATGTCCTCTTCTTCTAATTTAAATCAATTGCTCATAGTACTGGTGCTCGCAACCACTTTAAAGTGGGGGTATACATCACCACTCACATTTCATTGTGTGATTTTAGTTTTCTTGCAATTTCATCTCTTGAAAGCATTATTTACAATGTTCCCCAGAATGAGACCTTTCACTTTTCCTCTCTTGGAAACAAGATGAGACCATTTACACTTATCCTCTCTTGGAGACATTAACCCTGATGTTCCCTAAGATAAGACCTTGCACGAACTAAGAAAAATACCTCTGCACATTCCTTACCACACTTACAATGTCTATGAGTGTCAAGCATATGAAGTTTTTCTTACTTCATAGAGCTCAAAAATTATTTTCCTCTATGGTGCCTTATTAAAGTTATCAGGAGGTATAACTTTGGTATGACTAAGCGGGAAGCCCATTTCAAGGCACAACTTTCCCCATAGCCACCTATGTGCATACCAACTAGTGTATGTTTTATCTTTTAGGATTTCTCACCTGGCGGATAGCCAAGAGTTATGTTTCCCTAGAGTGAGTATGCATTTTTCTTTCTGAAACAAATAAGCCTAGATCTAATCCACAACTAGCTAGATGAACGATTGGAGCTTGATCCACATTTTCATTTTCATCTTTCTCTTCTTCCTAGTTCTTGCCATTACATGATTATGTATCTTGATGGTTTGACTTAGGATCTTGGATACTGGGGGCTTGCACAACCTCCTTTGATCTTTGTCATTCTTTTTCATTTGCATCTATACCCTTGGATCTCTCTTGAATGTCTACTAAATAGTGTGAGTTTGAAGCAAGTTCATCCTCTACTAAAGTACTAAATGCACCATAGAAAAAATGACCTTTTGATTGACATGGGAATAATTCATGACAAATTGGATTTAATGAGGCTTTTATTTGGTGTTGTGAGGTGTTTTTCACATCCACACTAGGTCTTGGACCCTTTGAAATGCATTTAACGATGTCTTGTAAAGGTGTTGTAAAGGAATTTCATTCTTTTCTAGACTTAATGAACCCATCTCCCCTAATTCAACATTATAAAATGTGTTTAAAAACATTATCACACAAATCTAGATGGTTTTTTGACTTAAACTTAATGTTAATCTAGTGTTGTAATGTGTCCCACACATTCACATTGGTTGTTGTGCCTTCTTAGGGTGTGTGGACCTCATTTTAGTGTTGTAATGTGTACTTAATCACACTTTCTAATTTAATTCTATGTTCTAATCCCTAATTTACCTTTAAATCATCATTAATAGGCATCTATTAACCCATATTATGCATCCCAATGCAATATTTGATAAAATGCCTGACAAAGTTGCAATTTAAACCTTATTTCCTTATCTCCTAGCATCCTAGCTATCAAAGTGGCTCTTGTGGGACCCATTCACCATCCATGGTGAATCAATCCCATCTAGGTGGGACCCATTTGCCATAGGGGGCGAATGAGTCCCATTTGGCCCAATTTTGACCTTTGAGTGGGAAAAAGTGAAATTTAAGTTTATTATTCTCACATGTTAGCCTTAGGGATCCAAGTTTTGTGCTAATAAGGTGAATTTCCTATAAATCAACTCTTTAAACCTAAATCATATTCATTTCTTCATTATCCATCCATTATTCTTCCATCTCAAGTCTAACAACTTAGGGTTTTATCATTTCAAGTCAACAAGATATCAATTTTTAGATCTTCAATGGTAGATCCTTCATGTATTGCTGCATAATTTTAAGATCAAACATCTTGTCAAGGTAATAAGCTCTAGTATTGCATGTTTCATTACATTTTTTCATCATTTTGGTTTAATTACCTTAAAGGGGTTTGACCAAGGCAAACCCCCATGCCACAACATTCAACATTTCTCTCTCTTGTCTTGTGTTTTTATAGTTTTACACATCTTGGAAGCTTGGAAATCATTAAGAATCAAGTTACAATTTTTTTTTATGTCTTCTCTTCATTGCCCAAGTCAAAATATCAACAAAAAATCACTTTCAAGTTCAAAAATCAAAGTTTCAGAAGTGGACACCTGTAGAAAACTAAAGTGTAGACTAAAAGCTTCAGATTCCACCTTTGAATATTCAAAAATTTAAAAGTGGACTCATTCATCATGGGGGGAAAATTAGTTCCACTTCTAGGTCAATTTTTGGTTTTCTACATTTTTAGATACCCATTTGTCCTAAACGGGTTCTAGAACAATTTTGCAGAACTAGGACTTATGCGCCCAAAATGGTGAATGAGTCCCACCAAGCCTAAAAATTAGCATCAACAACATTTAAGAAGCCATTTCTAGCCTCCATCCATATTCCACTTGCACACTTTCAGTTTTGTGAAGATTTGTTACAATTTGCATTCATTTCTAGGTGTTTTTGCATTACACAATGTGTTTTCAAATAACTTGTATTTCAATAGTTTTCACTTAATAATCATTAGTTACTTTCAGTTATTTTCATTTGGTTTATCTCATCTAGACACATTTCAATCATATTCCATCTATATTGCATTGACTTTGAGTGTATCGTTGCCCATTTTGGCCCTTCTTTCTCCTTTTAGGTGAAAAACCCTAGAAGTGTTAGAAAGGATTAGGAAGCCAAATTCTTTGTTACACTTTAGATAGGGTGTTTTTTTTCCTATAGTTATTCTATTATCACTAGTGTACTATTTGAGTCTCAGTGGGCTATGTTTGGTCATGTTTTGACTTTAACATAATTTCATTCCTTCTTTTGAAAGCTATAAGTTTTTGACATTGAATCTATAAGAAAATTTACCCTTTCTATCAATGCAATTTTCTTTTGTTAAAATAATGAAAAACCATCAATTTTACTCAGATGAGGGCTAACAATTGATAAGAAAATTTTGATTTTTATCTTCTTCTTTTTTTTTCTGTTGAATTGTTATAGTTAAAGAATTGGGAATAGAAACTACAAATAAGCTAATAACAAATCTACACTAATAAGAGGCTCAACCTCTACACAAGAAAGAGGAATCTTATCTATACCGTAACTCTCAATGATGATTGACAAGTTGCACAAAGTGAGAAAGAGTATTTGTAGTCAAATTTGGGCTTTGTTGTGTTACTTCAGTCATTTATACATGTTTTAAAATATAACCTATTCCTCCATTTGGAATATCCCTCCAAACTTGACTTAGACCATGAGTTTTGGAAACATTTTCTCAAGGACTAGAAGCCAAAGTATGGTGTCTACTAGGGGTAACACAAGTTTTGGGAAAGAATTTTGAGTCTTGATAATATTTTGCTAGTGCTCTTAGCCATAAATAAAATGAATAATTGGGGACAATTTTGTGCTTGGTTGTGTTTTTTATTTTATTTTCCCTAGATTAACATATTTTTATAGAAATGGCAACAAGAGGATGTAGTGATAATTGCTTAAACTCAACAAGTTGATTTGACTTTGTCCCTTATTGTCTTACATAGCAAGAGTTTTCCAGCATCATCTCCTAGAATTAAAACTCCTGAATATTGATAAACATAACAAGAGTAATGGATTCTTGGTAAGTTTAAGAGAAATTATTGAGTTTGATGAGATATATTTGGCTGACCAATTGTTGCTTCTAACCAAAATTTTATCTTTAATCGTAAGACACTTCCTAGGAACAATGTTGGTTTCACTTATTACATCCAATGTATTTCTATTACTTGAGGAACACTAGCTACATAATGTTAGAGTTATCTTGCATTAGCTAATAATTAATTAATCTTTAATTGATTATTAGTCTAATTTATTCTCACACTCTTTAGCTAAACTTAGGAATGATTTATTAGTTGAGTTATATTAGATACTTATGTCTCATCTCATGTAATGTTGACACTTGTCATGATTTGATCCTTTCTCATTTAGGGCTTTGGTCTTATAAGCATTCAACCCTTATTGTAAATAACACTTGGATATTATTCACAGGAAATATCATGGCTTTCATATCTTCTTGAAAGCTTCTTCTGTAACTTTTCCTTGTTGGTGAATTTAGCAATTCTTGTTTGCAAATATCTTATTTGGAGGGTATCTTTGTTTGTTGTTTGATCCTGTGGCTTGTGGTTTTGTGCTTGTTTCATGATTCTACCATGGTATCAAAGTGCAGATTCAACGAACCCCTTCTTGATTTATGAGGTTTTCTTTTTTCAACAAGGGTTGCAGGCTTCAGATCTAAATCCCCTTTGCTTGTTTTGAAAATTTTTGATGTGGGATTTTTTCAAAGAATTTTTGTGTTAAAATGACCTCGCCATTGGATCCAGAGTTGTCGAGAAAGTCAAATTTGGCATTTGTTTCACTTGATTTCAACTCTAGACACCAGATCTACAAGGTTTTGAAGTGGTTGCTTTGTCTCTAGATCTAGAGGGTAGTTGTATTTTTGGTGCATTTTGAGCAAGAACAGACATCACCATCATGCTCATAAGGCCCAAAAACTTTAATATCACCTATCAAATCATCAAAATCCAAGCAGTTGACCTCTAAGGTGAAACAAATTTACTTGTATGGCCATCTACACATGGATAGAAGTAAAAATTTCGTTAAAAAAAAATTATTATTTTTCCTACACAATAAAAAAAAATTCACAATGGTTTTCTCCATTGTAACTTACCATATCATTTTTTTTCGGTGAGGTGGAGCACTTACCATATGGACACTCTTGAATTCCTATTTTTGGAGACGACCTTCCATTTTGACTTGATCAGTTCTTTAGACTTTTGGTACCATTTCTATCCATATCTTTGAGTTCTAGGTGTTTTCCTTTGTTTTCCATATGATTTGAGTAGTGTCATTGGGGGCACTCATATAGATTATTGTGTTCTTGATCCTGATCACAACGGAGGTTCTTCTTTTAGCATTTCAGCAGTCTTTCTTCAACAATGTTTTCAGCTTCTTCATGATTCTGTGGACAACCTTGTCTTGTTTGGAGGCTTCTTCAATCCTTCACTTGGCTTTCATCTCTTTTTGGAGTAGAGTTTTTCCCATGAGGTTTTCTCTATTTCTCCACATTATAGAGATCTTATGTTTGTACATGGGTACCTTACTTGGCCTTGTTTTCTAGGACTCATCTTGCATTCTATTTTTTAGGGTTTTTAGCTACTCCCTAAGTTCATCTTAATGGGTGTGTTAGAGTTATCATACATTATCTAATAATTAATTAATCTTTAATTGATTATTAGTCTAATTTATTCTCACATGCTTTAGCTAAACTTAGGAATGATTTATTAGTTGAGTTATATTAGATCATTATGTCTCATCTCATGTGATGTTGACACTTGTCATGATCTGATCCTTTCTCATTTAGGGATTTTCTCTTATAAGCACTCAACTCTTATTGTAAATATCACTCGGATATTATTCACAAGAAATATCATGGTTTTCATATCTTCTTGAAAGCTTTTAGATCATTATGTCTGATCTCATGTGATATTGACACTTGTCATGATCTAATCCCTTTCTCATTTAGGGCTTTGCTCTTATAAGCATTCAACCCTTATTGTATATCACTTGGATATTATTCACGGGAAATATCACAGCTTTCATATCTTCTTGAAAGCTTCTTCTGTAACTTTTCCTTGTTGGTGAATTTAGCAATTCTTGTTTGTAGATCTCTTGCATGGAAGGTGTCTTTGTTTGTTGTTTGATCCTGTGGCTTGTGGTTTTGTGCTTGCTTCATAATTCTAACACATAATACTATGAATAATTTTCTATTTTGATCAGGGCTTGTAGCTTCTCTATCTTATCTTTGATGCTTTTTTCTTGAGTGATTTTTTTTACATTCAAACATTCTCAATTTGTATATTACAATTTCCCCCCCCCCCTTTTGACTAGAGGTTTGGTGTGGGTTTTTGTCTTGATATTTTGATGTACTATGATTTTTATTTCTTTTCTTAGACCCATTAAAGATTTGTATTTTTTGCATTCAAAATGTCACTTTTTAGTATAGTTCAATATTTTTTCCCCCTTTTTGACCAAAGGTTTGGTATGGTTTTTCATCTTCATATTTTGATTTTTGGTTTTTATTTTTTTGCTTAGACCCATTAAAGATCTCAATTTTCTAACAAAAATATAATTGCCACAAAAATACAAGCACAACACAGTCATCCTTCATAGTAATTGTGTTATGTAGTTCCAATATATTTTATATGTGGAACAATAGTGATGTACAAATGCATAAGGCAGACATGGGCATGAACACTAGTCTTGTAGAGAATTTCTCTCTGTAATTTTTGTGAAATTATAACATAAGGTTTTTACTTTTAGCTAAAAAGAAAAAAAAATATGGGTTATATGATCAAAACAATACTAATGGAAAGCCCTGCAAAGAGAATAGCTAAGGTGTCTAGAATAAATAAAAAATTTCAAGAAATCGAACAAGATTTACAAGAGGATTTCATAAGTCTAACCCTAATCTCTTTTGTTTTCATCAGCTTGGACTAGATATACTCATACTTAGATTACATTGTTTGGGGTTTTATTGTTTCTGATTTACCTCTTCTTGTTCTTATTTATTTTATATAGTTCTTTATGTTGAGTTTCCTTTCTTTAGCTAAGGTGTTATTTTTTCCTACAGTTATTCAATTATCAATGGTGTACTATTTGAGTCTCATTGGTCTATGTTTGGTCTTTTTTAGACATTAACACAATTTGTTCATTCTTTTGAAAGCTATAGGTTTTTGATGCCAAATCTATAAGAAAATTTACCCTTTCTATCAATGTATTTCTTTTTGCTAAAATAATGAAAAAACCATCAATTTTACTCACTTGAGTGCTAACAATTGATAAGACAAATTTGATTTTTATCTATTTCTATTGAATTTTTATAGTTAAAGAATTTGGAATTGCAACTACAAATAAGCTAATAACAAATCTACCCTAATAAGAGGCTCAACATCTACATAGAAAAGATGAATCTTAGTTATACTATGACTCTCAATGATGATTGACAAGCTGCACAAAGGGAGAAAGATTATTTTATAGTCAACTTTGGGCTCTGTTGTGTTACTTTATCATTTATACATGTTTTGAAAGTTGACCTATTCCTCCATTTAGAATATCCATCCAAACTTGACTTAGACCATGATGTTTAGAAATATTTTCTCCATGCATAGAAGCCAAAGTGTGCTATCTACTAGGACAAACACATAGGTTTTGGGAAAGAATTTTGAGTTTTGATAAGATATTTCTAGTGTTCTTAGCCATAAATAAAATGAATAACTGGGTAAAATTTTGCACTTGGTTGTGTTTTTTATTTTATTTTCCCTAGATTAACATATTTGTATAGAAATAGAAACAAGAGGATGTAGTGATAATTGCTTAATCTCAGCAAGTTGATTTGACGTTGTCCCCTACTGTCTTACATAGCAATTATTTTCTAGCATCATCTCTTAGAATTAAAACTCCTAAATATTGATAAACATGGAAAGCACGATGAATGCTTGGTAAGTTTTAGAGAAATTATTGAGTTTGATGAGATAGAATTGGCTAACAAATTGTTGCTTCTAAACCAAAATTTATCTTTAATTGCAAGACACTACCTAGGATCAATGGTGGTTTTTCCTATGGCATCCAATGTATTGCTATTACTTGAGGAACACTAGCTACAAAATATTATGACTAATTTTCTATTTTGATCAAGGCTTGGGGCTTCTCTAGCTTATCTTTGATGTTTTTTTCTTGAGTTTACTTTTTTGCATTTAGACATTATCAATTTGTATATTATAATTTTTATTTTCCCTCTTTTGACTAGAGGTTTGGTGTGGGTTTTCATCTTGATATTTTTATGTATGAGTTTTATTTATTTTCTTAGACCCCTTAAAGATTTGAACTTTTCCCTTTTTGACTAGAGGTTTTGTGTGGTTTTTCATCTTCATATTTTGATTTTTTATTTTTTTATTTTTTTCTTAGACCCATTAAAGATCTGCATTTTCCAACAAACACATAATTGCCACAAAAATACAAGTAAGACATAGTCCTCCTTCATAGTAATTGTGCTACATAGTTCCAATAGATTTTATTTGTAGAACAATAGTGATGTGCAAATGCAATAGGAAAACGGACATGAGACCTAGTCTTGTAGGGAATTTCTCTCTATAATTTTGGTGAAATTATAAGATAAGGTTTTTAATTTTAGCCAAAAAAGAAAAAAAAAATATTGGTTATATGATGAAAACAATACTAATGGAAAGCAATGCAGAGACAATAGCTAAGGTGTCTAGAATAAATGAAAATTTTTAGTTAATCAAACAAGATTTACAAGAGAAAATCAAAAGTCTAATAATCAAACAAAAGAAATCCTTCACAATATTCAAAAGAGTTTGGGAGAGCTCAGTATATTTATCACTCTTTGATAAGATTTGAGTAGCCACTATTAATGTCTACTTGCTATATGGGGTCATTTTTTCCCATAAGATTTTTAACATATGAAACATTCACCTTTTGAACTTATGTTTGGGATTATGAGAAGCTTGGGAAGACAATTTAAGACATATAAGAATGAAATATTAATGTCTAACCAATGCACATAATAGGAATAAGTCATTCAGGAAAGATTCATAATAAGACTATCATAGCTACTCTACGAAAGAGCCTAACTTTGCCACTTGCTTCTCTACAGAAATACTACCAAAATTCCATTGAAAAAACTAATGAAATGTATAGCTAAAAACCATGAACTATAGAAAAAGAGGGTATAGCTACCCTAGCTCTAGGGCCACTAAAATTAAAAGCATCTATGGCTTCTAAGTTAAATATTTTTCCAATTTTTCTTTAATAGATTTGTACATATCAAAGTAAACATTAGAAAAAAATTGAAATCATGGGAAATATATGTAGTCATTGAAAAATAAAAAATCACAATAATTAAAAGAATCCAACAAAAATTTCCCAATTTAATACCAATGAAAAGTTACTCAAGAAACAAAGAAGCAAATTTTAGAAGATTTGTTCCTCAAATTGCTTTTGATATCATGACAATGATCTAGAAGGCTGAAATAAATAAAGGAAAATTAAATGAAGAAAATGTTGTTCCCACATATGCTATTGGAAAATTTATTGCTCCTAAAGCCTCCTGCTCTCACATCAAAACCCCTAGTTGTTTCACCTACCTGTAAGGCCCCCCCTCTTCAATGACAGTTTTAGGAATCTTCATCCCTCCAGCTCATGACAACTCCAAACTTAAATATGGTAGGAAATTTTGAATTCTAAATTTATGGTGGTAGGTAAGTTTGAATATTTGAGAGGGAATTTTGGAGAGACAAAAGGAATGAATGTTAACAGCTAAAATTCAGTTAGAAAGACTCATTTTTTTATAGCAGTAGTCTAAGAAGAGAATTTGTTTGTTCTTTGTGTGATTCAAAGAAGCCTGTACACAACAACAGTTGTATTTAGCTTATTTTTGTGATTGAGCAGTAATTTCTCCTTAAAAGCTCTACATAGCTCCTGATAGTGAGCTCCTAGCAACTCTTAAAAGTTGTTTGTCTATGTGAGCAACTCATGAAAGCTCCCACCAACTTAAAATCTGTAACTTAGAGTTTAATTTCTGAGTTTTATGTTTAGTCTTTTATGTATTGTCATTTCCAGGTTATTGAATAGAAAGAAAGTTGCATGTATCCTTGTGCTTCCATATTTTTTTTGTGTAATCCTAGTTGATTGGGAAACAAAGTAGAAAATCTATGTTATTTTGTGCATTTAGAAATTTTGACATGGTATCAGAGCTATAGGCCCCATTTCTTCATGAGTTAGGGAATTTTTTTTATAGGTATTAATTTTTTCTTGTTGGAGACATGGCTAGAGATGAAGGGAAGAGTTGGAAACAACCACCATCCTTTAATCGACAAAACTATGATGTTTGGGAAAAGAAGATGAAGAGCATAATGGTTGCCAATTATTTTTGTTAGTTTGTGGTAAGTGGGTTCAATGATGTCATTGACTCAACATCATATGTTGCCCTCTCAAACAACCATAAGACCCATTTGAAGGAGGCAAGGAGGAAAGATGCTAAGGAATTGAGTTTTCTAGAAGTAGCCTTGACAGATGCCATTTTTCCTAGCATAGCAGCAACTAACTATGCAAAGGAAGCTTGGGAAATCCTCCATACTACCTACAAAGGGACTGATAAAGTTAGATTGGTGAAGCTCTAGATGCTTCAAAGAGAGTTTGAGACTCTTGAAATGAAGAACAATGATTCCATTTCAATTTTTCACACAAAACTCTCAGGTTTGATAAACCAATTGAGAGTGAATGCTTAATTCATGGACAACCAAAGGATTGTGGAGAAAATCCTTAGGAGCTTACCCACAAAGTTTGATGCAGTGGTAGTTTCCATTAAAGAGGCAAATGACCTCTTAATGTTGTCATTTGATGAGTTGATGGGTTCACTGCAAACCCATGAGCAACGCCTTAATAGGTCTACAAGTTCCTCCCAAGAGCAAGCTTTTAAAGCTAAGTCAAATGCAAGAGGTAGGGGGAGAGGTAGGAACAACTTTGGATGTGGTAGAGGCAGATCTGGACACGGTAATGCTAGAGAAGAAAGCTCAAGATGAGCTCATAGCCAAGAGGGAGCAAGAAGCTTTTAGTCCAGCTCTCGACAAGGGAAGAAGAACAATAGTTCAAATAAGAATAATTCCAAAAGCAATGTTGAATGCTACTACTATCATAAATTTGGTAATTATCCAAGTGACTACTAGAAAAATCATGACAATTAGTCAAAACAAAATGAAAATGTGGATGATATGAATGTGCATGAAGGAAATCAGTCCACAACCTTCATCATGTGCAACATTGGTGAAGAAAGAAGCCCCGAAGTTTGGTATTTGGACAATGGTTTCAGCAACCACATGAGTTGTAATGAAAGTTTGTTTTCTTTCATTGATAAGAATGTAAAGTCAGAGGTAATAATGGGGAACAATGGATTAGTTCCAGTTGTAGGAAGATGGTCTATTATTATCTGCACCAAGCAAGGTGAAAAGAAATAGATTCATAATGTATTTCTTGCTCCTAGGTTAAAACATAACCTCATGAGTGTTGGACAAGAATGATATAAAGTGATGATGGAGAAGGTTCAATGCATTATTTATGACAATAATGAGAGGATGAAAGTGTTTGCAGCAGTTCAAATGACAAAGAACTAGATGTTTCCTTTAAAGATTGAGACGTGTTTCTCATCTCAATCCGTTGATGCACCTCTCATGAATGGAAAATGTATAGCAATACAACAAGTTTCCCTCAAAAGCACCATTCAAGGTCCCTCCAAGCTATGGAATCTTAGGTATGGACACTTAGGCTATGCTGGTTTAAGTCTTTTGTTCAAGAACAAAAATTGATGGTTTTTCAAGAATAGTAGAGCCTAATGTTAAATGTAAGGCTTGCATTTTGGGCAAGAAACATAGGCATCCATTTCAATTTGGCAACTCTACAATGGCAAGAGCACCATTGGAGCTAGTGCACATGGATTTGGTAGGCCCTATGCAAATGATATCTATTGGTAAGAGCCAATATTTTGTGACCTTCATTGATGATTACAACCATAAGATGTGGGTCTATTTTTTGCAACATAAGTCTGAAGCATTTGATTTTTTATTTTTTGTTTAAGGCCCAAGTTGAAAAGAAGAGTGGAAACATGATCAAGGTCCTAAGGTCATATTGAGGGGGAGAGCATACCTCCAATTAGTTTATGAGTTTTGCAAGAAAAATGGAATTAAGAAGGAGCTAACAACTAGTTATACTCCACAAAAAAATAGAGTGGCTAAGAGAAAGAATAGGACCATCGTGGATATGGCAAGGAGCATGATGAAATCAAAGGGACTCCCAATTTAATATTACACAGCAAAGGCAGTCAATGATTAAAATACGTCAAGAGGCATGGACAAAACACAAGTGGATGGTTGAGCAATTAAGAGTGTTCGGGTGTGTGGCATATGCTCACGTGCCTAAAGAAAAGAGGAAGAAATTGGATGACAAGGGTGAAAAGTGTATTTTGATAGGCTACAGTGAAGAGTCCAAAGCCTACAGGTTGTATAACCCAGTCACCAAGAAAATAATCATCAATAGAGATGTGGAGTTCCTAGATGATGAGTCATGTGATGAAGTGATAGTTTCTTGCAGCTTAGAACCACTCTCGACAGCTCCTGAAGAAGAAGAAAAGGAATAAGAAGTTCAACAAGATGAGACTGCATTCACTCCTAAAAACTCATGACATCTCCTAATGTAGGGAGACAGTCAGGAAGAAAGTCATAGAAAACCAGAGAATTGACTGTAGAGAGCTCCTAACAGCTCCTGAAAGCTCCTGAAATGAGTAGATAGAAAGGAAAGTAGTTAGAGACAACTAGAATATTGGCTCCTGAGAGCTCCCAATAGCTCCTAAACTAGCATGTTTAGTAGAGCAGTAGTAGCAGTGAAAGTTTAGACCCCACTCTCACCTCCCTAATGCCAAGGAAGACCGATATTCTAAGGGAGATCTACCAAAATGAAAGGTATCATGAAGAATTTGATGAGAGTGTAAATTTTGCATTGTTTTCTCATAGTGATCTGATTTATTTTGAGGATGCAATGAAAGAGGAGAAATGGTGTGAGGCCATGGATGAGGAGATAGATGCAATAGAGGGGAAAAACACATGGGAGCTAACTAATTTGGCTCCCAACAAGCAAGTTATTGGGGTGAAATGGGTCTACAAGACCAAGTACAATGTCGAAGGAATAAGAGAAAGGCATAAGGCAAGATTAGTTGTCAAGGGGTACAAATAGCAGTTTGTGAGAGATTACACTGAGACATTTTCCCCCATTGCAAGGATGGAAATTGTGCAGGTAGTAATAGAAATTGCAGCCCAACACAAATGGAAGGTGTTTCAAATGGATGTGAAGTCCACCTTCCTAAATGAAGTATTGAAAGAAGTATACGTGGAGCAGCCATTTGCATATAAAGTTTTTGGTCAACAAAAAAAGGTATACAGGCTGAAGAAGGCCCTTTATGGATTGAAGCAAAATCCACGAGCATGGTACAACAAGATTGACTCATATTTGATGAGCAATGGCTTTAGTGAAAGTGATGGTGAGCTCAGTCTTTATGTCAAGGAAAAAAATGGTAAGGTTTTGATTGTTATCTTGTATGTTGATGATCTAGTTTTTACTGGGGATGATGATTTCCTCATTACTTATTTCAAAGAGGCCATGAAAATTGAGTTTGAGATGACAAACTTAGGTCTCTTGATATATTTTATAGGCATAGAAGTAAAACAAATGCATGATGGTATTTTTATCTCTGAATAAAAATATGCAAATGAAATCTTGAAGAGATTTAAGATGCTTGAAAGAAAACCTACCCCCACACCAACATCCATAGTTCTAAATTTGAGCAAGGAAGATTGTAGTAGTAATGTGTATCCAACCATGTTTAAGAGTTTGGTTGGAAGTTTGATATATTTAAGTACAACTAGGCCTGATATAATGGATGGAGTGAGTCTTATTTCTAGATTTATGGAGACTCCAAGGGAAACCCATTGGAAAAGTGGGTAAAATAATCCTTAGGTATGTGAATGGAACCAAAGGATATGAAATTTTGTACATAGCACCAAATGAGTTTGGTTTGGTTGGATACATAGATAGTGTTTGGGCAAGAAGTTTGGATGATAGGAAGAGCACATCAGGATATGTGTTTCATTTGGGTTCGGGAGCTATGTCATGGGATTTCAAGAAATAACCCATAGTTTCCCTATCTACAGTAGAGGTTGAGTATATAGTAGCAAATGCAACAGTGTGTCAAGCTATTTGGTTGAGAAGAATCTTGGCAGATTGGAGAGAAGAACAAGAGGATGGAGCAACAATCTTTTGTGACAATGTTTTATCGATAGCTTTGATTAAAAATATCGTGTTTGATGGAAGAAGAAAGCACATTGAAATCATGTATCAATTTATCAAAGAATTGGTTGAAAATGGTGAAATCAAAATGGTATTTTGCAAGTCTGAGTAGCAGCTCGTAGACATATTCACCAAGCCATTGAGCAGGGATAGTTTTGAGCACCTAAGGAGTAGATTGGGCATTGTTGATTTGGATTAAGATTGATCTTGTTTCATCGCTTCAGGACCAAGGGGGAGTGCTGGCAAATTTATTACTCCTGAAGCCTCCTACTCACATCAAACCCACTAGTTGTTTCACCTACTCGTTAAGAGCCCCATTTTCAATGATAGTTTTTGGGATCTTCATCCCTGCAGCTCCTGACAACTCTAAAATTAAATATGGTAGGAAATTTTGAATTCTCAATTTATGGTGGTAGTTAATTTCAAATTTTTGAGAGGCAATGTTGGAGAGACAAAAGGAATTAATATTGATAGTTGAAAGTAAGTTGGAAAGACTCAGTTTTTGGCAGTAGCAGTCTGAGAATATATTTTTTTGTTCTCTGTGTGATTCAAAGAATCATGTACACATCAACAGTTGTACTTTATTTTGTGATTGAGTAGTGATTGCTCCTAAAAGAGCTCTCTGTAGCACCTGATAGTGAGCTCCTAGCAGCTCATGAAAGCTCCCATCAACTTATAATCTATAGCTTAGAGTTTATTTTCTAAGTTTTATGTTTTATATTTTGCGTATTATCATTTCCAGCTTATTGAATAGAAATAAAGTTGCATGTCTCCTTGTGCTTCCCCATTTTGTTTATGTATTACTAGTTGATTGGGAAACAAAGCAACAACTTTTTGTTATTTTGTGCATTTAGAAATTTTGACATCTACCACAGTCTCATACTAATATAATATTTCAAAGAAATACATTGCAAATAAACTTTAAAAACATAATATGTAGAAAAACTGAGAAAAATCAAATGAAGCAACTCACCTGAAACCATAAAAAAGAAGACAACCAAATCTAGTAGCCCACATCCCTTTACTAACGTTTTAACATATAGAATTTTTGTTTTGGGTGTAAAGGAAAATAAAAGTGAAGAAAAATGATTCACTAATGTTTTAGCAGAAAAGGTGAAGCATCACAAAACATACAAGAGGAAATAAAACCAAGAAGGAGTTAAACTAGCAACCACTACAACTATGAAGAAATCGGTGAAAGGAAAAAAATGAAAACAAGTAGTTAAAAGGGAAATAAATATGCAAACAATAAATAATGGAACTCCACTCACCACTGTAATCAAAAATTTTGTTGCGTCCAATCTCCAAGCGACCACATTCTTCGGTATAGAGCTCCCCAAATGTAATGGTAGAGAATATGTGCTATTTATGCCAAACATATGCAAGTGGTGTGCTACAGTAATGACTTTAATAATGTAACCCATGATGGATTTTTTCTTCTTATACTAATCTTTGAAAAAAATCAATGGAGGATATTTCACTGACCGTCTTGATCTTTTCACTTTTGATTTCACTAATTAGCTTGTCATTCTCAAATAGGGCATGCATTCAATGCAAATATTTGAATTTTGCATTATATTTATGAGTGGATGACTTGAATATGTAGTGGATGGATTTTTTCGCACCTGTTGATAGGCAGGTAACTAGTTTTTTTGTTTCTGGATTCAATTGTGTTCAATTTTTTTTCATCAACATTTCGGATCACACTTCGTGATCCATCATTAGGATGGAGAGCTGAAAAAGGATGAGAAAATGATAGTTTCAGACTAGCTAGAGATGAAGATAAATAGACAAAAACTGGGGGGGGAGAGAGGGGAGAGCACAACCCATGAGGGAAAGAATAAAAAATTAAATAAAAAGAAAAGAGTAAAAAAAAGACAGAAGACATACATCTAAGAACACTAACTAGTCAAGACAACACAACCCCAATGAAAATTTAAAAATAAAGAGAAAGGAACAAAAGACAAAGGAAAAAAATAAAATAAATAAAAGCAACAAGAGGAAGCAAGCCACAATGGCAACGAAGAGGCGAGAAATCAAAAATGGAGATTAAATTACAACAATAACTAACTAAATAAGCAAAAAGAAAAGAGGCAATGCCAATATAAGAAAGCATGCATATGTTAAAGGATGAGAATAAGCAATCAAGACAATTAGTCATCTATAAGAGCTATATAAGTAAGAAAAGAATAAGAAGTAGATAATAAACATAGAAAGAGAATTAAGAAAATCAAGAAAACCAAAACCACGAAGTAAAAAAAAATTATAGAAAAGGAAAAAATGAAGAATAAAAATAATGCAAGGAAATAGAGAAGAGAGAATGAAGACTAAAAATATTTAAAGCAATGAAGCTAAAATAATAAAGCAGAGGGATAAGAAAGGAAGAAGCGAATGTAAGGAAATAAATCAATAAAGGAAATAAGACAATCAAATGTAACACTAAATTGCCAAAACTAAGAAAGCTACAACAAAATTAAGGAAAAAACAAAAAGAGTCCTACTAAGAAAATAGAGGATGAAGAGCGATGCAACCAGATTAAATATATATATGAAAGAGAAATATAAGAAAGAGAAATATAACATTTTTATTAATAAGGAGAAATAAATACAAAAAGAAAGAAAGAGAAATAAATATGACCAAAAGAAACAATCACCAATATATATATATAAGAAAAGAGATATATGAAAACATATAGAATACAGAGAAAAAGATCTAAGATAAAAAGAGTAAAGAAATGATCCCTGAAGATAAGAGACATAGAAAGAGAACCAAGAAAATAAGGAAAAAAGAACAAAGTTAAATATAACTATATCAAAAAAATTAGTCAACTATAAGAGCTATATATATATATCTATATATATATATATATATATATATATAGATATATATATATATATATATAATCAAAGAAAGCTAAAAAAAACACATAAATCTAAGTAGGAAAAGAATAAGAAGCAAATAATAAACATAGAAAGAGAACTAAGAAAATCAAGAAAACCAAAAACACGAAGTAAAAAAAAAATTATAGAAAAGGAAAAAATGAAGAATAAAAAGAATGCAAGGAAATAGAGAAGAGAGAATGAAGACTAAAAATATTTTAAGCAATGAAGCTAAAACAATAAAGCAGAGGGATAAGAAAGGAAGAAGCGAATGTAAGGAAAAAAATCAATAAATGAAATAAGACAATCAAATGTAACACTAAATTGCCAAAACTAAGAAAGCTACAACAAAATTAAGGAAAAATCAAAAAGAGTCCTACCAAGAAAATAAAGAATGAAGAGCGATGCAACAAGGTTAAATATATATATGAAAGAGAAATCAAAGAAAGAGAAAAATAACATTTATATTAATAAGAGGGAGAAATAAATACAAAAAGAAAGAAAGAGAAATAAATATGACCAAAAGAAACAAACACCAATATTTATATAAGAAAAGAGATATATGAAAATAGATAGAATACAAAGAAAAATATCTAAGATAAAAAGAGTAAAGAAACAATGCCTGAAGATAAGAGACATAGAAAGAGAACCAAGAAAATAAGGAAATAAGAACAAAGTTAAATATAACTATATATATCGACATATATATATTGAGAGAGAGATAAGAAATAAATGACAATAAATCACACAAATCAAAATAAGAAAATAATTAAATAAGAAAAGGGATAAAAACAAATAATACAACACGAAAAAAAGAGCCACTGAAATAAAGAACAAAGCAGCGACCACGGAAGGAAAGGAAAGTAGTAAATGCAAAGAAATAAATCATTAAGGAAAGAAGAGACAAAGAAAAATAAGTAAGAATATAAATAAAAACCTCAAGAGAGGCAAAGGAAGAAATAAATACAATGAAAAGAGAGGCAAAGGAAAAAAGAAAGAGAAAGGGAAGGGGGCATAGACGGGCTCAATGGTGGTTTAAGAGGTTGGAAAGAAGAGGATGCCAAGAGAGGCTCAAGTTCCAACCTTCATCACGATTAAGGTTGGTGGGGTGATTGGAGATTTGAATGGCTTCTTTGAGCTTCCTTTTGTGAAAATTGTCTTCTTTGCAGGTAGGTAACTATCGTAATCCATTTTTATTAATAGGGGTATTAATGTTTGTCCTTTTTAATCAATGAATTGTGATAATTTTTCAAACATAACCAAATTTTTAGTTTTTCAAATATCAATATGTGGATTTTTTAGTAAAAAATATTTAAAAAATTGTTTATTGACCATTTATCTACAATATCATTGGTTGAAATGGTTTGAGTCACTTTTGTAACCTTCATGTCATTTGAGGAAAGGAGAATATAAAATTAATATATGGTATGTTTGTAGAGTTCTATGATGTTTCACACAAGTGATGGTAAATCTCGTCAACAAGGTACTCCCAAGCTATGATGTTTTCATTAATTATAGAGGACCTCATAGTAAGATAACTCATGCAAGACTCATGTCTCATGTGAACTGAAGGTGTTTTATAGGGTTTTTTCTTTCAATGACTCATTATTTTTCATAGGAGATACATTGAAGGATAAGATGAGTATATAGCTCAAGCAAGAAAAATATCCATCCTCTCCAATTGGGATTTTCCCTTCCTTAATGGCATGTGGCACTTTCCTCTCCATTCCAATTTATTTTTTTCTATTTCTTTGAGATAGCTGAATTAGATGGTTAGTATTATTCATTTTTGTTCATGTTTTATCTTCCTTGTAGTTTTTGAGTCATCCTTTACTTTGATCCTTTTGCTAGACTAATGAGCACTACATAGTGACCATGAAGGTTTGAGTCCATGCAAAAAATTGTAAGCTGCACTACAATAAGTAATGTGTAGGTCAAGGAAGATTAGCCACAGTAAATTAAGATGAGTAAAATGGCCATTCCAAATGTCCTCCTATTGACCTCCTTACATATTTCATAAAGCAATGAAATTGGTTATCCATTAAGGATTGCACTAGGTCTAATTTGAGTATGATCAAAGGGGGTTTACCCCATGACCCTGAGATAAAAAGGGTTGTTCCTTTGTGGTTTTAATGGAACATGAAGGAGTTATGCAAACCATGTCTTCCAAGGCCAAACAAAAATATAAAAAAGGTATCAGTTAAAATTTTCAATTTTGATTTCCTTTTGAAACAAGGAAAACATAATTTCACAAAGAATTTGTATAAAAAATTATACATCACTTGCAAAAATCCACTTCTTAATGATAATAAATTAGGATAAATCAATATATACACAAGGAAGTACTTGGATTGATGAATAAGAAACAAAAGGTAGCACTTAATGCTTTTGAAACAAATGAAAGCAAAAAGTATCTATACTACTCAACAAGAACATATACTTAAGAGCATGAACTTTTAGAAAGTAGTTGTTGCTATTATTCATAGAATTTACCAGAAATTGCAAGACTTATACATGTGTTGTAAGAAATTTGATGTAATGTGTTGTTTCTTGAAGCGAGGATGAGGTTTCCATTGATTCCCACCTGAAACTAACATTTGCATCTTCCCTTTACACTTATTAACAATATTTTATTGAGATGAGATTACAGGATCCACTCTCTTAGTGCTAATTTTTTTGCATAAAGATAAACTATATTTTTCTCTTATCCAAACAAAAGTATTCCTCTAGTGCTTATGGGATCATTTCATCTTGGACTACAATAAAAAATCAGATTGGTATCTGAATCTTGGAGAAATTATTGCTTGGAATTTTTTTCACCCTAGGATTTTTTTCAAAGAGTAGCTCTATTTTTCTCATTGCTAGAAATTTTGTTTAGGAGAGCTCGACTCTAGGTCACTTAGTTTGCAATAAGAACTAGAGATACATCCACAACCACCTTTATATTGTGATTTGAGACCACAACTTCATCATCATTGCTGGTGGATGAAGCTTTTAGGCCTTGAAGAGCTCCAAGAATATTTTTTGAGATATATTTGTCTTGACCTCAAATTTTCACTATAGTTCATGGTTCAAAGGCTCAAGAATTCCTAGTGCAACTATAATTCAATTGGTGACAATAATTTTATGAATTAGAAGTAGAAATTGATGGAACCCCTAAAAATGCTTCATGTTCCATCTTAAAATTTCTCAAAATTATGGTCAATCCCATCTCTCTAGGCTTAGGGTTTTGTTCAATGTCACTTTTTTAGGGTTTATGTTGCTAGAACCCTTCATAAGTAATCCTTAAACCTGCATCCTTTCCAATGTTCCAATTCATAGTTGAATTCTTTCTATCAATTCCCAGTCATTTAAGTCATGACTTATGCCTTTTGCATCGTTGATAAACTAGCCCCTTGATCCTAGTTTTCCCAGTTGTTTCTGTAGTTATATTTAAAACATTGATCTATATTAATACAGGTTAAGATATGTCTAAAATTAATTTGAGTCTTAGGTTTGGCTTAATTTTTTCCTCTTTGACCTAAGGTTTCTTTTTGAATCCCTTATGTCCCTCATCGATCATGCACCTAGTCAGGCCCCTCTTTTAAAACTAACTAATTTAGAATGTGTAGATCTTAGGTTTTATGGTGACAATTTGATCATTGTGGGTGGATCATAGCCATTCCCCACGTCCCCACTCTATTATATTTTTTATTTTAATATTCCAATGGGTTGATGGGTGAATTCCACATGCCCTCTTCATTGGCTAGCCAAAGACTTTTGAAAGAATGGTGGGTGATAAATTGGTGTGATCAACAGTGGTTGTTTAAAGATGTGGCTTCATCAAGATTGCTCCCCGCTATCCTGTTTGATTTCATTTTCTTAAAATAATGTCATAAGATAGTAGGCTATGGACATCTATCCCTTTGTGGAGGGGCCCACTTTGTTGTAAATGTAGTGAATATTTTATCATGCAAGGAATGATGGTTGATAGCATGTGATGTGGGTCAATCCTGACCACTCCTCGTCATCCCGTGCAGGACCCACTGATTCCTTTTATTCCTTAGCGGGGAACTAGGTGACCACCACATGGATTAATTTAATAGGATGAAGGGGCATTAGTAAAGGTGAAATATTATTAAAATTTGTTGAGAAATCAAGAAAGCTAAATGGTGTAAGATAAAAATTGATTTCTTCTGCAAGTGTTCGAGATTAGATGGGTATTTTTGATCTTGACCATCATTTTTGTCAAAAATTTGTACAAGTGGATAGGGGATTTGTGTTAAGAGAAAGTATAGGTTAGTGGATTGAAATAAAATCCTTACCAATCCCTGTCATCCTATTGATCAAAGGTACAAGTGGATTAATTCTCACAGGCGAGCGAGAGATATTGATACTATAGGTTTTCTTTAATGTTAAGTGGATGATTAAGTGTGTAGAAAGAGTGGATGCATATCCACATGGGATTTTCTGATTAGAAAAAGTCAATAGGTGCATGCACTTAGCTTCTTCATAATTAATTACATTTATTTTAATTATTTGTCAATCCATCTCGATGTATGATTAAAAGTTGATATTAAAAATCAAGCGGCTAATTTTCAGCTCACTCGCACAAGATTTCTTCGAGCATTAATGGTCAACATTCCCAAATTGCTCGATATTATGATAGTTGGAAGCCATATTTTTCTTCACAATTACAATTAGATGAAGTTGGTGTGAAGAGCTTTGACATGAAGTTGCAGAGACATCATGGATAGTTTCTCCCAGGTAAGTTGATATTAGTGTTTTTGTATGTTGACTAAGTATCAGATCCCTGGTCTCAGGATTCTATTGGGGGCTTTGTAGGGTTTAGTTTCTTGGGGTTTGCAGGGGTTGATTATTCAAGGAATTCATGTTGGTTTATATATTTTATACATAGTTTTGAAGTGTATTTATCTTACAAATTTTTAAGGTCTCTCTATACTTGGGAATTCATAAGTTGTTACCATGAGAATGGGTAAGTCAGGTGAGTCTTTCCAATTACTCAGAAGGTCTAGGAGACTTAGTGTGCTTGAATCCTAGGATTATGCACTTGAAATTGAACTTGGCACACCAGGAGCTCCTGCAACACCAAAGGGTAGGGGGAGCGCTCGTTGTAAAACTACGAAGGGTGGTGCCATGAGAAATTACCACCTAAGGAATAGAGTTGTTAGTCATGACCAGGGATATTCTAGTGGAAAATTAGCTTAGTGTTGTGGGAAGAGGAACAATAAGTACCACAAGGCTTATGATTCTTATATGGGGAGGCACAACTCTCCCATGGAGGATTCAGCTTGTACTTTGAGCGATGAAGTAGATATTGACCTAGAGTATGATCATTACCTTCTCACTGTGGTGGAACGAGAGGATTATGATGATGGATGGGTAGTAGCTTCTCATGTTTCAACAAGAACATGGATCAAGCATGCATACTCTAATTCTGAATAATTAGAGTAGCACCTCGGTTCTATTTTTGTTTTCGATGACACCTCCACCATAGTAGCGGGTCCATATCTTTCAACAAACATAATATTTTTTAATCTTTGATGGTGACTTGGAAACTTTTTTGGATGGTGTGAAGGAGAGGTGTTGGAAACCATTGCTTCAATGGAAAATATTCCTTTTTTAGTTAATATATAAGTTCATGCCTTAGGTGCCAATGGAAAATCTTCTTTGATAATGAACAATAGGAAAATGGGTGCTTTATAACCTAGGTCATAGAAGACCACTATTCTCATATTATCATTCAATAATGTCCTAGGAACCCTAATTGGATTGACTCTCAATCTCACAAGGTGAGTGAATTCTCTACAAGGAGGACCTAGGAGGGTGGTTCTTTAAGCTTTTAGGCATTCAAAACTAAGAAAATGCTTGGAAAATACAAATAAGCATTCAACCTACAAAACCTAGTTATGCAAGCTAAATGAGAGATATAAATAATGAAAATATGCAATAGGGAGTTAGGATGTGTGTACCTGGGAAGTTTGGAAATATGATGAGGTTTCCAGAAATGCAAAAATGTTGTCGAAGCATGCTAGGGAGGACTAAGATTCCCTTAATGTTGTCTTAGTCTTGTTGCTAATTTTTTGGGGCAGATGCAGAATCTTCAGATGCTGGAACAGGATTCAAAATAATCTCTACAAAATTCAACCTAGAGGACTAAGATGCCCTTACTATTGTCTTAGTCCCATTTATAATTTCTAAAATCTCTGAGTGTGTTCCTAAGCTCCAAGGTATGCACTTGATTCTTCTTAGATTTGAGGTCCTAAGTCTTCTAGATCTAGCCTGTAGGTGAGTTTCCATGAAGATGACAACTTTGTAATGTAACTTTGCAACTTTACAACATTACACTTCAAATTATCTTCAAGTCTTCAACATAGATCTACAATCACAAATATGTAAGATCTAAGAAAAAAAATTTGGTTGTTAGTGAATGGGGCTTTGCCTTGGTGAAATCCCTTGTTGGTAATTATACCTTCAACTGAAATAAAGTAATGAAGGTAAATGATGAATGAACAACATGCAATACTACAATTCACCAAACACTTGTTGTAAAGTCCACAGACTTGTGTGAAATGGCTGCAATGGATATGAATCTTGAATCAAAGATATGGAATTGAATTGCTTGCTTGAATTGAAACCCTACATAACAAATGTTAGCACAACAACACACATGGTGCAAGAAACTCTTTGATATGATGCTTCAATCTTGATGATGGATTTGAATGTTCGATAGAAATTCTCTTGAATTCTCTTGTGAACTCAATTTTCTATTAGGAATGCTCTCATAAAAGAATTGTATTAGAATGAATGAATGAACCTTGTATTTATACTTATCTATGATTAATATATCCAAATTACTTCACACCAAGCTAACATATGAATTCATTAAATAAAGGAGTCTAAATCCCACAATAATTTGAAATTAAATCTCAAAAATAAACCAAGGAGGACTAAGATGCCCTAGATGGCATCTTAGTCCTGAGGCTCAAATCTCAAGGCATAGAATCCAAAAAGGGACCTATTTAGGTGATCTCAAAATTAGGGTCCTAAGACCTTTGGGGGGAAAAAATGTCGTAGCTAGCATTTTAGTCCCAACCTAAAAATTAGGGACACTGATGAAATCATTTAAATTACCATTTATGTATTGGAGAATGTAAGGATTAGCTAGAAAAATGTAATTCATAGGCTTTTGAATGCAAAATATGACCAATTAAGACATAAATAGGGATAAATAAAGCAAGGAAGGCCCCAAAAAGTGTGAAAATGCAAGGGTATGCATTTTACTACACTACATTTAGCCCCCACTTTAATGAGAGGATGAACTTGCTTCAAACTCACACTAAAGTAGCCAACCACACAATCAAGAGGGGTTAAAATGCACAAATGCCATTAAGATAGAATGACAATAATCAAGAGGGTGGCCAAGCCAACAGGATCAAGATCCTATGGAAAACCAACATAAGCACAAAGGAACATGCATGTGGATTATATATGAAGCCACAACTAGATCGCAAACCTACACCATCAAAGACATGAAAAATAAAAAGAAGGAAAAAGGAAACTACAACGGATCAAACTTTGACTAATCATCTAAGGCGATGGACTGAGTCTAAGAAATTTTTCAAAAAAGGTTTACAAGTGGAACACATTGTCCACTATGCAAACAAAACGCATGCTCACAAGGGCTAGTGAAGCTAGGTGTTCACTAGGTGATCCCTAGAGGACCATATCAAAGCCATACCTCCATGAATTTAATAAGGTACAAAAATGGAATGTAACAAGAAAGAGAGAGGTTCAAAGGTATTTTTCTTAGTTCATGCAAGGTATCATCTTAGGGAACATTGTGCTTAATGTTTCCAAGAGAGGACAAGTCAAAGAAATATCACACTCTTGGAGGAAATCAAACCCAATGACACCACCAAGAAAAGGACCCTTCGTAAGAAGAAATAAAATTGCACAATGAAGTATGAGTGTTGATGTATTCCCCCACTTTAAAGTGGTTGCTAACACCATTGCTATGAGAAATTTCTTGAAAGTAGAAGAAGACATGAGAGCTTATTCAAAAAGCTCTATGCCAAGTCATATGTTTCCAATAAGCTACTTCATGCCATAGGATGGAAGGGTTGCTCAGTACGTCACATGTGAGGCAAATTAAGGCATGTCATCTCGACCTAAAAATTAGGGACACTTTGATGAAATCATTTAAATTATCATTTATGCATTGGAGAATGTCAGGATTAGCTAGAAAAATGTAATTCATAGGGCTTTTGAATGCAAAATATGACCAATTAATACATAAATAGGGATAAATAAAGAAAGGAGGGCCCCTAAAAGTGTGAAAATGAAAGGGTATACATTTTAATACACTAAATTTAGCCCCCACTTTAGTGAGAGGATGAACTTTCTTCAAAATCACACTAAAGTAGCCAACCATGCAATCAAGAGGGGTTCAAATGTACAAATGCTATTAAGATAGAATGAGAATAATCAAGAGGGTGGCCAAGCCCCTAGGATCAAGATCCTATGAAAAAACAACATAAGAACAAAGGAACACACATGTGGATGATATATGAAGCCATAACCAGATAACAAACATACACCATCAAAGACAAGAAAAAGAAAAAGAAGGAAAAAGGAAACTACAACAGATCAAGCTTCGACTGACCGTCCAACATGGTGGAATAAGTCTAGGTTGTTTGTTGAAAAAGGTTTACAAGTGGAATTCCCTATCCATTATGCAAACAAAATGCATGTTCACAAGGGCTAGTGAAGCTAGGTGTTCACAAAGTGATCCTGAGGGGACCATATCAAAGCCATACCTCCATGACTTTAATAAGGTGCAAAAATGAAACGTAACAAGAAGGAGAGAGGTTAAAAGGTATTTTTCTTAGTTCATCCAAGGTCTCATCTTAGGGAACATTGTGCTTAATGTTTCCAAAAGAGGAAAAGTCAAATAAATATCACACTCTTGAAGGAAATCAAACCCAATGACACTACCAAGAAAAGGATGCATCGTAAGAAGAAAAAAAATTGCACAATGAAGTATGAATGTTGATGTATTCCCCCACTTTAAAGTGGTTGATAACACCATTGTTGTGAGAAATTGCTTGAAAGTAGAAGAATACATTATATATTATTTGGAAATCCCTATGCCAAGTCATATGTTTCCAATAAGCTACTTCATGCAATAGGATGGAAGGGTTGCTCAGTACATCACATGTGATGTAATTTAAGGCATGTCATCCAAATCCCAAGATTGCTCTTATATGTACATGAAAGGTGGTTAGCTAGCAAAAGGAGACAATTAAAAGTGACATACGAGGATAAGGCTATCTAACCCCTTGCCCCCACTTAGTTCAAGACAAGGGTGAGCCGAAATGATTGATGAGATGAATGCTAGAGTGAAAATCAATATCGATTACAGGAATTAGGTGCTCCCACATAAGGAAGAGCACCAAACTCCTTAAGATGTTGGATTTTACTACTCAAATCCCTACATTCATTAGTAGAATGACCATGAACTCTATGATATGCACCAAATGAAGTCTTGTAGTAAAATTTCTTTCGTGTTCTTGGAGAAAGAGAGATTAAAAAATCTTGTAGGAGTCTTGTCAAGATACTCCCTTGGTCAAAGGTGGAGGATGTTGCTTTATTTTGTGACAAAGATATCTCTTGCTTAGCACAAGGTGTCATACCTACAAAAGAATGTTTAGTTTCTGATATTTTATTCTCTCCTTTACAAGAGAGTGTAAAATATAACGAATTTGATTCATTAGTGTTTTTTGTGATGAAATTTACATTAAGTGAGGATTTCTTTGTTTATTTTGTGTCTTTCAAGAGATAACAATGAATACCACTAGTGTCTATTAGTTCAGGATGAACCATTGTTAAAGTAGGTTTAGAAGGATGTGTTGTGATAGTGTTGATATTAAGTGAAGGATTTTTTGTGTCTTTCAAGGGACAATAACTAGGCCCACTAGTCTTTTCTTGCGTGTGAGGCTCTATAGGGACACATATACCTTGTTCTCTAGCACCACATCCTTTTCCACTATAACCAAATTGTTTCATAAGTTTGTAACCTTTTCCAAAAATATTTTTCATTTCTTTTGGATTTGTTTGTTTCTCATGATTAAGTTCTTCGAAGTTTGTTGTGAAATTTGTTGTCTTTTGTTCTAAAGTGGTTGAGGTGGATGCTTTCGAAGGGTCATTTGAATTTTGTGTTGAAATTACCACTTTTTATTTTCCCTTGTCTAAATCTTTGTTTATGATCTTGTATTCTCCCATGAATTTTGGTTTGTATTCTAAGGAACCCCAATCATCTTCCAATAACTTTGCGATTTGCTCAATGTGTTTTTCTTTGTCTTTTTGTTGCACAGGTTCCACTTTTGTGGTTGGTTTTAATGTTTTCAAAGGATTTTCCTTATTTTTTTTCAGTTGTAAAACATTGTAAGGCTCATTATCAATGTCTTATGTGTACACCTTTTTGCTGTAGACATACTTCATTTTATGATGAAGGGTACAAGGCACCACATGCACCTCATGAATCCACAGTCTAACTAAAAGGATATTGTATGAAAGATCATGATGCGTAACATGAATAGGGGTTTGTAAGGTATCCTTTCCAACTATAATAGGTAAAGTTATCACTCCAAGTGATTTATTTCCCACATTATCAAACTCATTAATAGATAAAGCGTCAGGTTGAATTTTTGATTTATCAACACCAAGTTTATCCAAAAGTCTTACACTACACACATTTAAGGCTGAGCCATTGTCAACAAGGGTTTGTTTTATCCCTATGGAATTGTATTAAGCTATGATCATGAAAGAATCATATTTTTTTTTCACTTCCAAAGAAGAGAGCTCACTTTGGGGGAAAACAATGTCATCATTTATTACTTGAATCATGGCTACTATGTCATTCGGCTATGCATTAGAAGGGATAGGAACTTGTTGCAAGGTTGTTTGAAGAATGGTGTGATAATTAGGTGAACTATGGATTAGGTCCCATAGAGATATATTTGCAAGTATGAAGTATTTTTCCCTTTTCTTATGCAACTACATCTTTTTTGTTTCCCTAGGTGACAACTTCTGCAAACAGTATTAGTAGGCTTTATGATTTTAGGAAAACCTTAGACAACATCTCTTGATTTGATCTTGACTACATTGTCAAAGTTTACACATCCCATTATTCAGTGCCACAACTAAATTTCATTAACATGAGATACAAGGAACATACCATCAACACCCTTAAGCCGATAGATGTTTCCATGAGTTCTTCCTGCAACAACCATAACTTTGAATCATTTTCTGATCTCACAAGTATTATTGTGAAATACATGTTTAAAACCTTTGCTACACATCTGTCCAACACTCAAAAGGTTATTCCTTAGACCCTTTACATAATATGCATCATCAGTGTTGTGTCTTCAATCAAAACTAATTGTACCTTCCCCAACAATCTTTTCTCTTGAATCATCACAAAACATGACCAAACCACCATCATACTTTTCAAGTTTAGTAAAATTAATTTTATTTGTGGTCATGTGATTAGAACATCCACTGTCAATCACCCAATAGTCTTCATCTTGTATAGCATGAAATGTGGTTACCAAAGTATCTTCCATCTCATCCTTCTTGTTCTTCAAATCACTTTTTCTTGCACATTTTCCAGAGTTAGCAAACACATATTTACTCTCAAAAGCTAATAAAGCATTCACTATCATCATTCTCATAATTAGATTCATCATCAGAGATTCCAACTTCTTCTCTAACATAGTACAATTTTTTGTATTTATTATCCTTTCTATATTTATGATCTATCTTATTCTTATGCATAGTTCTATTTGGACATCTTGAAGCATAATGACCAATATTACCACAACTAAAACATTTAAAGGGAAACATACCTATATACTTATCAGTAGCTTTCTTTAACTTCCTTGTAAAGTTTGCTTCCAACTCATCTGAACCATCACTATTTAGATGATCTTCAATATTTTTTGCTTTAAATGTTGGTTTTGTGTTTTTGTCTTTCTTTCCAAACTTTCTCATCTCAAATGCAGTCAAGGTGCCAAATAGCTCTTCTTTAGTATATTTCTTAGGATCACATGTTTCCTCAATAACTAAAACTTTGTCACTATAACATTTCAATAGAGTCATCAGAATATTCTCAATTATATCTTTATCGGTCAGAGTACCCCCTTGATTTTTAACTTCATTTTCTTCCAGATCAATTCTCTAAAAATAGATTGCAATATCTTCTAGGTATGTGCAAGATCATGAATGGCCATAAAGTGGCGATATGATGGGTATGTGTAGGGTATGTGGCTGACGACTTTCTTTTACCCAAAAATAATGAAATGAAAAGGGTTTTTAAAGGAGATTCTCAATTTTCCACCAATATAGATTATGCTTTAATTTGAATTTAATAAAGAATCTTTATTCATTTTCTATTTGAATTACGACTAAAGTCCTGATTGATAGGCTGATTGAAAAACATCTATTGCTTTCAAACAGTATCACATTTTTTTAATCTGAAACATACGTCACATTTTATGCTTCACATACTATAGGATTAAAAAAAATGAATTTCATGAAGTTTTGACCAAGTTAAGGTGGTAAGACATATGAGTTTTTTATATTTTTAAAAATTGTAATAAAAAAATCATAATTAATTATTTGCTTTGAAAAAAGTTACAAAAAAATATGCATGACATTGAGACATGAGTCCTCTACTTATATCTAAAATATTATAAAATAATATTATCATTTTATTATGGTTAGGGTGGTCAGATAGGCACCTACTTATTTTTTCCTTGAAATGTAAGTGCTAGTACATTGAAATTTCAAATTTTTACCAAATAGATTTTAAAAAATAAAAAATAAACCTAGTAGTTTAGTAACTAAATTCAATTTGCTACATATTCTATTCTTACATATTTTTTAAATAATATAGATAACTTATTCAATTTTGTACATCAACTTTCCTAACTTTGATTTTCTAAATTTTCATTGCCACTTAAGGGCCTGTTTTTTCCATGATGATCTTGCACATACCCTTCTCCTTCTTCCATTTTCATATTCTCATATCTATGATTTGTCATTAGCTTCATTGTCGATTTCATTGTATCATTACCTTCATAATGATCTTCCAACTTCTTCCAAACTTCATAAGTAGTGCCTAGAGAGAACTTTTATTCGCTCAAGTCTTGGATAAAGCACTATAAATAGCATACCTCACTTTTTCATTCTCGTCGTAAGTAGAAACCTCATATGCAGTAGTAGGACCACTTGCCAGAGCAACATACATTGTCTCAATAGACTTCTAGGTCTTATAACCAAGAGAGATAATATATCCTCTCATCTACACTTTCCAGTCACTATAATCAAATCCATTGAACATAGAGATCACCAACTTACACCATTAGATATTCCTTAACTAGTTAAGCTCTTCACCAAGGAACCAAATATTAGATACCAATTGTTAAAATACATAGGACAACTAAGAGGGGGGTGAATTAGTTTTCACAAAATTCAAAATTAAAACTCCTAACACTTATCAACTTCACAACCACACTGTTATGTTATTAACTATGAACATGAAATGTAGATAATAGAAAGTAAAATCAACACAATGAACACCAGATTTTATGTGGAAAATCCAATAAGGGAAAAACCACGGTGAGGATTAACTGACAATATAAAGTGATAGAAAAACTAAATACACAAGGCTCACTACCTAGAATAGGACTCACTATTTAGATACAAAAGCTCACTGCATATAGAAAGGACTCACTGTCCAATAGGGAGGCTCACTTCCTACATATACAAAAGATAGCAGAAAGATCCACCACAACAATTTACACATATCTGCATCCTTGATTAGAAGATTGCAGAAACCTTTAGCTCACTATTTTCATGAATCTAACACAATGAAGTACTACTGCCTCAACTCACTTTCACACAACTCTGCTCTTCACATGTGGCTTACTTCGTTAATTTTTTTATCCATATAATCCTTGCATCTCAACTTGCATTTATACTATATTCAACCTTAGAAACATTCTCCAAGGTCTGCCACATATGCTTCACTTCATAAATTCAAACTAGGTCAGCAACTCAACATTCTTGCAGTGGAAAAGAATGAGGGTGGACCAATTAAACACTTAACCAAGACCAAAAGGAACATCTTGGATCAACCACATGCTTCCTTAATTAAATTTAAAATTCTTCATATGATGTGTAAACAACAGCTCGGCCAAACCTAATGAAAACACAAATGAACATTTAAGTACACACTTTCCAACAATAAGATAACACACATACGATGTAACACTTCATCATGCATGAGAACACATCTTAGATACTTCCAGATACATCTATAGTAGGTGTAACAACCTTCAAACGTAGAACTCTTTCCAACAATCCATCTAGACTATGCAATCCCACACAACAACTCTAAAGCTCATCTTTTGGAGCACCAAAACTCAAACATCTATGCCAGAACCTAGAGAAAATCATTACAAGACATATTCTAGATATGCAAGACCTAAAAAAAAATAGTGGAGGACTACAGAGCATAAAAATTTCTCCTAGTCCATAGATAACCAACTCTACTAAAATAGTTCACACACCAATGAACACAACTTTCACCTTCCATCAAACCAGCAACAACAAATAAGGAGATATCATGAACAAATCACCAACAAAAAACCTTTAGATCTACATGAGCATAGGGTCAAGATGGAAGAAATACAGAGCACATACCAGAGAAAATTTTGAACACATACATAAATCTGACTTCACTCTTTATTAATTTTCTCAAAAGCACTTGGAAACCCATCATTTTAGCACATTTGCAACATCACAAGGATAGCTCCATGTACTTACAACATCTCAATAGCATCTCAACTATACATGCACAATCTACAACATTTTGAACTGTGTTGACATCAATGACAACATTAATGAAATCACTACCAAACTTGCTCATACTTGTAAAAAAATATCCTATGTTATGTTTTTGGGATTTTGGACTACAAAAAGTGACAATGCAAAGTGTGACCAGGTATTTGATATGCAAAAGTGAACATGAAGCTATGAATATGCTTGGGATACAAAGTGCTAATTAGACTAGGATTATGACTATGATTGGAATGGATATGAAACCTTGAACCAAAGGAAGGATGTGAAGCAATCTATGATGGACCAAAGTGACCACTCTAAATGTCAAAAATTCAAAATATGTACCAAGATGATGATGATGATTTGAAAAAAGGTGAGCCTAAAATAGACATATGAGTTATATAGGCCCAACATAAGATAGGATAGATGAAAGATAACAATGTAATATCAAGACACCTAAAAATGAAGCTAATGGTTTTCCCATTAGTGTGATAAGCCTGCTAATCTTTAAGACTCAAGGATGATGTTGAAATGATGCTAATATGTGGGTATGTGCAAGATCATCATGGAAAAAATAGGCCCTTAAGTGGCAAAAAATTTAGAAAAATCAGAGTTAGGCAACTTGATGTAAAAATTTGAATAATTTATCTATATTATTTCAAAAATATGTAAGAATAGAATCTATAGAAAATTGAATGTAGTTTCTAAAACAGTAGGTTTATTTTTTATTTTTTTAAAATCTATTTGGTGAAATTTGAAATTTCAATTCATTAGTACATAAATTTAAGGGGAAAATAAGAAGTAGGTGTCTTTCTGACCACCCTAATCACAATAAAATGATAATTATTTTTTATAATATTTTAGATATAAGTAGAGGACTCATGTCCCGATGTGATTCATATTTTTTTTGTAATTTTTTTCCAAGTAAATAATTAATTATGAATTTTTTATTACAACTTTTAAAAAATATAAAAACTCGTATGTCTGACCACCTTAACTTGGTCAAAAATTCATGAAATTCATTTTTTTATTTTTTAATCATATATTATGTGAAGGATGAATGTGATGCATGTTTTAGATTCAAAAAAATCGATACCATTTGAAAGCTATAGATGTTTTTCAATCAACATGTCAATTAGGACTTAAGCCATAATTCAAATAGAAAATGAATGATTATAATTTATTAAATTCAAAGTAAAGCATAATTTATATTGGTGGAAAGCTGAGAATATCCTTTAAAAACCCTTTTCATTTCATCAGTTTTGGGTAATAAAAAAGTTGTCAGCCACATGGGCCATCATATCACTTACATATTGCCACTTTTTGGCCCATCATGATCTTGCACATACCCATGTAATGGATGCAAACTAAGACTATGCAATGTGACCTAAGATGAATAATGAAATTCTATAGATAAACTTACTAAATATTACAAGTATCTAATTTCAATGCACAATAATAGTCTATAAGGAAACTACAAGTTGGATGTACAACTATTTCCCCTTAATTTTGATCCTAACAATTATAGTGTTCCAAGCCAAAAATGTGGTGTAGGGATAGTCAATTATGGTTGATGACTAATCAATTGTGATGCATAGAAAAATTTGGGTTTTAGGATTCCTAGGTTTTCTGACAATTGCAGTGTACTATCTGTCAATTGTGGTGTTTTGTTTGACAATTACAGTGTACTATTTCCTAGCCCTAATTTAATTATTTTTGTCTTTTTCTATTTTTGACAAGTTTGAATTTGATCATAAGAATACAGTAAACACTTGGAAAATAGATTTGGTTGACTTTGACTCTTTGATTTCTCGATAATCAAGTAGGTTTTCAAGTTTTCTTCCACAAAACTCACTTGGCCTTGGCTCACAAATAATGAATACAAGCACAAATTAAGGTCAAATAGGATTTATCTATCAAAGTGGACTTACCTCACCCTAAAAAGAGTGATGTAATACATGAAAATATAGGGGTTGAATAGGGTATACTAAGGTCATAGACCACCTTGATACCCATAGATTTATGAAAGGGAATGAAATCTTAAGCTTTACACCTCAACCATAGACCGAATGTGGTAAATAAATTTTTGGAATTATGTTATTCCCATGCACCATAATAATAGACAGCTAAACAAGTCTTCATCTCTAAAATAAGAAGTTTCTAATGACTCGGTGAACACCAGAGGTATACTTTAGACTTGAGACACTTAAGCCTCTAATCAAAGTGCACATGGTTAGTTGTTCCACGTAATCATCAACATGCAAGATATAATTTCCCCAGATAGAGATACTAACTTTCACCTTCACCCCATTATATAGCCCTCCCAAAAAAATGTGCTTTGGGTCATTCCCAATGAGTTCTCCATTAGGATGTGTCTCAAAGGTAGTCTTGCTAAAATATTGCTATGTGTTTCTCTTTCACCCAAGATCACACAAAGCACAAGGGGAGAGGATACACACACAACACTCTTAGGATTCACACAGTATGTAAAAGCACCAAATGTGGATGACACTTGCTCTTTTTAAGCACCAATTCCAAATGTTCCTAACTTAGAAATCACAAACACACAATGTAACCATGTGAGAAATTGGATTGGTAGTTTAGACCAATAGGCCTTATCCCAACGCTTTCCACAATGTAGATGATCAAATATTAGTAACATAGAAAAACCTCTACCCTAATGAATGCGAAAAGAAGAAAATGAAAATATCATATTTATACCCTCTTTTGCTATGATAGTCAATTGTGGTGCACAAAGGCTCAATTATGTCACATAGATGTGGTGTAGAAACATATAATTAAGGAAAACTAAATTGTGATAGCAACACACTAGACAGCGATTGTGGTGCATTACTAGAAATCATTGTGACATTCTATCAAAGGATTACGGTGCAAATAACCTAGGCTGCAGAAACACATAGATTTGAAAAAACAAAAAAATAAAAATGATAATGGATATGATGTGAGCAGACTATTAGTATGTCAGAATGATAACCTCAAACCCAAAAAATTCCCTAAAATAGCAATAATTGAATGATATGAGCATTGAAACAATAATAGTCAAATGTGGCATTCTAGGAGATGATTGTAACATCATGTCAAACTATTGTGGCATGCCATACAATGATTGTAGCAAACCAAAGCCAAATTTCATCATTACAGAGATCGATTATGGACGACTCCTAAAAATTAAAAAATTTCTAAAATTTTAAAAAATTCAATTAGTTCACGTCAAGTTCACCAAATGTAGAATAGGGCTTGAATTAAAGGTAATGAGCATGAATCAATAATAGTAACCACAAAACTATCTAGTACAAACAATGAAGTACAAATGAACATATAAATATAAATAATAAAGCAATAATAACCAATCTTTATGTCATAATTGAATCACCTCCATTGCCTTTCTCTACTTTATTTTATTTATTCTAAGATTTGTAGTATGATGTTATATACTCAATGAGCTTGATGTTGAAAATTGATAGCTTGATCTCTTGATAGCAATAGCAAAAAATTAAAGATGGTGGTTAAAAAAAATGACTTCAAGGCTTGCTTTTATATAAATCACAATTCAAATGAAGGGCTAGGATTCGATGATGACATATCATGATCAATGGAAAAGGTTAATTGAGACAAGGATAGGGATGAATGGGCCAAAACTTGAGAAAGTGGTTGAGATTTAGGGCTTGGCTAGGAAGAAATTCAAATTAAATAATAACCATTATTTAATTATAGAAGAAAGGTGGAGTGCTAAATATTAAATAATTAAAATAATTATTTAATATAGGGATGGAGGGAAATGATAACTAACTAAATAATTGAAAATAACTATTTAATTATGGGGATAAGAATAGGCCAAATAATTAAATAAATAAGATTTATTTAATTATTGAAGGAAAAGGCTAATGAATAATTAAATAATTTAAATAATTATTTGATTATAAAGGAAAATGGAAATAAATAATTAAATAAGTGGTCCAATTTATTTAATTATAGATAAAAAAGAGATAGTTTTGCAATTCAAATAAAATTGATATTTATTTAAATTAATCAAAGGGGAATGGGCTAAAGTGAATTAATTAAATAATTAAGAATGATTTAATTAATAGAAGACAATGACATTTGAGAATAATTAAATAACTAAATTTATTTAATTATGCTAGGAAGAAGGCAGATTAGTGATAAAATGTTGATCATAGACTCGGGACATTTTTCAATGTCTACATTTACTTCTAGAGTTTTTGAGTTGAAAAGGTTTACCCTAGTCATGAATTCAAGTTCATTGTTTACACTTGTCAACTAGGGTTGAGTTTAGTTGTGAAATAATTCTCCTTTTAACCTTAGTTTTAATCTACGATGGAATTTAAACTTGTAGAGGGATTCAAAATCTTCAAAGTTTTGGTCTTTTCAATTCAATTTTAATTTACGAAAAAATTATAGTTACTAGTTTTGATATATGCTCAAGGAAACTAGAAATATGGGAATGTAAATCATTAAATTATTTAAATTTATTGACCAGGAATATGCACTATATATCTCATTCAAATGGTCCTTGTGTTTCTTTTTAAACATTGTAATGATATTTTATTTTCCCTTTCTCATGTCTATAGGTCACTAGGGTTATAGAGGTTTCTTAAGATTGAGATTATGAATTTAAATTATGTAAATGATCATTTTTTTTATAGATCCTCATTATACTAATATGTGTTGGAAGTTTGGAGATGTTGGAAGCTTGAGTTGTTTGTGAGTTGTTGGGGTGTTGTGATTGATGTCAGCTCCTTGTATAAAGAGAGTGTTGGAATACTACTAGTATTGGTGATGTACCTAGAATTGTTGGTATTGATGTCACATGACCAAAATAAAAGAAAAATTCATGAATTTCCATAGAAATCCTTTAATGGACACTATAGGATATCACACCAATTTGTGCCTTCACAAACAAAGACCACTACTTCAAAAGGATGGAGAGTGTTTACATGCATTAAATACCCTTTTCATGGATGCAATGTTATCCACTTATGTAATAGAAAAGGTAGAGATCTTCTACAATATGTAATGAAATAACTCAAATAAGATCAAAATTTATATTGTGACCTGTAACTCTCAAATTCTCTGGATCTACAAACCTAGTTTTATTTACAAAGAGTGAAAAATTCTCCTACTCAAGTAAACACTAGCAGTTGTTGTGTGTCGATAAAAATGACCACTTTGATAGAGTAAGATGCATATTTTTACCAAATATGAGCCAAAATAAAGCTAGGTTTGTGTCAGTCCAAGCCATTTTGATTTAAAATATTCACTAATGTATCTCTACATGCATATCACATATCCTTATATGTCTTTTTTTTATCATTCCATTGGTCATACGACTTATAAGAGAATCAATCCTGTGCATAATCTATATTTCAAATGTTGACAAAAAATAAAAAATATACCTTGAATTATAGCTAGCATAAAATATTTATAATTTTTTGGGTAGAGCAGCTAGTATAGATGTGTTTTGGGTTCACTTGTGGATTCAATAGAGTTTAATGTTATCTTTCAGTGGTCTAATTCTATATTTATTTAGCATACATGTTTAATATTTCCCTTTGTCAGAAATTGATTTGTCACCCACAACTTGACAAAAATTTTAATTTTATACTCACAAAATCATTTCCATAGGTTCTAGATACTAGAGACTAATTGGAATAAAATAATTGTCAATCTTGTCCTAAATATGATCTAATTTTAACATTAGGTATCAATTTAAACTAATAATGGACTATAAGTTCTATTTTATTACTTTACTAAATATAAATTTTCCTCTTGATATTTATTGAGGTAATAATATATTTATGTATTCATTTTATTAAATTGTAACCCTTGTCTTGATTTCAAATATAAAAATGCAAATTATAAGTTTCAATCTATAAATACACTTACTACTGTTACTTAGGTATATTTTGTGAGTTATTTTTCTTTATGAACTTAATTTAGTAAAGAAGGAAGCATCAATATATTTACTTTGATAGTTACTTATGTTAAAATTCAATTCTCAAATTTGTAAATGTCTTAAAATAGTTAGTCATGCAAGTTATATTTAAATGTTTATCTCGGGAAATATTGTTTTCTCTATGTCTATGGAAAGTTACCTTCCAAGATAGGTGTTGAATGTGGGTAATCAAGGAACATAGATTCTACCTCTTTTTATATCTATTTTATATTGTTATATATGACATTATGCTTTGCCAAGCTAATAGACCATTAACATAGATGGATTTATTTATATATATTTTCTCTCTGTCATAACTTAACATTAATCATAGCATGTTCTAGTATGATAGAAATGCTTGTAGAGATGCTAGGAATGTACCAAATTCCATCATGTTCATTGATCTCTTTTTGCTAAGCATCTTGTGTAGGGTCAGTGGTTCCTCATATTAGGAAGAACTCCCAGGGGAAGTGTAAGATTCATGGTTGGGTGGAAAATGCATCTGGATCATGTTCTCGTTGTTGAGTTATATGGTGATCATTGGATTGGAGTATTATAGATTTCAACATCTATGTAAACTTTTTGTACTTCTATTTGTATTATTATGACTTATAGGCGATTTACTCCCAATTCAATTATTTTATCTCATCATATAATGTATTAACGATTTATGTATGAACGATATGTCATATGGTCACATGGCATGTATTTGAGGTTAGTTCTCATGTAATGATGTAATTAAATTATTTCTTACTAGAATTATCATTTATTTAATGTTATTTGAAACCTGCTCATTATAGATCATCGCTCCATATAGTTTGTGACATAAACCAAAACTTGACATATACTATACATCACTTGATGGATTCTCTAAGTGATTCCAAATCTTAGTATCATGGGCTGATACATTATAATAGACAATGTTTGGGATATGAAGGGTTTCTAAACTTGAACCACAAGTTGAAAAGAAAAAGAAATTAAGAAAAATGTACATATATAATTATTTAATATTTTGATAAATGAAATTAAAGTTTCTAATGCAACGTTGGTGGGAAATAAAAGGAAAAATTGAAGACAAATAAATATTCCATTTTTTTTTACAAGAACCCTTATAGTGGTTCTAGTTGGGGGTGTGTTCCTCCAATAGGAATGGTGAGGATCAAGGAAAGATCCAGTGATAGTATACAAAATGAGACACAAAGAAACAAAATCACACAATGGATCCATTGATATAACTTGAACTCACCAATTAAAATGAAAAAACCTCATTACTTATTGAAAGAAATGTTTTTTAAGATAATTGTGGATGGGAAGCTCCATGAGTTACATATCAAAATTTATGAGATAGTATACATTTAGCTCATATCTCTCAACCACTTCACAAGGACCAAGCCAAAAGATTTCAAATTTTCCATACTTTCCCTTATCTTCAAACGTGACATTTCACAAGAGGACCATATCACCAACCTACAAATCTCATGGTGATGTAATTTTATCAAATAGTTACTTCATTTGTTGTTTATTTATAAGAAACTACCATACATGTAACACTTCAATTTTCTTCTAGCTCAATTAGTTACATGACCCTCTAGGAAATTATATCACATGTCATATTTAATATCATGCAACAACTACTATACATGAAATTCCATACTAATCAAAATTATACCCTCTATGTTGCATAGAAAATCAAATTGGATTCTACCTATGGATTTCTTGAAGGTTATCCTATTAGCCCAAAGAGATTATTTTAACTTATTATCACATCTTGTATTATGATCCAATATTCTCCTTATTATTTTCATCAAGATATTTTCACTCAATCCAACTTTTTCATTTATTTGAGGCTAGTATGGAGATGAATGCAATGAGTTAATATCCAATTTAGAACACAAGTTTATAATATCATGATATCTAAAACACATTGCATTGTTCGATTAAATTATAGTAGGCACACCAAACCTAGTTATTATGTTGTTTATGAAGAACTCTACTATAACTTTAGATGTTGTAATATGTGTTAAAATTTATTTATCCCACATGGTGAATTAATCATTAGTCACAAGAATCCACATGTATCAATTATATTTCTCTAATAAATTTAATTCCCCACTACTAAAAAGGTGCATCAATTATGAGGGGAAAAAGGGGATGTGCAACAAGAAACTTCACCAAGTGCTATAATAACTTTGACATGCATCTCATATTCTTATTGTTGGAGTAAATGGTTTTTACCATTTACCCACTTAAGTTTACTTAAATTGATTATGCATTTAATTTCTCAGGTAATTTCTTTCTCGTATTGGGAAGTTTTATACCTGGGCCATATATTTCATGCCTGTGTAGGGCACTTTGTGCAGTATGTAAATTATCTCCTCTCATTCATTTTGTTTTCTTTGGTGAAATAGCTTGTGTGATTCTCTCACTCATTTGTGAAGGTTTATTGCCAGATGTTTCTCCTAGGTTATTCGCTCTAACATGGTATCAGAGCCACCCAATCTAAACTCCTTCCCATGAGAGTTTTCATTAGGAGGTTTTGAGATCATTATTTTCTGAATACATTCAGAAGAATATTCAACTTTATTAGTTTCATTTTCCTATTGCTTGGTTGAAGCGATTGAAAGTGTCATTCGAATTCATGAGGCCATGATTTTTTCCTTGCTAGGCATGCAATTCGTTTCTGATAGGCAATGATTTTTTCTGCTTGTCATTATAGCACTTGATTCACTTGTTACTAATGTGATTCTCTTTGAAGGTGTGATTTTTACATTTGGAGGTCATAGATTTCTTTGGAAAAGGTACCTTTTTTGTTGAATTTTCTCTTTGAGGAGTTGTTTTCTCTTGGAAGCAACTATTGTTTGGAGATTAATTGGTGGCTAAATTTATTGCTTTTGAGGCACATTCTTTTGCTCAAAAGGCACCTTTTTCTTCATTGGAGAAGCATTTATTTTTTTGCAAGTTTGAAAGGCATTGAATTTTCTATTTGAAGGTAGTGATTAAAAATTTCTTATGTGATTCATTCCTAAAGACTGCAAACAACAGGGGAGGTCACCACATCTTTTTCTATTATTGGCCATAGAAAAGGAAGCACATTCCTAGTTTGCAATAAAAATGGTGCTTGTATAAATCAAATGCAAAGGGTTCATTTCACTTCCACCACTATTCTTGCTTGATTATTTCAAAGTTCTTGGACAATCATAGGGAGTGCAATAATTTCAATCCAGTCAAAGAGGAGGCCAAAACTTCCTTGTAGTTTGCTTGCAACAACAATTTTCTTCCTAAGAGCCGATGATTATACACTAGACCTACATTTTTATTGGTCACCATTAATACATTTTGTTTGCAAACTTTAATATCTCTAAAGTTTTGCAAAAAAAATATTTAGGTTTTTGGTGGTGGGACTGACATGCATTGTGAGTGCCATTTGGTGTTTTTACTCCCACATTTCCCATGCATCAGGCCTCTTTGCACTTTATACTCACCAACACTTGCATGGTGTTGTGAAGTTTTTGTAACAACTCGTGGGCTTGTGGAGTCCATCCTTGTAATGCTTGATTGGTGAAACGACTTGGAGATTGGTGGAGATTGCTTGGTGTTTGGCGAACATTTCCTAAATATTTTTTCCCCCATGCTCGTGGTGGTTACATGGAGTAAACCAAGGGCTTCCTACTACCTCCAAAGTGCTTCTATAGGCCTTTTTTCATTTTTATATATCTTTTGCAAATGAAGGCCATTTTTAGCAAACCACATATCAACGGAAAGGTATTTTCATCACCTTTGCAGTGGTTGAGGAATTTCTCTCATATTTTTCTATATGGTGGTGCTTTTAATCCATTGAAGTTCAATACTAGTGTTGTTGTGCTCTTTGGAGTTGCTTGATTCTTAGCCCTTCTTTTTGCATTACTGCTTCCCGAACTATTTTGGAAAGGCTTCATTTGTATTATTTTCGGTGTTTCTAATTGATGTTGAAGATTAATGTCCTTGTATTCTTGGATATTTGGCATAGTTCACTATGGGGTTTTCATTTCATCGTGTTGTGATTATGTTAAAAAGGGGAAATTATAAAAAATGGAGAGATGGTATCATAAAAAATCTCAAATGACTTCATTTGTTGCCACATTTGTATAATCTAGTCCCTCCTCCTAGTACTGATAGTAAAATAATTTCATGGAATTGAAAAAGGGATCATGTCCTAGGAGTTATTGCAATGCATATTGATGATGCCACTTTGAATGCTAATGATAATTTTGAGTGTCCTCATATTCTTTGGACTAAAATTTGGGAGATACATGGAGATTCTAATACTTAGCGATTCCCAGATGATCTTGTTTCATATTGTCTTGTGCATCTTCATTTTTTAGAGAATATACCCTATGACCCTGCTACTATGTAGGAGTTTGAAGTTTTGGAATACTTTGAATCTTTAGATGAGGATGATGAGGGTTCTTCAGATGATCCTTCTTCTCCATCAGGTTCAGTTGATGTACCCTCACCTTCAATGATTCATTATGCAGAGTCATTGATTGAGGCTCCTGTCATTCGTATTTAGTGAGACCATTCGTCTTGTGTTGGTGATTCATTGAGCACATCCAGTGATTCATTACAACAAGCATTTCATTGTCTTCCAGGTGATTGGGATTCCTATTTGTCAGATATTGGTTCCTTTTTTGTGGAGTCTCACATTTCAGATTTAGAGGACACATATGAGGGTATATCCCTCCTATTTGATGATAGTTGTGGTATAACTATTATCAAATGACAAGGGTGCTAATTTGAGACACATAATAACACACAAAATAGAGAATAATATTTTATTTAGAAAAATGGAATTCTTACATGCAGAGGATCTCAAATCCTTGAGCTCTACAATAAATGACAATTACAAAAATTACAGAAATTAAAAAAGTTCCCCTTTTCGCAGCATGTGAACTTTTTCCCCAAAAAGCTATCAAAAATTTAAAAAAACCCGACCATAAATATATCCTTTTCCATTATGGAGCAAAAAAACATTTGAATTATGAGTTTTGGTGGTTTGGCACAAAAAATTACAATTTGAAATTCAAAGATTAAGTCCTAATTCGAAAATTGGCAATTTTCTAAAAATTGTCCAACTTCCAAAAGCCATAACTTTTGATCCGGGACTCCGTTTTTTGAACCGTTTGAACCGTTGGAAAGGTATCAAAGTGAAGAATGTGTTAACAACATGAATTTCTGGTTTTGGAAAATTTTGGGCCCATACGAGACCGTTTAGTGCCTCAAACTGGACTCAGAAGATTTTTAAGGGGAAAAAGAAAAAATTGAAACTTGAATAACTTTCAAACTGTGAATGATATTGACCTGATTCTTTCACCAAATTGCTTATTTTTCCATCCTAAACCTTCCCTTAAATTTTTTCCTCCTCACGCCTTCAAATTCAAAACTGCTAAAAATGACAGCTAAGCAAAAAACGCAAAAAAATAGTTCTTAAAGTTGGGAACTCTTATTCGATGAAAAGGGTATCTAGAAATGCAAAAAAATCTACAAAAATCTAACAAATGAAACATAAATGGAAAGCATATTTTTGGGTGATGTAGGATTGCCCTTACACCACTGGATGCTCCTGCATCATCAAACCATCTCTGTCTTTGGATATTTTTCATAATCATTTTCTAGTGGTACCCTTTTTGTCACCTTCTATTGTGATTGGGAATGTTCCTGATTGGTTCATGGAATAATCTTCCAAGGTGTTGGTGACACATGAGTAGATTTTAGAGACATCATCATACATTTTCATGTTTCTTTCTTTCAATTCCTATCTCGAGTGGGAAACATTCCTACATTTGTACTTGGTTTTGTTTCTTCCAAAAGGGAGACAAGTTGTTTTACAACATTGGATCATGTTTTATCTTTAGACACTTACCATTTTTGCAGGTGATTACACATTATGGAGGGGCTATATAGTCTCTCTCTTTCCCTCTTATTGGGGGGGCGTTGATTGTATATACATGATGTATGTAGTCCTTGGGGGGTGTGATTGAGTCCTCCATCCATGCATCACTTTTTTTTTTCTCTCTTTTGGAGAGGGGTTTTTTCCCACAGGGTTTTGCTCCTTTTCTCCATTTGTGAGATATTTCTTTTTTGCATTATAAATGGGTACCTAACATGGTTGTGTAGTAAGGATCCATATTGAATTTTATTTTTTACATCTTTTTTGCATAATAATCTCCCTAAGTTGCACTTAAGGGGGGTGTTAGAGTAATTTTTTTTTACCATTTACCCACTTAAGTTTAATTAGATTGATTATGCATTTAATTTATTAGGTAGTTTCTTTCCTGTATCGAGAAGTTTTATACCTGCCATATATTTCATGCCTTTATAAGGCACTCTATATATAGTATGTAAATTATCTCATCTCATTCATTTTGTTTTCTCTAGTGAAATATCTTGTGCACTTCTCTGGATCATTTGTGAAGGTTTATTGGAAAATGTTTCTCCTAGGTTATTCACTCTAACAATTATCATCTAAGATACATAAGAAATGAATACCCATATCTAAGGATCTTATGAGTAGTGCAACATAAGAAACCAATACCCATATCTAAGGATCTTTTGGACAACATAAGAAACCAATGCCCATTTCTAAGGATCTTATGAGTAGTGCTATTAGCCTCTAAATTTCCTCTACAAACACTATGGTGACTCTCATTCATTGATGGATCAACTTGTTCATAATCTAGAAAATTAAACAATACCCCTTCATGATTTCTCCATATTAATTCATTTTGAACTAGCACATACCTTTGAGATCCTAGCTTGAGAGTTTATTTATTATCATCCATACATGATGGGAAATTCATGCTTTATAGATAATTCATGTAAGAGAATCATAGCATCATCATTTAAGAATTCATATAGCATAAATAATTTATCATTAGCTCCCATCAACATCTAACATATATTGTACATGATTGGGCCTGTTGTCTTTAATCATTTTAGAAAGTTGATAAATCAAGATCAAAAGGGTTTAATTTAAGGAGAGTTAATCATTTCCTAGACAACTCCTTAAAAGTGTTTGAAAATGATATTAATTTAATATTATAGTACAATATACTTAGGTGAGTGTCTCTTTATTGGTATGAAAAGTCTATAGGATCAATATTAGTATTGTGGGTTAAAGTTCATTTTTTCCATAGGATTCAAATTTATAACTTGCAAATTTGATCTAGTTTGTCTTTGTATTCATAAATTTGACTTTGATCATTTTCTAATAATAATCCAATTCAAATTTCATCATCTCTTCTAACACATCCAAAGAAAAAAATCTAAATAACATTTCAGAAATTACTTCTAATAAACAATTATCTATCAATCATTAAAATTGCTAAATATTTCATATTAGTTAATATATAATTTTAAATATTTTATCATAGAATGTATCAAAAATTTAAATTAAAATACATAATTTTATATAAAAGTGTATTGTATGATTAGAAAGTAGTTTAAAAGAAACCTAGCCACAATTTAAACAAGTGTCACATAGTGGCAATACTTTCCTTAGTGGCAACACTTTCTTTTGTATAAAATTATTTGCTAGTGAATTAGAGGGAGGCAAATAATGTTTTATCTAGTTCATAGTGTTAACTGTAACCCTAACCCTAATCCTAACCTTAATATATTCCTAATTCTAATTATAACCCTAACTATAACCCTAACCCTAATCCTAACCTTAATATATTCCTAATTCTAATTATAACCCTAACTCTTACCATAATTGAAATCCTACCTCTAATTTTAACCCTAACTATAACTTTGATTGTAACCATACCTTTAATTCTAACCCTTATTCAAATTGCAATCCTAACCCTAATTCTATTGCAAGCATAACCATAGCCCTAGTTTAACCTTGATCCTAACCCTTTTTTTCTAAGCTTACCCTAAGTCTAATCTTAACAATAATTATAACCCTAAAATTAATCCTAAAACTAACCCTAACTTAGTCAAACTTTAAATCTAACCTTAAACTTAACTCTAATTTTATCCTAACATTAACACAACTTTTTAATTGTGATTAAGGAGGTCATTATTTAAATTTTTCTAACTATAAATGCAATATTTATTCTAACCCTAATTAGAAATTTAGTTTAAATTCTATCCCTTATTCTAATTTTACCCTAACTCTATTTCTAATTGTAATTCTAAGCCCAACCTAGTTCTAATCCTAAGTCTAACCCTAATTCTAACCTTAAGCATAATTATCAACAATATAGTATAAATAAATGATAATATAATATAATATAACATAAAAATAATATAATAGATAATAAATATAAATCATATAAATAAAATAAATATAAATAAAATAGTATAAATATAAACAATATAATATAATATCAATATAAATATATATAACATAATATAATATACACAATAACATCTAACAACAATTCAATTATGCATTATTAGTTTTTATAGTTAATTATTATTCATGAAATCTAACTAAATATTAGTTATATAATTATTAAATATTAATAAAATACTCATATAGTTTATTATTTAAATAGTATATAATATATTATTTTATATACATATTATATTATATATTATAATATAAATATAAATATAAATATAATAATAATATAATATAAATATAAACAATATAATAAAATATAAATATAAATTATATAATATATTTAGAATGTACCAATGACACATTATTTCGAATCTACACTAATTAAATGCTTGTTTAATTTATTATTTATCTAATATATTATATTATGTAAATATAAATATAATAAATAATATCATATTATACAAATATATAGATAATATGATATATTATAAATTATATAATATATAATTTTATTAGAATAGACCAATGACCCACCATTTTTAAGCCATTAGCTTGTATATTATAAAATATTAATTAAATACTCCTCTAATTCATTATTTATATACTATATTTAATTTATAATATAAATATAATAAATAATATAATAAAAACCAACCAATTTTTTTTTTAATATTCCAATGGGCTCTTGCAATTCATTTCATGTCAGTCAGGCGCATTGGCAATCACCCTGCAATGACATGCTTTTTGAGCTTGAAGGAGCAATCTTCAATAATGAGCATGTCTACAAGTTCAACTTTGTTCGATTTGGCCTCACCAGCATGATCTCACCTCTCATCTCCAATGACAACAATTCACAATCTCTCAATCTCTCACCTAACCTTCCTTCTAGAGAGATTCCAATGGAAACACAATTTTTGATGAATTTGAGGAGGCTTCTCTTTTATTTTTTGAGTTATTTATTGAGGTTGCTTTCTTTTCTTATGATGTGGAGAACCTTATTTTAGACTATATTCCCCCCTTAGTTTCTAATGAGATGAATGCAAACCTTATTCACCCTATCTTACTTTCTGAATTGGAGAAGGTAGTGTTTCAAATGAAAAGAGGTAAAGCCTCAGGTCCATATGGCTTTTCTATTGAGTTCTTTTAGGAGTTTTGGGGAATTATCAATTTGGATCTCCTTGAGGTGGTTCAGGAGTCATACAACAATAAGTAGATGTTGCATGCCTTGAATTCCACTTTTTTAGCTCTTATCCCCAAGAAGGAAGGAGCTAGTTGCTTGGATCAATTTAGACTTATTGCTCTCTATAATGTGCTTTACAAAATTATTACTAAATTGATTGTTGAGAGATTAAAACTTTTGCTCCATTCTTTGATTTCTATTGAATAGGATGGTTTTGTTGTTGGAAGGAAAATTTTGGATGGAGTGGTGATTGCTACTAAGGCCATTCATTCTATAGCAATCTCCAAGGAGAAATCCATGTTCATTAAACTTGATATGGCTAAGGCTAATGACAGGGTGAGATGGGATTTCTTACAAAAAATTCTTCATGTCTTGTGGTTTAGCAGTGTGTGGATTGATTGGTTAATGAGCTATTTTTCTTCCTCTTCTTTTTTGGTGCTCATTAATGACAATCCATCAGAGTTTTTTTGTGCTTGTAGGGGTCTTTTTCAAGGGGATCCTCTTTCCCCCTACTTATTCATTATTATGGTTGAGGGCTTGGGAATGTTTATTAAGTTTTGGTTATTCAGGGTTAGATCCAAGGTTGGTGTTGGGGTTGTAGAGCGCCTCCTCATTGTCATTTGCAGTATGTGGATGATATTGCATTGATGGGTATGGCCAAGATTCAAGAGGAAGTGAATTTAAGGAAGACATTGGATATCTACTTGGCTAATTTTGCTTAAATTATCAATGAAGGAAAGTCCTCAATCTTCTTCTTCAATACTCCTCATCTTATTAAGAATAGGAATTCTTGGATCCTTTAGTTTTAGGTTGGCTCTCTCCCATTGTCTTAACTTTGGATTCCCATTTCAGTGATGTCTCATCTTCAAGATCTATGGAAAATTGTTTTGGAGAAGTTTCATGGGAGGGTTAGTCATTGGACTTCTTAGTGGCTCTCATTGGTAGGTCATGTCACTCTTTTAAATTTGGTTGCCCAAACTCTTCCTATTTATAGATATTTTGTGTAGGTTGCTCCCTCATGCTTTGTCAAGGAGTTTCATGCTCTTTCTCACCAGTTTATTTGGACTAGAAATTTTTCTTCTTTAAAATGGAGGCTTGTCAACTGGGATTCTATTTCTAGGCTGAATCAGGAGAGTGGTCATGCTCTCAAGTCAATGGGTTTGGGTGGCAAATTCTTAGCTGGTAAGTTATACTACCACAAGTGCACCTGTTAGGATCATGATTGGGCTAGAATTCTCACTCCTAAGTATCTTCCAGGGGTGAATTCTATTGAGAGTATAGCCTTTTGGGGAAGGGATCTATGATTTGGGGTACTCTCAAAAGAGGGGAAATGCTTATCAAGAAGGGTCTCTTTTGGATTTTCAATGGGGGATCTTATGCTCTTTTCTAGCATGATTCGTAGGATGGTCATCCCCCCATCTTCACTAACTTTCCTCATGTTTAGCCTCTTTGTGACAATTTTCTTGCTGTTAGTTGGAGTAAGGTGGAGGATTTTAAAATGGTTCAAGTTATGGGCCATACAAAGGTGAAGCATTGGAAGACTTCACTAGAATGGCCATTAGGCGATACTAAGGAGACTCGCCTTTAGCTTGTGAGAATTTTGGATAAAAGGTTATGTAACTCCCTTTCTAGGAGGGACATTTTGGCTTGGGGTCTTGATTCAAAGGGAAAATAATATGTTGCCTCAGGCTACTTGGAGTTGGATAGAGAATTTTATGGGAGGATCAATGTGCCTTGGTGGAAATAGGTTTGGAACAAATTTTCCTGGCCTAAATACAATTTATTTTTATGGCTAATGGTTCAAAATCATTTTCTTACTTGGGACAATTTGTGGAAGAGAGGTTTCCAAGGCCCGTCTATCTGCTTTTTTTGTAAGAGAAGTGAGAATGATTCTCCTCTTTTGTTTTATTAATTCTCTTTTGCTCAAGAGATTTGGCATCTCTGGCGGGCATCTTGGAACCATGTTTTTGTTCATGAGCATATTTCCTTAGTTGAATTCTAGGAAAGTATGGGTAGAACTCCTACTTAGACTTCATTTATGAAGATTGCTTGGATTATTATTCCCTCTTTTATTATATGGAATATGTGGCTAGAAAGGAATCAAAGGATATTTCAAGGTGTGCAAATGGGTGTAGCTCAATTATGGCAAGAGATCCTAAGTAAGATCCATGAGATCATCTCTATAAAGTATGATTTGGTTGAAACTGGGTCTCCTATTGATGTGGATTGAAGTTGGAAGTTGATGGGTTAGGCTCCCCTTTTTGTAGAAGGCCCAGTCATACCAAATAGAAGGTTCAATGGGAAGGTAAGTGGTCTCTCCCACCTAGTGGATTCTTGAAGGTGAATATTGATGGTTCCTCTTAGGGCAACCCTGGGCATGCGAGGATTGGTGGCATTGGTAGGGACAATGAAGGAGGTAATATGTTTTTATTTTTGGTGTATAAAGGGAAACAAAAAATAATCTTATGGAAGCCCTTGTTATTCTTTATGTGATGGAACAAGGGTACTCCCTTGATTGGAGGTAGATTATTTGTGAGTCTAATTCATAGATTGTTGTGGATATGCTAAATGATCAGAGGCTGAAAGGTGCTAGTTGGCAATTGGTTGTGGGTATGTGTAGGATCATGATGGCCCATGTGGCTGACGACTTTTTTTTTACCCAAAATTGATGAAACAAAAAAGTTTGTTAAAGGATATTCTCAGCTTTCCACCAATATAAATTATTCTTTACTTTCAATTTAATAAATAATTATTATTCATTTTCTATTTGAATTACGACTAAAGTCATGATTGATAGGCTGATTGAAAAACATCTATAGCTTTCAAATGGTATCACATTTTTTGAATCTAAAACATGCATCAAATTCTATGTTTTGCATACTATAGGATTAAAAAAAAATGAATTTCATAACGTTTTGACCAAGTTAAGGTGGTAAGATGAGTTTTATATTTTTCAAAAAATTAATAAAAAATCATAATTAATTATTTACTTGGAAAAAAATTATAAAAAAATATGCATCACATTGAGACATGAGTCCTCTACTTATATCTATAAAATATTATTATCATTTTATTGGTTAGGGTGGCCAGCACACCTACTTCTTATTTTTCCTTGAAATTTAAGTACTACATTAAAATTCAAATTTTACCAAATATATTTTAAAAATAAAAATAAACCTAGTATTTTAGAAACTAAATTTAATTTGTTACAAATTCTATTCTTACATATTTTTGAAATAATATAGATAACTTATTCAAATTTTTACGTCAAGTTGCCTAACTCTATTTTTTTTGAATTTTGTGCCACTTAAGGTCCTATTTTTCCATGATGATCCTGCACATACCCTTGTGGTGGTTAATTAAGAGTATGTGCAGAATCATCATGGAAAAAATAGGCCCTTAAGTGGCAAAAAAATAAAAAAATTAGAGTTAGGTAGCTTGACGTAAAAATTTGAATAAGTTATCTATATATTTCAAAAATATGTAAGAATAGAATCTATAGCAAATTGAATGTAGTTTCTAAACTACTAAGTTTATTTTTAAAAAATCTATTTGGTAAAAATTTGAAATTTCAATGTAGTAGTACTTAAATTTCAAGGAAAAATAAAGAAGAAGGTGTCTGTCTAACCACCCTAAACACAATAAAATGATAATATTTTTTTACAAGATTTTAGATATAAGTAGGACTCATGTCCTGATGTGATGCATACTGTTTTGTAGTTTTTTTCCAAGTAAATAATTAATTATGATTTTTTTATTACAACTTTTAAAAAATATAAAAACTTGTATGTTTGGCCACCTTAAGTTGGTCAAAACTTAATGAAATTCATTTTTTCTTTTTTTATCCTATAGTATGCAAAGCATAGAATGCAACACATCTTTTGGATTCAAAAAATGTGATACTGTTTGAAATCTATAGATGTTTTTCAATCATCTTATCAATCAGGATTTTAGTCGTAATTCAAATAGAAAATGAATAATAATTATTTATTAAATTCATAGTAAAGCATAATTTATATTGGTGGAAAGCTGAGAATTTTCTTTAAAAACTCTTTTTGTTTCAACAATTTTGGGTAAAATAAAAGTCATCAGCTACATACCCTACACATACCTATCATATCACCACTTTTTGGCCCATCATGATTCTACACATACCAACAAGTTTTGAGATTGTGTGATTCGTTAGAGTCTATCTCCTTTCATCATATTCCTTGGGAATGGAATAGAGTGGTAGGATGCCTAGCCAAGTGGGCATCAAAGCATGAGGAGGGGTTGGATGTTAGAAATTGGGGCCTTTTAACTCTAGATTATGTGGGGATGTTTGAGAAGGTTATCTTGGAGGATAAGAATATGTAATTAGTTCATTTCAACATTCCCTGGGAAGACCCCTATTGTTCCCTAGTTTTTTATGTACTTTCTAATTTCTCAATAAAAAATTTACCCCCTTTTTATATTTTTTTTTCCCTAACTCTATTTCTAATTGTAATTCTAAGCCCAACCTAATTCTAATCCTAAGTCTAACCCTAATTACAACCCTAAGCATAATTATCAACAATATAATATAACTAAATGATAATATAATATAATATAACATAATAATAATATAATAGATAATAATTTTAAATCATATCAATAAAATCTAAATAAAATAAATATAAATATAAACATTATAACATAATATAATATAATATACACAACATCTAACAATAATTTAACAATGCAAAGGGGTGACCCTTTGGTGAAATGGTGGGGTTGCTTACCTATAGAGCCAACAACCAAGGTTCAAAGCTTGTGGGGTTGCTCTCTACTGCATCAACAATGGAGTCTGTTTAACCTAGTGTTAAAGGGAGGCTCCTTGGTGAACTAGTGGAGCTTCTTTCCTGTACTGCTAACAACCAAGGCCCAAACCTTAATACCATTAAAATTTTCCCAACAACCACTAGGTAGATGGCGTGGAGTGATGTTTTATGGTGTGAGATAGGGTGGCACCCAACATGTGCCTAGTGTGGCATGGTATGGGTGGCGGTGAGGATGGAAGAAGTTTAAACGCAAGGTCTTGCAAGGCATTAAGGAGGTTGTATGCTCTGTTTCCTTGGTTATGTCTAGGAAAATGACTGGCAACAAAAAATGGTTTCATCATTAATTTGGCATGACATATGGGTGATTAAATGGGTGGGTGATAAGCATTCTACTCACATTCACATTTGGAAAACACAACATTCTTGGAGAATTTGTAGTAGTGTAGAAATGAAGACACATATCTATTTGATTGCCATGTGTAAGTTGTGGGCCTTCTTGGGTAAAATCACAGAGAGTAGGCTACAGTCAGTCTTCAAAGACTAGGACCCTTTGGTATTGGGCGTGGTGGAGATGATACTGGGAAAAGAGCTTATGGTTTCCATGAAGCAATATAGGACAAATGTAGACATAGCCTTGCATATCACTACTGCTCTCTTGGACTTGTAGGTGCTGAATGCTATGGTGCTTCTAATGGCTAGAAAGAAAGTGGCAGTGGACTTGTTGGGAGGGGTTGAGGAAGTGTTAATTATTGCAAAACTTGGTGCGGGTATTGTTAGGGTTAGAAAGGTAGATGTCTAATAATTAAAAACAGATTTAATTAATAAACAGAGAAACTAAAACATAGAATAAATTATAACATAAAGAATTTAACATGGTTCACCCAATTTGGGCTACATCCACCAAACCGCAGGCATCCAATAATTTTATTATCCAATGCAAAACCTATTACAATCTTGCAAATAATTGCATTTTTAATCATACTATAACCCCCATCTGAACCCCTTTTTAACAAGCTTAGAAGCTTCCAAATTAGGGTTCTACAAAGTTGGGTTTTTTTCTTTTTTTCGTTGATATTTCCTTTTTCAGTGATGATGTGAAAAAGTAGGATACATGTTGAGGTGTACAATATAGCATGATCAGTTGCCACATACCAACAATCTCCCACTTGGAGACTAATCTTGGACAACACCGCTGCACTTACAGCTCCCACTGGAAATAAGTACCTTGGACCTTGCTGCTCTGTTATACTTGATTTCAACCTTGAAGGCCAGCCAAAGCTAAAGAGGAGTTCATCTTCTCGCTTGTCACTTCCTTTGTAAACATATCCATTGAATTGGCATCTGAATGTATCTTGTCCAGCTTGACCTGTCCATCCTCCAACACCGACCGAATAAAATGATATTGCAACTGTATGTGTTTTGTTTTAGAATGCATGACAGAATTATTTGTAAGATGTATAGCACTCTAGCATCTATAAAAAAGTAATTTCTAGCTTGTTGTTTTCCCAACTCATCCATGAAAAGTTGTAGCCATATCATTTCCTTTGCCACCTCTGTTGTAGCAACATACTTTGTCTCTATGGTGGATAAAGAAACCACCTTTTGCAATTGAGAAATCCAACTTAGTGTTGTCCCACCAACTATAAATACATAACCTATGATACTCCACCTAGTATCTATATCCCTTGCCAAATATGAGTCAACATAGCCTTTTAAATCAATATTAGAGCCCCCAAAACATAAACATTTATTGGATGTACCTCTTAAGTACCTGAGAATCCATTTTACCGCATTTTAATGCTCAACTCTGGGATGACTCAAATACCTGCTATCAACTCCTATGACATGTGCAATATCTAGTCTTGTGCATACCATGTCATGCATTAAACTGCCTACAACTAAAACATATGGTACCTTAGACATTTTTTCTTCCTCCTCTCGTGTCTTTGGATACATATCTTTAGTCAATTTAACATGACTAGGCAAAGGTGTACTGACAACTTTTGCATTCTCCATATGAAATCTCTACAACACTTTTTTAACATAATTAGCCTGAGATAGAAAAAAAAATTATTTTTCCTATCTCTACAAATTTTTATACCAAGGATTTGTTTTGTTGCCCCCAAATCCTTCATAGCAAAATATTTTGCTAACTATTGTTTTAGCTCACTTATGTGATCCATGTTAGACCCTGCTACAAGCATTTCATCAACATATAAACATAAAATAATGTAGCTATAATTATCCAACCTATCAAAATAAACACAATGGTTAGAATTACACCTGTTGTAGCCTTGCTCATCCATAAAACTATCAAATTTTAAGTACCATTGTTGAGGTTCTTGCTTCAAGCCATATAAACTTTTCTTTAATCTACACACTAGTTTCTCCTTAACTTTAACCTCAAATCCTTGTGGTTGTTTTATATATATTTCCTCTTTCAAATCACCATGGAGAAAGGTTGTTTTAACATCAAGTTTTTCTAAATGCAAATCTTTAGCAACCACAATACTTAAAAAAATACGAATAGAAGTCATTTTAATAACTGGAGAAAAAATATCATCAAAATTAATACCCTTTTTCTGTGTAAATCCCTTTACAACTAATCTAGATTTAAATCTTTTCTTACCTCCATCATCCTCTTTTAGCTTATAAACCCATTTGTTTGGTAAAACCTTTTTACCTACATGTAACTTGCATAATTCCCAAGTCTGATTTTTTAGCAAAGAGTCCATTTCTTCTTCCATTCCATGCTCCCACTAAACCTTGGTATCCACCTACATAGCTTCATCATAATATTTCGGTTGAACATCAGTTAACAATTTAATAGTATACAAAGAGGGAGAGAATCTTTCTGGAGGTCTACTTATCCTTGAAGATCGTTTAACATTCACAGGATTTTGTGGTATTTGTTTTTGTTGTTGTTGCGGAGAATGAGGAACCACTAAAACATCATTGTTTGGAATATCATCCAACACTATATAATCATTTTTTTTCTTCTCATGTTGTTGCAACAAATCTTTGGAAAACATTTTCTCATTGAATATTAATCCTTGCTTCTCACAATTTTCTTATTTTCAAAATCCGAAAGCCTATAACCAAATTCATCAATTTCATATCCAACAAATATACATTTCTTTGATTTTACATCAAGCTTGGTTCTATTCTCAGAATCTACATGTGACAATTCTTTACAACCAAAGGTTTTGAGAAAAGAATAACTCACCTTCTTACATTTCCATGCTTCCTCTAGAATACCACAACCCAAAGCATTAGAGGGACCTCTATTAATTAAATAAACAGTAGCGTTTATAGTCTCTACCCACATTTTTAAAAGCAGTCCACCATGCAATCTCATAGTCTGTGGATAGTCCATTATTGTTCTATTCATGCGCTCAGCCACTCCATTTTCTTGTGGAGTCTTTGGAACCATTTTTTTCCTACGAATACCATTAAAGGAACAATAATCTTCAAACTCTTTACTGCAATACTCACCACCATTATCAGATCTAAGACAATTTAGCTTTTTACCTGTCTCATTCTCAACCAAGCTTCTCTATTTTTTAAAAGTTTCAAATACATCAAATTTTTTCCTAAGGAAATAAATCCATACCTTCTGAGTTGCATCATCAATGAATATAACATAATACTGAGAGCCACTGAGAGAAGATACCTGAGCTAGTCCCTATACATCTGTATACACAAGCTCCAATATCTCATCTTTCTTTTGCTTCCCATCCTTGAGAAAACTTACTCTCTTTTATTTCCCATACACACAACTTTCACAGAAATCCATATTAACACATTTTAGACTTGGTAAAACATTATTTGAATGAAGTACTTTCATACCTTTTGCACTCATATTCCCAAGTCTATTATGCCACGGTGTTGATTCAAATTCCACGACAATTGTATGATCTACTTGCTGAACTGCAACAATTGTTCCTGAACATTGACCTTTTTTTCCATAACAATTAAAGTAGAAGGAAAAATATGACTTGTACAAAGATATAAGATGTCTACTTTCACACCTTTTGCTACCACTAAGCACCCTTTGTGACCTTCCAATTTTTATTACTAAATGTAACAACACAACCTTCATCATCTAGTTGCCCTATTAAAATTAATTTTTTGCTTAACTTTGGAATATGTCTTACCTCATGTAGTAGCCAATGATTCTAATTCTGCAACTTAATCTTGATTCTTCCCTTTCCAACAATCTGACAAGGTTCATTATCTCCTAAATAAACCAACGCAAAATCCCTTTGGATATAATCAAGAAAATAAATTCTATGGGGGGTAGCATGAAATGAAGCCCCTGAATCTAACACCCAAGAATCATCAGCATTATCAAGGGAAATAATCAAAGCATCCTCATTAGATTTATTACTTACCACATTTTCCTCTTTACTTCCTTCTTTTTTATCTCCTTTATTTTTCTGAGACCAACAATCTTTCTTTAAATGACTTAGCTTACCGCAGTACTAACAATCCCTCTTGTATCTAGATTGGGACCTTCTTTCCATTGATTTTCCTCATGAATTCCCATGATTTTTGAAATTGTTTCCTCTCTCCTTTTTTCTACCCCTACTTTATGCATTCCAAACACTTCCTGATGTGGATGTTCCACCTGAGCTTTTCCTACAAATTTTCTCGCTCAAAATAACACCAACAACATCATCAAATTTCAATGTATTTGAACCAGAAAAAAATTGCTAACAACCATTACCAAGGTATTCCAGCTTTCAAGCAAAGAATATAGAATCAAAAGAGCCCTAACTTCTTCATCAAAGTTTACTTTCACAAAAGTTAATTGACTAGTGACCATATTAAACTCATTTAAATGATTAGTAATTGACCCACCTTCTACCATTTTCATATTAAACAAACACTTCATAAGAAATACCTTATTCGAAGTGGAAGGATTTTCATATAACTTCGCCAGGGTTTCCATCAACTCTTGAGTTGTCTTTGTTTTTGTAATATTGAATGCCATTGATTGTGTCAGACATAAACGAATACTACCAAGAGCCTTTCTATCCAAAATATCTTAGTCCTCATCAGACATTGGTGAGGGTTTCTTGGTTTTCCCTTCCAATGGCTGCCATAAATCCTTCTGATAGAGGTAGTCCTCCATCTGCATCTTCCATAACTAATAGTTCTTCCTATTAAACTTCTCAACTTTCTTACCCTCGTTTTCCATTACTCCCACTCAACTATGAGACCTTCCTACAGATGATAATCAAAACACAACCCAATTTGATGCCACTTGTTAAGGTTAGAAAAGTAGATATCTAACAATTAAATGCAAATTTAATTAATAAGCAGATAAACTAAAACACACATAGAATAAATTATAACACAGAAAATTTAACGTGGTTCATCCAATCTAGGCTACATCCACCAAACTGCAGCCATCCAATGATTTTATTATTCAGTGCAAAACCTATTACAATCTTGTGAATTATCACATTTTTTATCATACTATAACCCCCATCTGAACCCCTTTTTAACAAGCTTAGAAGCTTCTAGATTAGGGTTCTACAAAGTCATTTTTTTTCGTTGATTTTTCCTTTTTTAGTGATGACATGAAAAAGTAGGATGATGCTATACATGTTGGGGTTTATAATATATTTTGATCAGCAACACATACCAACAAGTATGCCCTAGCCATGTGACTTACCTAGGGTGTTCCTACTCAACATCACTGTTAGGAAATATCTGTTTCTATTAGACGTCAAGTGAAGAGCACTCGAGGAACATAGAGAGCATTCCCAACATGGTGTTGACTTCCTAAAAGTGTGGTTGTACTGGAAATCAACTCTAGGGATAGAATGGAAGGAGCAGTTTCATCATTATCTCCAAGACAAAGGTGTGATGAAAGATTACAAACAAAATTCTGGTTGGTGTCTATAGTTTTTGATGTTTGGAAAACCTAGTATCTATATAATTTGATGTATAGAACGTGTTGTTGTAGAAGAAAGGTACAACATTTTGATGTATCTAGATTGGGTGGGTTGGGAGTACAATATACAAAGCTGCATATGTATGTAATGGGGCTTGAATTCTATCCCTTAGTGTAATAGTAGTTTAGTAGTCTGGCGATACTTGTGGGGTGGTGGGCTATATGAATATCATAGCTGCTATGGTAGATTTTGTGCTACAAGTTTTTTCAGATTTCAATACAAAATATATTTATGAATAAAAATAATAATTTAACTCTGCACCATTAGTTTTTATAATTAAATATTATTCTTACAATTTGACTAAATATTAATTATATAATTATTAAATATTAATCAAATACTCGTGTAATATATTATTTAAATATTGTATAATACATTATTTTATTTACATATTATATTATATATTATAATTTAAATATAAATATAATATAATAATAAATAATATAATATATTGTATATTATATATAATATTATACAAATATAATATAATATAATATAAATATATAAAAAATATAATATAATAATATAAATATAATATAATATAATAATATAATATAAATATAAATATAAATTATATAATATATAATATAATTAGAATGGACCAATGAACTACCTTTTTTAAGCCATTAGTTTGTATATTATAAAATATTTAATTAAATGCTCCTCTAATTCATTATTTATATATTATATTTAATTTATAATATAAATATAAATATAAATATAATAAATAATATAATACCAACCAACCAAAATCTTTTTAAATATTCCAATGGGCTCTTCCAATTCATTTCGTGTCAGTCAGGTGCATTGGCAATCACCCTGCAACGACATGTTTTCTGAGCTTTGTCGGATAACCAATTACAACAATTCACAATCTCTCAATCTCTTGCCTAACCTTTTGTCTGGAGAGATTCCAATGGAAAAACATTTTTTGATGAATTTGACCATGCTAAATCTCAGTGTTAATGAGCTCTGATTCGATTCCCCCACATCTTACATCCCGCCCTTATTTGAATGTCATTGATCTGTATAGCCAATGTGATAGCATAAACACAATGTTATAACAAGGTTGCAAAAGAATAAGATTTACCTATATCAGTGAAAAATATCCGTTAGGCTGACCGAATGAAAAGTTTGCTTAACTCAAAAAAGAGGACTTTGAATAACTCAAATCTTGAAGATGATGAGATCACTACATTGGCTCCAAGTAAATCATTTCTTCTTCTTAATCATGATATATTTTCATACCATAATCTCCTCTTAATACTTAGCTGAATATTTGTCTGATGATGAGAGCAATTTAGCTACTAGTGAGAAACAATTTTTTTTCAAAAAATGGGGTATTGCCCTCAATACGAAGTAGAGGATGTTGTAGTTGGCTCAAAAGCTATGGACAGATATTCAAGATATGGATCATATCCAGAATAGTGCAAGTCTAGTTTCCAAACTCGTGGGATCTTGGAAACTAGGGCAAGTTTCAAAAGAGATGTTTGAGTTCAATTTTACACCATCTAGCTAGAACCCTATATCAATTATTTTGATCTTTTAAAATGTTTGTTGAGATTTGTACCGTGAATAATCCTTGATCTTGTTCCTACTAGTTTATTTTATTTATTTACAGAGACAATTATTTTTTTATATTACGTCCACAATCATTTGGTGGTGCTACATGCTTTTGATGCTCATATGTAGGAAAGACTAGCTACAAGGATTTTAATCTATAACAAGCAAAAAGCTAGATGCCTCTCGATAAGTTTCCTTACCTTGTGATTCCATCATGAGTCACAACTTGCAGCAAATAGTGAAAAGGAATATTTTCTTTTTCATTTGTCATCTTTGAGCTTTTTTCAATGTTAGAATTGTGAAAAAATACGAGTCATAGATCAAACAATGAACAAACACACCTTCCATGCAAGAGATCTGCAAACAATATATGCAATATTTCTTAACAAGAAAAAGCTAAAGAATGAACCTCAAGAATCTTCAAGGAAAATAAAAATCCTCAAAGGTTGAGAGTTCAAGAGAAGATCTCCAGAGTGATAATACAATGAGAGTTGAGTGCTATATAGGAGCAAAACCCTAAAAGCATAAAAGAACTCATAAGTTTAGCTTAAGTGCATGAGCATAAATTAGACTCATAATTAATTAAAAATTAATTAATTAATAGTTAATGCATGATTACTCTAACACCCCTCCTAAGATGAACTTAGGGTGTAGCTAAAAACCTTAAAAATAGAATGCATGATGGGTCCTAGAAAACAAGGTCTGGTGAGGTATCCATGTACAAACAAAAGATCTCTCACAACTATAGAAAAGGAGAAAAACCACAGTGAGAGAAAACTTCTCTCTAAAAGAGAGAGAGATGAATGAAAGATTGAAGAAGCTTCCAAATCAAGGTGAAGGACTAAGAAGCCTTCAACCAAAACAGTGTCTCAAAAAAAAAGGAACTTGTAGAACATCACCGAAGCATGAAGAAGATGTCAAATTATGATTGATATAGTGCTAAAATAAAGAACCTATAGAAAAAAGAATGCAAGAGTGCCCATATGGTAAATGATCCATCTCACTGAAATGCATGTAACTAGCTGATGATATATGTTGCATCGAAAAGTACACAGGAACAAGAACTAGATATGTAGATTTATTCTCAAAACCTCAACCTTTGAGGACTTTTGTTTTCCTTGAACATTCTTGAGGTTCATTTTGTATCTTTTTATTGGTAAAAACTATTCCATATACTGTTTGCAGATCTCTTGCATGGAAGTTGTTTTTGTTCGTTGTTTGATCTTGTGGCTCATGCTTTTCACAATTCTAACATGGTATTAGAGTGTGGATTCAGTGAACCCCTTCTTGATTCATGAAGTTTTTTCCTTCAACAAGGGTTATAGGCTTCAGATCTAGAATCCCCCTTTTTTTATAAATTTTGGAGGTGGACGATTTTTGGTGAATTTTGATGCAAAAAGGACCTTGCTATTAGATTCAAAGCTATCGAGAAGGTCATATTTGTCTTTTCTTTTGCATGATTTAGACTCCTAAGGTTAGATCTATGAGGGTTTGAAGTAGTTTCTATTTTTTTTAGATCCAAAGGGTAACTATGTTTTTGGTGTATTTTGGCATTAAAAAGACCTTGTTGTTAGATTTAGGAGGCCAATTCAATGAATTTTAACTAAAATTTTCCTTATTTTGATGTCGGAAGCTTCTAAGGCCAATTTTCTTATACAGGGGCCCATATGGCCCCTGTTTGGATTCTTGTGCATGCAATCCAAGAAAAAAAATCCAAAAATTAAAAAGGTCTATGTTTTTTAATATCTTTTTAGAAATTCTAAAAATCACAAAAATTATTAAAAAGTTGCATGTTTTGGGTGGTAGTTTTAATTTTTATTGTGGGGGAAATTTTTTTTTTAAGTTTTGAGGGTTACATTTATTATTAGTACCTATAGGATACCTATAATTTGTAGGCCTTGCGGACCCATGTACAAGTTAGGGGCATGTGTGTGTCGCCCAACAGTCACAATCACCTGAAGATGCTTCTTTAACTTTTTATGGTGGCATTTTTACTATTCCTGATGCCAAACAAAAATTTTAGCAACCTTAAAAATTCTACAATGACCTTAAAATGATTTTTTTGACAAAATGGAATATTCCTTAGAATATTCACTAACATCATGCTAACATTAGCATGACATCATCCGTGCAAATGAACCCTTCCTAGCCATTCATTTTCCTTAAAGGAGGTGTTTTTTTTCTTTTTTTCTTTGGGCATACTATGTCAGATTTTGGAAAATGAGATATTGCCAGAAAGATGGTTCCATCAACTTTTCAATGGTTTGGGTTTCATCACCTATTTTTTCTTCTATTGTATTCTACAACTTGTTGAAATCATAAGTGTTGTTTTTTGTCCTAAGCCCATAACTTTTGACCTTTTTCTCTGTTTATCATGATTTCAATCACATTGGTATGATATTTCAAAGGTCTTCAAGCCATCCATGTACTTTTTCCAGATTTCTCTTTAGGTATATTTTATTCAAATTTTTGTGTGTTTCCCACACTGGTGAATTACTTGGACTCGTCAAAAGCATAAATGCACTCCTATGTTTAGCTTAAGTGCATGAGAGTAAATTAGACTAATATTTAATTAAAGATTAATTAATTATTAGCTCATGCATGATTACCCTAACATTCAACCTTATTTCTTTTCTCTCAAAAGGTGTATACTATCCTCTTAACATATCGATCAAGTATTGAAAATGGGAGGTGCAAGTTATAGTTATCCAAACTGATGATTTATTTTAAATAATGATTATTGAAATCCATAAATTATTGCCATTGTACAAAATAGTGCTGAGAAAATTATTCATGTAGATAATTGTTTTGAATACCATACAAACAAATCCTTTTCATGAATCATATTTCCTATAGCATGGTTCGATAGAAAAAGATCTATTGTGTTTGTAATAGAGGTTAAAACTGGGTAAGGGACATGGTCAGTTGATAACACAATTATTATTTAGTGCAATGCTACAAGTATATCATATATAATTTTGGAAAGTATCCTTGTATCATAAGTTGTATTTGATAATCATAGAAATGAATAAATATGAACATTACCTATTACCTTTAACTATTACTTTCTAAGCTCCACATACAATTCTTAGAAAGTTGTAATATAAATTGTAATTATTTAAGAGGAGAGACAATCTTCTCATATTTGTTAGGTATGATTTATTTTACAAATTGATATTTATCTCAAATAATTTTCTATAATGGATATTATTTATCTCTATATGTGTTTTTCTATATAAAAATGGTGATTTCAACTAATAATTATTTCATTGCAATGTTTGAATAGAAGGGATACTGAAAATTTCATTTCATTTGGGAAAATTCTTATAATACGGGGATTTTTAAATCATCAATGTGATATTATATATGGTTAAATTTTTGCACTTCATTTTCCCACAAACATATGAAGTTTGGTTATGATGGCATGGTTTTATCCTAGCATTCTGGAGAAGTGTAGGAGATTTTACCTTGGTACTATGTAGAGGCATGGATCACCCAAATAATTTATGGAAAAATTATGTTAGTATAGTTTAACAATGAATCGTGGGTAGGAATTTTAGTTTTAAAAATCTGGATGAGGAATCAAAGTCATGATTTTCCTTGTTATAGTTGGAATCAAAGGCATCTTGTGCATTCCATCTGAAGTGAATTTATAGGGAAGGGAAGGCATTCTTCTTACAAATGTAGGTTGATCTTTATAAAATCATAGTTAGAACAAAATACATCACCATTTACTCTAGTACATTTGTATATTCTCTATTTTGTTATGTTTATTTGTTACTTCGCCTTCATTGTTGGTACATTTTACAAGGTCATTAATTACTAGTGTTGTTGGGTTGGCTAGCTTGATCCCAAGCCTAGTTCCTATAGAATTTCAAGGAAAATTTCTCAACTTGTTTTAATAACTTAGTTTCTAATGTTTTAGGCACTATGGGGGAAAAGACTAATCTTTTCAAGCGATCATATCTCAATTTGTTTGTCTTCATGAATGTGCTAATTCAAAAAATTTAAGACATTCAATTATGAGTCTTGTATTAACTTTGGTGGCATTTGTAAAATAGTTCACTTTCCTTGTCTATCCTTCCATAGATTGATTTCATGCCTCAAACACAAATAATACATGAAAAATAATCATACTCCTAAAAAGCCTTCGGCTCGAGAATCTCTTACAACCAAAATTGGTAATAATTGAATCCATTATGCTTAAGTCACATTGCCTCATTTTTTGATGACATGTATACTCCACTGCCCTCTCTCATCATCTCCAATATTTTGGGTCAACACTTGTTATAATATTTTTATTTATTTGATTCCATGTTTAGAAATTTTTTCTCTATCATGACAAATGTTAAAAATATTGTAGCCAAAGACACCACACAGTTTTACATAAGATTGTAATATACATTGTAAAAAAATCTATTATTTTGTCTTGGTTATGTTGCTTATTCTAGAGATGGTTAGTTCAAGAGGCTTCCAAAAATCATACTTCCCTTCCTTAATGATTAAATTTTCAGGAGTGAAATTTGGTAAAATTTGAATAACGGGGAATCCACTGTTCTTGATATTGGGAGTCATTGTGCTGCTATTTGGTTGGGATGTAGTTGTGTAGAATTTGAGTTTAAGTTGTGCTTTAGAATTCACCATAGGTAAGACCAAACATATTGATATTGCAACAACCTAAATTTAGGAGCTACTCTTTCATATAACTACCATGCACAAAGAATTTATTTCTAGATATAGCTTTCAAAGTTCGCCCCTATACATTCCTTATCCACTATTCTCTTCTCTTACCCACCAAGTTGTTCTTTGTTTCCATAGATGTTTGATGGTCTTGTCAGAGCTCCTCCCAAATATAATACCTAATGCAAATCCATCTCATTTAATTGAGTATAACTAGTCCATGACTTCTGTTAGTTATTTTTATAGAACCAAAGTTAATCTCACCATTTACCGATTAATTTTCCATAATCTAATAATAAGTAAAGAAAAGGATTGGCAAACAAATAAGTAAAGGATTATTAGACCTCTACTTCTACACTTCAGGCTTTGTGAAACCTAGGAGGGTGATCCTAATAATGTTTACATGATATTCTTGTACCATTTTTATCATAAACATTGCAACACATAGATACTTCTGATATAAGGTCTCAAAAAATAGAATGTATCAAAGGAAGTTGGCTGCTCCTTAACAATAGTTCATATTCAAAGCTCGAGAATGGAGAAACTTAACATAATTATGAACCATTTTGGATAATTTGATTTCATAAATGGTTTGTTGCTGAATCAATCAAAAAAAATCTACATGACTTCATCACTTAGATTAGTGCCTCATTGATGGAACAAAGTCAATTATAGAATTTACATAATTCGATAGAAATTTCACACATCACATTACTTAAAGCCTTGAGGGTACTGCATTATAATACTTCAACATTATATCTTCAACCATCACTTCTTACTAACATCCTAGTACATGATTTACCATAAACCTATAGCTTCATTTAGGAATTTACATCAAACCTTTGAATTAATAAGCAAGAATAAAACCATACACCCATCAGAAAATAATAGAGACAAGTAAAATAAACCTTGATTATATTACTTATAGTTTATAAAACCAATACATAGGAGAGAAAATGGTGCAGAACTTGCACTATTCTATTCTATATTGTCAGTATTACTATTGGAACTATGTATGCATATTAGTATACTCAAACCTAAGATTTAACACTAAAATGTTCACTATATTCTTTACAATCCTTAGGGTGATCAATTATAGAACAACCAACAACCTAGTAACTATCCTTGAATTTCCATTTATAGAATATGGGAGCAACAAGCCTTAGGCAAAATTACCATTAGTGTCGTATTTACATGTGACATACATTTGATCACCTTAATTTCAAATATTACCCATACGGTTAAAATTTGTCATCATAGAGGGAAGGAAATCACAAAAGACAAAAAATAATTCAATCAAGCTACACCCTCCTTCTAAAAGGCATCATTCATATAGTTGTAGTAGCACCAAAACCCTTCGTTCACATCAATCAAAGAAGATTATCTATTGGAACCTAAGGTAGGAACTTATATATTTATCAAAAAAGCATATTTGTCATCGAAGCAACGGTGTACAACACCTCTCCTTCACACCAGCAAATTTTTTTTCCAAGTTAGCATAAAAGACAAAAAATTATATGTTCATTGAAAGACATGGACTCACTACTATGGTGGAGGTGTCATCAAAAACAAAAATAGAATCAAGGTGCTACTCTAATTCTTTAGAATCAGAGTATGCATAGCCGCTCCATGTTCTTGTTGAAACTGGAGAAACTACTACCCCTCCATCATCACAATCCCCTCGTGCCACTAGAGTGAGAAGGTAATGGTCATACTCTGGATCAATATCCGCTTCATCGCTCAAAGGACCAGTCAAATCCTCCATGGGAGAGTTGTGCCTCCCCATATAAGAATCATAAGCCTTGTGGTACTTATTATTCCTCTTCCCACATTGATATAGCTAATTTTCCACCAAACTCACCCTGGTCATGACCAACAACTCTATTCCTCAAGTGGTAGTTACTCCTGACACCACCCTTCTTAGTTTTACCATGGGAACTCCTCCTGCCCTTTGGTGTTGCAGAAGCTCTTGGTATGCCAAGTTAAGTTTCAAGTGCATCATCCTGGAATTTAAGCACACTAAGTCTACTAGAATTTTTGACTGGTTAGATAGACTCACCTGGCTTACCCATTCTCATGGTAACAACTTATGAGTTCCCAAGTATAGAGAGACCTTACACATTTGCAGGACAAAGACACTTCACAACTATATATAAAATCTATCAACCAACATGAATTCCTCGAATAATCAACCCCTGCAAACCCCAAGCAAATAAATCCTATAGATCCCATAATAGAATCCCAAAACTAGCCAATTGATACTTAGTCAACATACAAAAACACTAATATCAACTTACCTAATAGAAACTATCCACAATGTCTCTGCAACTTCATGCTAAAGCTCTTCACCCCATCTTCATCTAATTGCAATTGTGAAGGAAACTATGGCTTCCAACTCTCATTATGTCAAGAAAATTGGGTGTGTCGACCATTAATGCTCAAGGAAGGCTTGCACAAGTGAGTTGACAATCAACCACTTGATTTTGAATCTCAACCGTTAATCATACATCAAGATGGATTGAAAGATAATTAAAATCAATGTAATTAATTATGAAGAAGGTGACTGCATGCACCTATTTCCTTTTTCTAATCGAGAAATCCCATGTGGATATGCATCCACTCTTTCTGTACACTTAATTATCCACTTAGAATTAAATAAAACCCGTCGTGTCAATATCTCCCACTTGCCTATGAGAATTAATCCACTTGTACCTTTGATCAACAAGATGATGGGGAGCAGTCAGGATTTGATTTCAATCAACTAACCTGTACTTTCTCTTAACAAAAACCACTTGTCCACTTGTACAAATTTCTAATGCAAATGATGATTAAGATCAAAAATACCCATCATATCTTGAACACATGCAGAAGAAATCAATTCTTATCTTGCACCATTTAGCTTTCCTACTTTCTCAAAAAAAATTATTAATATTTTTTATTTACTAATGCCCCTTCATCTTGTTAAATTAATCCACTTGGAAGTCCCCCACTTCTCCACTAAGGAACAAAAGGCATGAGTGATTCCCGCACAGGATGATGAGGAGTGGTCAAGATTGACCCATGTCACCTACTATCAATTGTCGATCCCTGCATGATAAAATATTCACTGCATTTAAAACCAAGTGGGCCCCTCCACAAAGGGATAGATTTCCATAGCCTGCCAACTCATGACATTTTAAGACAAGATAAAATTAAACGGGATAGCAAGGAGCGGTTCTGATGAAGCCACATCTTTAAACAACCACCGCTAATCACACCAATTCATCACCCACCATTCTTTCAAAAGTGTTGGGCCCTCCAATGAAGAGGGCACGTGGCATTCACCCGCTAGCCCATTGGAATATTAAAATAAAAAATAAAATAGAGTGGGGGTGCGGGGAATGGTTATGATCTGCCCACAATGATCAAATGATCACCATAAAAGCTAAGATCTGCACAAGCCATTTTTTTTAGTTTTAAAAGAGGGGCCCGACTAGGCACACGATGGATGAGGCACATAATGGATTAAAAATGAAACCTTAGGTCAAAGAAGAAAACTTTAAGCCAAATCTAAGACCCGACTTAATTTCAGACATATCACAACCCATATTAATATAGAGAAATGTTTTAAATATAATGAGAGGAAACAATCAAGAAAACTAGGCTCAGGGAGTTGGTTTATTAATGATGCAAAAGGAATAAGTCATGACTTAAATGACTAGGAACCAATAGCAAGAAGTCAACTGCAAATTAGAACATTGGCGAGGATGCAGGCTTAAGGATTACTTATGAAGGGTTCTAGCAACATAAACCCTAAATCAATGACATTGAACCAAACCCTAATCCCAGATAGATGGGATTAACCACAAATTTGTACAATTTTGAGATGGAACATGAAGCATTTTTAGGGGTTCAATCAGTGGCTCCTATTGAGGATGTCCATTCCTCTAGAATAGAGTGAGATCTAAGAATCTCAAGTTGAAGAAAACTAATCACAGAGAACCAAATCTAGGACTTTCCTAGACAAGGCAAGAGAACCAGACCAAATAAAACCAACATATATACAACATACACATGACTGTACAATATGTTTCCCATATCAAATTTTATCAGAATCCCCTTTTAACATGCAAACCTTTAGCCTGCATTTTGCAATCCAATAGGCTTCAACTTCAATTGGTGACCCCAGGCCCCCAAAAACATAGAGCCATTCTTTACCTCTGCCAAAAACCCTATTTTCTGCTATCTGCAGTGAGCCGTACCTAAAAATACTACCATTAATTATCCAAAAACTAGTCCTGCTGAGACTATCACAATTAACCTTAAGTTCCCTATGTTTAGTCTTTCCATTTTCATCATTAGCTTTGTCCAAGTGAAAAATTCAATTAGACATCAATTGAAATCCATAATCATTTTGATATTATACCACACTTAGTTCACTATCATACTCAACCAAACACTCATCCAACTGGACTGGAAACTAAAAAAATTCAAAGTCTATTTCATCATTAACATCAAAAGGATTAATATCAGATTCAGTTTGAACGTCAAACTAAAAACTCTCATACATACCTTTTTCAAGATTACCATCGAGGAACATACATCTTGACCCTTTGGAGTGACATTGTAATTCCACTTCTGATATCCTAGAATTATCATCAGAAGGTTTATACAAAGTCTTGGTATCATCATATGGTTTTTGTCATGTACCAGTCATACAATTATCATGTGTAATGGACAAAAAATGTTCATACACAAGCATCCTTTCAAACCGGTGTTCATACTCATCTAAGTAGTGTCAATTAGTTATATTTTCATATGCTCTACAACCTTGGAGAAGTAATTCACCAACACCTATGGTGTCTATGCTCCTATTTAGATCAGGATCATCACCACTGACATTATTGTCAATAACATCCCATGCATCAAAGAATACCTCCATTTCAGGTCCATTAACATGGTCAAGTTCATTCTTCAAATCATTATCCAGCTCAAAGAAAAATGTTTCAAAGTATGGCTCAAATAACTCAGGATTGGTACAGTCAGTAATAAGGTGCTCAAGTGCCCCTTCAATTGATAAGTATGTTGACTCGAATGTGAAATTTTCATTATGGTATGAATGCTTCCTATTAGAAACTACACAAGCTTCCACATCTCTTCCTTCCTCAATACATTCATGTCCATTTTTGCTACAAAACTTGCATATTCCACCCCTCCTTCATAATTTAGAGCAACTAAAACATGATCCTATTGGTTAATGTCACAATTTTCATTATTTTCAACATTTTGCCTAGGCTTGTGATATTGAACATATACATTCTTATCTTCAAAATCATTATCATTCACAAGAGTAGCATGCTCTATCCCTGATATAACTAGATTGCACTCTAGGTATCCATCACTCGAAATTTGTTTATTCATTTGTAAGGGAAAAACCTCATGAGCATTAGTATCATTGTATTCCTTATACAAAGAAAATGCTTCCAAATCATCATCATAGAAAGATTTGTATTCCTTAAAAAGGTAATCAGAGACCTCAGTCTCCCCTTGATCATTTCTAGAATGGAATTCATCATCACCCAGGCTATGCTCACAATGTTGAGAATGAATACTCAAACTCTCATTCTCAATTCCTTGACTATTAACTTGTGGTGAGATAACAATAATGCTTGCCAATATATCTTCACCCTTATCACCAATGTATTGAATTGCACATGGTCTATCTATAGATTGATTACAATCAATTTCCTCACCCATACCACAAGACATGTGTCTATTCTATAATTTACCCTTTTCACTTATTTGAGTCTTCTTTTGATTCTTTTCAATAGGATAACCACTATTGACTCTTTGAGGCACTATACTTTGTGCATAATCATACTTAGCTTCTTTAGTAATTCTTATCTAATCAAGCATTTGATCAAAACCTTGAGGCTTTAATTCTTGTGGCAAGGTACTCATCCCTCGCTCAAAGATCTTCCAAAATAAGTCAATGCATATTGAATTCTTAGGTCTAAACTTCTTAGGAGTTTCTAACAAGGCATCTAAAAACCTTGCAAATAGATCATATGGTGATTCCCCTTGATATATTTTCATACTAGATAGTATTTGGACAAAAGACATTTGATCAAGACTGCTTAAACTTTGTTGATGTTAAATTTTCAATTCACCATTAGTTGTACTCGGTGATAATGGGAAGATCATAAACATAGAATCTTCTCTATCATGACAATTACTTCTATTATTTGATCCACTTATGTGAGATGTGCTAGAATAACCAACACTCACTTCCATATAACCCTTCATCATTGATTACCTTAAGTTATTTTCAATGTCCATGGAAATTTTATATGCATGATGCAATGTTAAGGGCTCCTTGTCTCTTAATAAATAACTCATTTCTTCATCAAATGCACAAAAATATATAACCAAACACTCTACATCACTTGGTCTCATTTTTTTAGGAATATTTCTTATTGTTTTTGCAAATTTGAGGTTGAAAACTGGGACTAACTCATTTTCATCCTTTTTAATTTCCATGAGTTTTCTCCTCACATAACCTAGATTAATTCTTTCACCAAATTGTTCTATAAATTATGTACCATGAATTCATTCCATGAAGGTATAGAACATACTAGCAAGCATGAAAACCAATATCTAGCATCTTCCTTTAGTGATTGAACAAAAAAAATCATGACCACATCTTCATGATCTATCTCATAATCTCCCATCAAATCTATAAATGTATGCAAATGTCTATAAGTTGATTTGAAAAACCTTTCCTTGTGAATTTTGGAAAATGTTCCCTAACATCATTAGGAACAAAGTTTGGGAAACCCTGAATACCATCAAAATTTAATGGTCTATACCTCTCAATAGAAAATTTTCTTTGATGGCATGACAAAGGTTGCAATCCTTGCATGTTTCCATTTGACATTCCACAGGGAAATACAGAGGAAGGATACATTTTCTTGTATCTTTTTACAAAATTCAAGTATCAACTTCACAATTGATCATTCACTTCCCTATTCCTTAATTTTATCATGATTTAAAAATGCATAACTCAAATACATCTATGCTTTTAGATCTTTCTAATGGGAAGATTTTAATAATAAGCATACTTCTTCATCATAATACAAAAACTTCAAATTACATCTTAGAAGTATGTAAAATTACCAGTACCATTCTCTTTATTTTTGTTCAATTCACTTAATAGGGAACCAAAATTTTTCCAAATCACTCAACATTGTTTTCACACAAATTTATTGCTTCTTGAAAACCAAAATAGGGGAAATACTTGGATATGTTGTAGCTATTTTGAATGATGCTTCTATCTGGAAAATATTGCAGATCTAAAGTTGTCATCACAATTTCATCAAGTTCTTTGCATAGAGTCGCCACCTCCTTGTATAGACGAATAAAATTTGACAAGATGAATTCTCTTTCAAGGGTTGATTTCACTTTGAATCTTCTCCAAAATATGAATCTCACACAAATCCTCTATGTTTTCTGCAACACAACCCTTTCCATGTTTAAATACTCACAATTTGAACTAGATGTTCAGATTCAGCAAATTCTTTGACTCTCTCTCAAGATAATATTCGAGTCCTTTCAAAAAAATTCTCTAGCATCCCATCAAGGTTATCATCATGTGAGCCCAAGTCTACCTCATCTTTTCTCATCAATTTTTCATTCTACTTACTAGATCTTCTCAAATAATACACACTGGTGTAAAGTTCTTAGAGTCATCACCCACATATAGTGAGAAATTATGAACATATTCATGGAATTATGGTAGATCTTGATAGTATTTGCAATTTTCAAGGGAAACATAGCAAATTATTTGCAACATTTTGGAGGATTGACTTACTAACACAAAGCTAGGGCATAAAATGAATTCTCTAGCATAATGTTTGACTCTTTGATAGGACCGTCTGCAATCCAATTTCTAACTGCATTCCCTAGTAGATTCACTAATCTATTGGTTACTTTTTTAGAAACAAACTTAATCTCACCATTTACCTATGAATTTTCTAGAATAAGAAAAGGAAAGGATTGACCAACAAACAAGTAAAGGATTATTCAACCTCTATTTCTACACTTTGGGCTTTGTGAAACCCCGGAGGGTGATTCTAATAATGTTTACATGATATTCTTATGCCATTTTTATCATAAACATTGCAGCACACAAATACTTCTCATATAAGGGATCAACAAAAAAAATGTATCAAAGGAAGTTGGATGCTCCATAACAACAGTTCATATTAGGAGCTCGAGAATGGAGAAACTTAACATAATTGTGACCCATTTTGGATAATTTTATTTAATAAATGGTTTGTTGCTAAATCAATCAAAAAAATGCTACATGACTACCTCACTTATATCAATGCCTCATCCATGGAACATATTCAATTCTAACATTTACATAATTCGATAGCAATTTCACACATGATATTAGTTAAATCCTTGAGGATACTGCATTACAATACAAGACAACATTACATCTTCAATCATCACTTCTTACTAACATCCTAGTACATGATTTAACATAAACCTATAGCTTCATTCAAGGATTTACATCAACCCTTTGAATTAATAAGCAGGAATAAAACCATACAGCCATTAGAAAATAGTAGAGAAAAGTAAAATAACGCTTGATTATATTACTTATAGTTTATAAAACTAGTACATAGGAGAGAAAATGGTGTGGAACTTGCACTATTCTATTCTATATTTTCATTTTTTACTATTAGAACTGCATATGCATATTAGGAGACTTGAACCTAAGATTTAACACTAAAATGTTCAATATATTCTTTACAATCCTTAGTGTGATCAATTCTAGAACAACCAACAACCTAGTAATTGGCCCCGAATTCCCACTTATAGAATATGGGAGTAACAAGCCTTAAGCCAAATTACCATTAGTTCATATTTAAATTTGACATACAATTCACCTTAATTTCAAAGATTCCCCAGATGGTTATAGTTTTCCCTCATAGAGAGAAGGAAAACACAAAAAACAAAAAAACATTCGATGAAGCTCCACCCACCTTCCAAAAGGCATCATTTATAGTTGCAGTAGCACCAAAACCCTTCATCCACGTTGATTTGTAGTGTAGTAAAATGCATACCCTTGCATTTTGACACTTTTTTGGGCCTGACTTGCTTTATTTATCCCTATTTATGTCTTAATTGGTCCTATTTTTCATTCATAAGCCTTATGAATTACATTTTTCTAGCTAATCCCGACATTCTCCAATGCATAAATAATAATTTAAACGATTTCATCGGAGTGTCCCTGAACTTTGGGTTAGGACTAAAATGTCACCTAGGGCATCTTTGTCCCCCAAAGGTCTTGGGGCCCTAATTTTGAGATCACTTGAATAGGTCCCTTTTTTGGATTATGTGCCCTAATATTTGAGCCTCGGGACTGTAGTGTCGAAAAAGGGATCCTTGGACATTTTTCGCACTCGTTTGGGTCCTCCTTGTGGATTTTGGCTTAATGCTACCTTGATTTAGTGTTGTAATGTGGATAACACATTTGTATTAGGTCTTGGGCCTTTGTGAACTAATGGAATTTAATGGTTCCTTGCAAAAGTGTTGTGAATTGTTGTAACACACTTTCACAGTTTTCTAGGGTTTTATCAACCTAAACATAATTTTAATCATAATTAATATTAACCTTGCCCTATTTGGAGTGTTGTAAAGTGTTTTAACACACTTCCACATTCCTCTAGGCTTGTCATTAACAATTTGGCTTTCTTATTCTTTAATTGACCCTATTTTGCATCCACAAGCCTCATTTATTGCATCTTTTTTAGGATAATCCTGACACCAATCAGTAACCAATAATAATTTAGGTGTCCCTAGCTTGTGTGTCCTAGATTTAGTGTCTGTGACTCATTCACCACCTTGGTTGAATGAGTCTCACCTAGGTCATTTTGGCTCTAATGCAGGTTTCACACATTTCTAGACAATTTTGATTTTTGGTCCCATACATTATGTGTGATGGGACTCCTTTGCCACCTTTGGAGGATGAGTCCCGTGTGACCAAAATTCAAATTTAATTCAAATTTATGGTGGTATTTTATTCTCCTAGATCTGATGTTGGCTTGTAGTGTTGTAATTTTGAGAATTATTGCATAATTAAGTATAAATACAAGGTTCTTTCACTCATATTCTAACCTAGCATTCAAGAGATCACTTAGTGAGTTCACAAGAGCATTTAAGCATTCATAAGAGAATTCAAGGCATTTTAAGAGAAAATTATCAAGCATTTCAGAGCATCTTTCAAGTGTCATTCATTGTGTCAAAGGTTGTGTGCATCACTTTTTTTTAGAGCTAACAATTATGGTGTAGGTTTTTGTGATTCAAGCAAGCATTGCATTTAAGATCTATCAACATCAAGAAAGAGTCAAGAACCACATCCATTGGAGCCATCACTTACATCTTTGCAACCTCTTATTGTAAGCGTTTGGTGAGTCGCAACATCATTATTTGTTCATTCATCATTCTCTATTCTATTTCATTCTATTTCAAGGGTTTAATTACCAACAAGGGGTTTGACCAAGGAAAACCCATATTCACTAACCCCCAAAAATTTCCCCTCTTCTTGTGTGTGTGATTTGCAGAGCTAGGTTGCATATTTTCCAAGAAGGGAAAGTGGAGAATTTTTTTTAAGATTCTAAAAGTTGTCAAAGTTGTAAACAAGACTTGGAGAAACTTAGAGAAGGTCTACAGGATGAACTATGTAGTTTCAGACCCAGATCTGAATCGGGAACAGAAAAGAAGACTGAGAGCTATAGAACCTAGTTTTGAATTTCCAGAAATCCAAAAGTGGATTGATTCACCACTACTGGCGAATGAGTCCCATTGTACCTTTCTGTCAGTGATTTTTGTAGATCTGAGTAACCATTTGTTTGAAACCTGTTATGGCATAATTTATCTGAAACTGGACTAATTCATGCATCTTGGTGTATGAGTCCCAATTTATATTAGCAACATATTTTTCAAGATTCCGGACCTCCCTTCTTCCTTCTTTAGTTTCCCAAGTGCACATTACCAATTTCATAATTTTTTGTTACATTTTACTTGCATTTCTAGGTCATTTAGCATTTGTTTGCATATCACACTATGTTTTCAAACATTTTCTTTTTCAAGTTTATACTTGGTAATGAACCCCTCCATTAGACATTATTCAATCCCTAGAACCTTCCCTTTTCCAAATTTCAATCTCCTTTGCATTGAAATCTCAAAGGTTTTTTCTTGAGTGAAAGGTTGAAAATTTGGTCTTTTGTATATCTCCTTTTAGGTCCAAAACCCTAGAAGTGAAAGAAAGGACCACATCACAACACACATTTTTCTTCATTTCAGGGACTAAGATGTCACCTAGGGCATCTTATTCCTCCTTGGCTTATTTTTCAGGATTTAATTTGAAATTCTAGTGGGATTTAGTCTCCTTTATTTAATGAATTCATATGTCAGCTTGGTGTGATGTAATTTCAAGATATTAAGCATAGATAAGTATAAATACAAGGTTCATTCATTCATTCTAATCCAATTCTTTTGTGAGATCATTCCTAATAGAAAATTGAGTTCACAAGAGCATTCAAGAGAATTTCTATCAAGCATTTGGAGCCATCATCAAGATTCAAGCATCGTATCAAAGAGTTTCTTGCATCATGTGTTGTGCTAACATTTGTGATGTAAGGTTTTGATTCAAGCAAGCATTTCAAGTCCATATCTTTGATTCAATATCCATGTACATTTCATCCATTTCACACAAGTTTGTAGACTTTACAACAAGGGTTTGGTGAGTTGTAGCATTGCATGTTGTTCATTCATCATTTCCCTTCATTACTTTATTTCATTTTAAGGTTTAATTACCAACAAGGGGTTTGACCAAGGAAAACCACCATTCACTAACAACCAACAAGTTTTTCCTCTCTTCATCTTTGTGATTCCAGATCTAGGTTGAATACTTGAAGATCATTTGAAGTGTAAAGTTGTAAAGTTGCATTGCAAAATTGTCATCTTCACGAAAACTCGCCTACATGCCATATTTGGAGGATTAAGGACCTTAGATCTAAGAAGAAGCAAGTGCAGACCTTGGAGCTCAGGACTACACTCAGAAATTTCAGAAATTCCAAATTGGAGTAAGACAACAGTAAGGGCTTCTTATTCCTCCAGGTGGAATTTTGTAGAGATTCTTTCGGATCCTATTCTGGCATCAAAGATTTTGCATCTGCTCCAAAAAACAACAATGAGACTAAGATAATAGTAAGGGTGTCTTAGTCCTCTCTAGCATGTTTTGACAAAAAAAATTCATTTCCAAAAACCTCATCACATTTCCAAACTTCCTAGGTACACACATCTTAACTCCCTGTTGCATATTTTCATTATTTGCATCTAATTTAGCTTGCATAACTAGGTTTTATAGGTTGAAAGCTTGTTTGTCTTTTCCAAGCATTTGATTGGTGGTGAACCCCTAAAAGCTTAAAGAACCCCATCCTAGGTCCTCCTTGTTGAGAATTGACTCACCTTGTGAGGTTGACAGTCAATCCAATTAGGGTTCCTAGGACATTATTGAATGATAATAGGAGAATAGTTGTGTTCTATGCCCTAGGGCATAAAGCACCCATTTTCCTATTGTTGATTTTGGTGAACCTGACTCCTTGAACATTCATTTTATGATTTGGAGTCTATAAATTCCCTAGATCTACGTTGCATTCATTCTTGCATTGCATCTTAAATTAATGAAAGTGCATCTAGGGTTTCTCATATTTGCATTAGTAAAAGTGCATATAAGTTGCATTTTTGCTTTCATGTATCATTTTATCTCATTTAAAATTTGAAAAAGTGCATTGTCAATCATCCTAATTGCATTTAGGAACATTATTATTACATTCAAAATTGAAAAAAATTGTATTCACTTTTACATCCTATTGCTTATCACTAGTTACTTTTTCTTGCAATCATTTGCATAATTTTATGTTTTCAAGCATTAGTTCCCTGGCTAGGAAACCTGGGAACACTGTTATCAACTCAGATTTTGACATTTTTTCTAAAAAAAACCTCTAATAGGACAAAAATTCCCTTCCTGGCATCTTAGTGCCTCTTAGGGTTTCTGACTCAAAATGTTGTCTAGGTTGTGTGCTTTCTATTCCACTTCCTGGAACCTCATAATTCCACCAATAGAACCAAGACACCCTTGCTAGCATCTTAGTCCCTATTTATTTTGAAGCTATAGTTTCTAGGGTTTAAATTTTCTTTTCTTCATTTAGGTTTGCTATCATTGGTTATCTATTTCAGTGGGTTGAATTTATGTTGTTGCAAGTGTGAGCTAGTCTGGTGTTGTTGTCATTAATGTTGTCACTGATGTCAACATAGTTTAGTATGTTACAGATTGTACATGTATAGCTAAGATGTTGCTGAGATATTGTGAGTACATGGAGCTATCTTTATGTTGTTGTAGATGTGTTGTGTTGATGAGTTTACAAGTGCTTTTGAGAAAATTAATAAAGAAAAGAAGTCAGACTGATGATGTGTTTAGAATGTGCTCCGGTATGTGCTACACATTTGTCCTATGTTTTTCCTATGCTTGTGTGAATTTGAAGACATGATAATGGTGACCTTGTGGTGATACATCCCAAGTTTTAGCTTCCAATGTGATGGTATGTGAAAGTTATGTTCACTAGTGTGTGAATTGTTCTGGTAGAGTTGATCTTCTCTGGACTGGGAGGAAAAAAATTTCTCCATAGTCCTTCATTGTTTTTTTTTAGAGCTTGTGGATCTGGAATATGTTTTGAGTTGGTGTTCTCTAGGTTTTGGGAAAGAAGGTTGAATTTTGGTGATCCGGAAGTCATGTTTCAGTATTGTTGTGTGTGTTTGCATAGTCCAGATGAACTAGTGAAAGGTGTTTAGAGTTTGAAGCATATTGCATTTTTTTCAGATGTATCTAAAGAAATTTGAGATGTACTCTCATGCATAATGAAGCATGTTATGGAGTTCGCGTTTCATTTTCTTGTTGGGAAGCATTTACATCAATGTTCATTTTTTTTCATTAGGTTTGGCCGACCTGGTGTTTACACTTCATTCGAAGAATAAAATTAAGTTGAGGAAGTGTGTGGTTGATCTGAGAAATTATTTTTGGTCTTGGTTAAATGTTTTATTAGTCCACTATTATTCCTTTCCACTGCAGGAATTTTGAGTTTCCGACCTAATTTGCATTTATAAGATGAGGTATTTGTGGTTGACCTTGGAGAAAGTTTCTAAGGTTGAGGATGGTATAAAAGCATGTCAAATTGTGAAGAATTGTATAATAGTGTGATGCAGAGTGGCGAAAGTGAGCCCCAAATCATAAGAGCAGAGGTGTGTGTGTGTGAGTGAGTTGAGACAATAGTACTTCATTGTGTTGGATTCCTAAAGGAAGTGAGCTAAAGGTTTCTGTAATCCTTATTCTAAGTTGTGAATGTGTTAATTGTTGTGGTGGATCTTTTTATTCTCTTTTGTATCTATAGGCAGTGAGCATTTGTACTTGGACAGTGAGTCCGCTTCTGGGTAGTGAGCCCTTGGCAATGAGCTTATGTTTTATAATCTTTTATATTGCGAGTTAACCCTCACTGTGGTTTTTCCCTCATTGGGTTTTCCATGTAAAAATCTAGTGTTCATTGTGTTGATTTACTTTATGTTATTTTTGTTACATGCTTTTACTTACTAACATAATATTGTGGTTGTTGAATTGATAAAGTGTTGAAGTTTTAAGTTTTGAATTTTGTGACAACTGATTCACCCCCCCTCTTAGTTGTCCTACACCTATATTAAAAATTGGTACCAGAGCTTTGGTTCCTTGGAGTAGAGCTTAACCACTTAAGGAAGATCTGATGGTGCATAAGTTGGTGATCCCTATGTTCGATGGAACTGACTAAAATGACCGAAAGGGAAAAATGAAATGATATATCATCTCTCTTGGTTTTAAGACCTGGAAGGCTATTGAGAAAATCTATACATACCCATCTGGTGGTCTTACTACTACAAACGAGATTTCTGATTATGAAGAAACTGAGAATACAATGTATGCTATTTGCAGTGGCTTATCTAAAAATGAGTGAGCTAAGTTTCTTTCTTTGGATACTACATATGATGTCTGGAAGAAGTTGGATGACATGTATGAATGAAATGAAAGAGTGAAATTGATAAATAAGTTGGCAGCAAAGTGCAGATTTGTAAATCTAAAAATGGAAGAAGGTGAGGAATTTACAAGTTTCTTTTAGAGGGTTGAACTGACTGCAAATGAAGTTATAAATCAAGGAGGAAAATTATCAGATGAAGATATAATTGAGAAAATCCTGATCACCCTATTGGATTGCTACATCGATAAGATCTCAGTTATTGAAGAAATGTATGATCCTAAGAAGTACACTTTAGAATAGTTGTTCGACACCTTGCAAGCATTTGAGATGAGAAAGTTTTGGAAAGAAGACAAGATGGAGGAAAAGATAGAAACAACATTTAAGGAAATTAAGATTGAAGGTGAACTAGATAGTGATGGTGACAATGAGTTGGAAGAAAACTTCACCAAGAAGTTGAAGAAAGGCACCAAAAATTATAAAGGTATCTTACCCTTTAAATGTTTCAGTTGTGGTAATATTGGCCATTATGCCTCAAGATGTTTGAATAGAGTTGTGCATAAGAAGAACAAGGATTATAAGGATAAGGATAGAAAGGATAAGAGATATAAGAAGTTGTACTATGTTAAAGAAGAAGCAGGAATTTCTGATGATAAATATAAGAATGAGGTTGATGATAGTGAATGCTTATTCTTAGCTTTGGAAAGTAAATCTATATCCACTAACCCTAGAAAATGTGTAAGAAAGAATTCTCCAAAAAATAAGAGGAATAGGATGGAAGGTACTTTGGTTACTACTTTTCATGCAACATAGGATGAAGACTACTGGGTAATTGATAGTGGATGTTCTAATCACATGACTAGAGATAAGAGTAAGTTCACTAAACTTGTGAAATATGATGGTAGTTTAGTTATGTTCGGTGATGATTCAGGAGCTAAGATTTGTGGAAAAGGTTCAATTAGTTTTGATGGAGTGCACAGTACTGATGATGTATATTATGTGAAGGGTTTGAGGCATAACCTTTTGAGTGTTGATCATATGTGTAGCAATGGTTTTAAACTTGTGTTTCAGAATAATACTCGTGAAATTAGAAAAGGGTCCGAAAATGGAGATATGGTTGCTACTGGAAGAACTCATGGAAACATCTATCGGCTTAAGGGAGTTGATGGTCAATACCTTGTATCTCAAATCAGTGAAAGTTGGTTATGGCACCAGAGAATGGGACATGTAAATTTTAATAACCTAGTAAAAATCAATGCAAAGGAGATTGTTCGAGGGCTTCCTAGAATCACAAGACCTGGTAATGCTATTTGTAGAAGTTGTCAATTAGGGAAATAGACAAGATGAAAAATTAATGGAAAAGAGCACTCTACTACTAGAATGCTGGAGTTAATTCATACTGATCTTTGTGGTCTGACTAGAACTGGAAGTTTGAATGGTGATAGATATTTCATGTTTCTTATTGATGATTACACTCGAATGACATGGGTTGCTTTTCTTAGGGAAAAGACTCAGGCTCTGGATAGGTTTAAGGTATTCAAAGCAAGAGTGGAAAATGAAGTAAATTTGAAAATCAAGTGCTTGAGATCTGATAGAGGTGGATAATTCACTTTTTTTGAATTTAATGTATTCTGTGAACAACATGGCATAAAAAGAAAAAAAATCTCTAAGAACCCCTTAGGAGAATGGAGTAGTTGAAAGGAAAAACAAGATAGTATAGGAAGGTTCTAGAACCATGATGAATGAATCAAATATACCAGATGTGTATTGGAGAGAGTCAATACACACTATTGTTTATGTTCTTAATAGAGTTCAAATCAAATAATATAGGACAAAGACTCCTTTTGAGTTATGGACTAGTAAGACTCCTACTGTGAAGTATTTAAATGTATTTGGAAGTAGATGTTATATTAAAAGAGATGACAAAAATCTTGGAAATTTTGATGCTAGATGTGATGAAGCAATTTTTCTTGGATACTCTACTACTACCAAATCATATAGATGCTTTAATAAAATACTGAGAAAGATTGTTCAAAGTGCTTATGTGAAAGTTGATGAAGACATATGAAAACCTATTGAGATAAGTGAAGTTGAACCTGATAATCCTATCTATGGACATGTACCTAAGGATAATAAGGAGAAGGAAGGAGAAGAAGAAGAGAATGAGTCAAAACCTGTTGTTAAGACTCCTAAGTATGTACAGAAGAATCATCCAGAGGAACAGATAATTGGAGATAAAAGTGAAGGTTTGAAGACAAGAAGCAGAGTTGCAGTTGACGTAAATTTTTGTTTTCTCTCTAAAGTCGAACCTAATTCTATGAGTGAAGCATGTGAAGATGAGAGTTGGATGAAAGCTATGAAAGAAGAGTTGTAGTAGATAGAAAAAGAATCAGACATGGGAACTAGTCCCTAGGCCTATGAATAAAAATGTGATTGGATCAAAATGGGTATTCTGGAATAAGCTAAATGAAAGTGAAGAAGTTGTAAGGAATAAGGCAAGACTAGTATGCAAGGGATATTCACAAGTTCAAGGTATAGATTTTGAAGAGACATTTTCCCCTGTGGCTAGAATGTAAGCTATTAGGATTTTTTTGGCTTTCTCTGCCCACAAGGACTTCATAGTGTATAAAATGGATGTTAAGTCAACATTTTTGAATGGTGAATTGGAGGAAGAAGTGTATATGGAACAACCTAAAGGATTTTAGTTATTTGACAAACTGGATATGGTTTGTAAGTTGAAGAAGGCATTGTATGGACTGAAGCAAGCTCCCAGAGCTTGGAATGCAAGATTAGACAAATACCTGACAAAACAAGGATTCAACAAAGGTTTTGTTGACAACAATTTGTACTTCAAAGTGCAAGGTAACAAAATGTTGATAGTAATTGTATATGTTGATGATATCATTTTTGGTGGAAATGAAGGTAGGTGTAAAATGTTTGTTGTAGAGATGCAGAAATAATTTGAGATGTCTATGATTGGTGAATTGAATTTCTTCCTTTGAAAAAAGTGAATCAAACTAATAAAGGGATATTCATTTCACAATATAAGTATGTAAAATTGTTGTTGAATAAGTTTCAAATGGATGATTCCAAATTGTTTTGTAATCCTATGGTAACCAGATGTAAACTAAGCAAAGATGATGAATCTATTAAGATTGATAAGAAAAAATACAGATCTATGATTGGCGGACTATTGTATCTTACTGCTACTAGACTAGATATTATGCATGTAGTATGTTTAGTTGCCATATTCCATGCAAATCCTAAAGAAGCACATGTTATAGCTGTAAAGAGGATATTTAGATATCATAAAGGTACACCGGATTATGGATTATGGTATCCTAAGAGTCATGATTTCACCTTGAGTGCTTATACCGATGTTTATTGGGCCAGATGTGTAGATGACTAGAAGAGTACCAGCGGTGGTTCTTTTTTTCTAGGCGAAATATTGGTTTCATGGTTGAGTGAAAAGAAAGACTCAATTTCTTTATCTACTACAGAGGAAGAATATATTGCTACAGTATCTTGCTACACATAGGTTTCGTGGATGAAGCAAACTTTGAAATACATTGGAGTGATATGTGATGAGCCTATTTCTATTTTTTGTGACAATACAAGCACAATAAACATTTAAAAGAACCTGGTTATGCATTCAAGAACAAAACACATATATATGAAATATCATTTCCTAAGAGAAAAAGTGTTGGAGAATGAATTCAGATTGGAGCATGTGACCACAAAGGAACAAATTGTAGACATATTTACTAAGGCTCTTCTAAAGGATAATTTTGAACATATTAGGGAGATGTTGGGGGGTCATTGACCCTCTGAAATAAGTGCATATGAAGGTGCATTAGTCCAATGAATTCATAGATTCTTTATTTATTTGGACTGATAAATGGGTCTACTTTGTAGGGGGAGTGGAAAAGATTTTCATTGTTGCAGTATGAGTGTGCTCCTAAGGGAGAGTAATTAGAGTTGTTGATCTTTTCCATTGATGTCAAATGGGGAGAGAAAATTCATGTGAAAAATAGTTGCAGAAGAAGAGAAGGTGTTCTCCTGGGATATTGTGAAGGATGTTGTCTTTGATGGTTTTTCACATCATGTGTTGCCATCAATGACAAAGGGGGATATTGTTGCAAGTGTGAGCTAGTAAGGTGGTGTTGTCATTAATGTTTTCATTGATGTCAACATAGTTCAATATGTTGCAAATTGTACATGTATAGCTGAGATGCTGTTGAGATGTGAGTACATGGAGCTATCTTTATGTTGTTGTAGATGTGTTGTGTTGATGCATTTTCAAATGCTTTTGAGAAAATAGATAAAGAAGAGAAGTTAGAGTGATGAATGTGATGGTAGATGGTCAATACTCCCCTCAGGATTTGTGACATGGCTTAACCACCTCCCGTGGATTCATTAACTCTCACAGTTGTATCAGGCATTAATAGGTTGATCTTTTGGTGCAACGATAGTTGTGTTTCCAACAATTGGTATCAAATCCAAAGGTGTCAGGTTTGAATCCCCTCGGGTAATGCTAAGGGGGAAATTTTTGGTAGATGGTCAGTGCTCCCCTCAAGATTTGTGACATGGCTTAACTGCCACTCGTGCATCCGTTAACTCTAACAGTTGTACGGGCATTAACATGTCAATCTTTTGGTGCAACGACAACTATGTTTCCAACAGAATGTGTTCAAAATGTGCTCCAATATCTTCTCCATTTTTCTCCTATGTTGATCCTATGCTTGTGCAGCTCTGAAGACTTGATAATGGTGACCTTGTGGTGATACATCCCAAGTTTTATCTTCTGGTGTGATGGTATGTGAAAGTTACGTTCACGAGTGTGAATTTTTTTGGGAGAGTTGATCTTCTGCGGACTAGGAGAAATGTTTCTACTTTGCAGTCTTGTACTTTTCTATTTCAGATCTTGCAAATCTGGGATATGTCTTGAGTTGGTGTTCTCTGGGTTTTGCAAACGAAGGTTGAATTTTTGTAATCCGGAAGTCATGTTTCAGTATTGTTGTGTGTATTTACACAATCGGGTATGTGTAGGATCATGATGGGCCAAAAAGTGGCGATATGATGGGTATGTGTAGGGTATGTGACCGACGACTTTTTTTACCCAAAATTGATGAAACAAAAAGGGTTTTTAAAGGATATTATCAACTTTCCCCCAATATAAATTATACTTTACTTTGAATTTAATAAATGATTATTATTCATTTTCTATTTGAATTACGACTAAAGTCCTGATTGATAGGCTAATTGAAAAATATCAATAGCTTTCAAATGATATCACATTTTTTGAATCCAAAACATGTGTCACATTCTATGTTTTGCATACTATAGGATTAAAAAAAAATGAATTTCATGAAGTTTTGACCAAGTTAAGGTGGTCAGACATACAAGTTTTTTTTTTAAGTTGTAATAAAAATCATAATTAATTATTTACTTGGAAACAAATTACAAAAAAATATGCATCACATCAAGACATGAGTCCTCTACTTATATCTAAAATCTTATAAAAAAATATTATCATTTTATTGTGGTTAGGGTGGTCAGATAGACACCTACTTCTTATTTTTTCCTTGAAATTTAAGTACTACTGCATTGAAATTACAAATTTTCACCAAATAGATTTTTTTAAAAAAAATTAACCTAGTAGTTTGAAACTACATTCAATTTTCTATAGATTCTATTCTTACATATTTTTGAAATAATATAGATAACTTATCCAAATTTTTACGTCAAGTTTCCTAACTCTAATTTTTCTAAATTTTTTGCCACTGAATGACTTGATTTTTCCATGATGATCTTGCACATACCTAGTCCAGATGAACTAGTGAAAGGTGTTTAGAGTTTGAAGCATATTTCATTTGTTGTAGATGTATCTAAAGAAATATAAGATGTACTCTCATGCATAATGAAGCGTATTGTGGATTTTGTGTGTCATTTTCTTGTTGGGAAGCATGTACATCAATGTTCATTTGTGTTTTCAATAGGTTTGTCCGACCTAGTGTTTACAGTTCATTCAAAGAATAAAATTAAGTTGAGTAAGCGTGTGGTTGATTTGAGAGATTATTTTTGGTCTTGGTTAAATGTTTTATTAGTCCACTCTTATTCTTTTCCACTGCGAGAATTTTGAGTTTCCCACCTAATTTGAATTTATAAAATGAGGTATTTGTGGCCGACCTTGGAGAAAGTTTCTAAGGTTGAGGATGGTATAAAATAAAATTGAATTGTGAAGAATTTTATGACAGTGTGATGAAAAGTAATGAAAGTGAGCCACAAATTATAAGATCATAGGTGTGTGTGCGAGTGAGTTGAGACAATAGTACTTCATTGTGTTGGATTGTTGAAGGGAGTGAGCTAAAGGTTTTTGCAATCCTTATTCTAATCTACAAATGTGTTAATTGCTATGGTGGATCTTTTTGTTCTATTTTGTATTTGTAGGTAGTGAGCCTCCCTGTTGGATAGTGAGTCCTTTCTGTAGGTAGTGAGCATTTGTACTTGGACAACGAGTCCTCTTATGGGAAGTGAGCCCTTAGCAGTGAGCCTCTATTTTATAATCTTTTATATTGTGAGTTAACCCTCATCGTGGTTTTTCCCTCATTGGGTTTTCCACATAAAAATTTGGTGTTCATTGTGTTGATTTACTTTCTGTTATTTGTGTTACATGCTTTTACTTAATAATAGAATAGTGTGGTTGTGGAATTGATAAAGTTTTGAAGTTTAAAGTTTTGAATTTTGTGACAACTGATTCACCCCCCTCTTAGTTTTCCTACGCGTGTTTAACATATGTTACATGAATTTCACTAAATCTAGTTTAAAGTGCTTCATTTCATGTATTTCTCAATTCCAAATTTGCATTTACAACATTTCATCTTTCACATTGTTGCATAGTGTAATTAGAAAATTACCTTGTTTCCAATCTAAAAATTGAATTTTACTTTAGATCATTGTATTGCACTTTCTTTAATTTTCCATAATAGCATGTTCTCTTTCAAGAGATGTGGCTTTTATATGGTTAAAAATGGATTGCATAAGTACAACATCCCCTCTTATGAGTTCAATTTATATTACACCAATGAGGTCATTCAAAAACATGTTAGTCATCCTTCTACTATCTTCATAGTTATGAGAACATGTTAGAGAAATGGAATGAAACCATTGACACAATCCTTAACATTACATTAGCCATTAGTGAGGATGGAAGTGTAGACAATCATAACAATCATACTTCTTCTTCTCCCGATACCTCTCCTATTAGTGACAAAGGTATCTTGGTGTTAGAAGATACAAGCATTGAGAGTCTTGATAATCCCTATCCTCCTCTCCCTTTGGAAGCAATTAGAAAACAAGAAGATGAAATCATAGAAACATTTCTAAGCATCACCTTACCTATTCTACATTCATCCCTTGCTTGTGAGAATGTTTTAGCGAAAGAGGATAGCCATGACAATCAAAAATTTCCTTCTCCTAATACCCCCCTTGATGCAAAGAGGATAGGTTGGTATTACAAGATGCACCTATCGAGAGTCATGAGAATCTTTCCCCTCCCTTCCCTAATGCTCCTACCATTTGGGAAGATCTATTTGGTAAGCATGAAAATCATATTTTTCCTTCTCTTGATGCCTCCCCTACTTGTGATGAAGCTAATTTACAAAATATAACCATGGATGTTCAAACATATTACAAGTTCTCCTACTAGGGTAGATGGTATAGCACAAGAGAATAAGACCTTAGAGAAAAAGGATGATCAAATAGAGCCTTATCCTAATATCCCCACTATTGATGGACAAGAAAATTCAACCATTGATAACTCCCTTACATGTGATCAAATCATTTTAGAAGAACCAACCCTTGAATGTCAAGAACATTTGGTTTGTAGTTCTCCTAGAAACTCTCCTACTAGGGAAGACATAATAGTGGAAGAAAATGAGAACATTGACAATAGTAATTTCTTATATAAAGATTATGAAGTAACATTAGACTCCTCTTCACTAATAGATCATGAAAATAGCGATAAGACTTCTGAGGTTATGCACATTAGACACCCCTTGGAATATTCTCCCAATCCTACACTTATCTTTTATCCACCCTCTCAAAAACCACAAGTTAAAAACAAACCCGTCCTTATCCTCAAACCACCTAAGAACAATGTTTCACAAAAATTGAGTTACAATACCATTTCACATAGATACAACACTAGGAACAATCTCCAATCAAGACAAACACCTTCAACATCCTTACCATTGCCTAATCCTATATTGCCTAGTGCCCCTCATTTGCCTTTGAATAGTGGAAAGGAGTATGATCTTATTGAACAACTTAAGAATTAATGTTTGAATTAATTCATACAAGCCTTAGTGGTCCTACTAGAACATGAAGCCTAAATGGTGATAGGTATTTCATTCTCCTTATTGATGATTATTCTCAAATGATGTATGGGTTGTTTTTCTTAGAGAAAAGACTCGGGCTCTGGATAGGTTTAAAGCGTTCAAAGAAAGAGTAGAAAGTGAAGTGAACCTAAGAATAAAATTTTTGAGATCTAATAGAGGTGGAGAATTCACTTCTAGTGAGTTTAATACATCTTGTGAAGAGCATGGCATAAAGAGACACTTTTCTACTCCAAGAACCCCTCAGCAAAATGGAGTGGTTGAGAGGAAGAACCATACTATACAAGAAGCTACAAGAACCATGATGAAAGAAGAAAATGTACCTAATGTGTACTAGAGAGAGGCAATACACACTATTGTTTATGTTATTAACAGGGTTTAGATTAGAGGAAACAACACAAAAACTCCTTATGATTTATGGACTGGTAAGGCTCCTACTATGAAATACTTTAAGGTGTTTGGAAGTAGATGTTACATTAAAAAAGATGATAAAAATCTTGGGAAGTTTGATGCTAGATGTGGTGAAGGGATTTTCCTTGGATTTTCAACTACTAGAAAAGAATATAGATGCTCTAATACAAGATTGAGGAAGATTGTTGAGAGTTCTAATGTGAAGGTTTATGAGGATATGCATAGACCCATTGAGATAAGTGAAGTTGAACCTGATGATCCTATCTACGAAAAAGTACCTAAAGAGAATTAGGAGGAGGAAGAAGAAGAAGAAGAAGAAGAAGAAATTGAAGAAGAAGAAACTCTAGAGCCTACTATTAAGGCTCCTAAGTATGTCTAGAAGAATAGATAATTGGAGATAAGGGTGAAGGTGTGAAGACAAGAAGTAAAGTAGCAGCTAAGGTAAATGTGTGCTTACTTTCTAAAATTGAACCTAAGTCTGTATGTGAAGCATGTGAAGATGAAATTTGGGTTAGAGCTATGAAAGAAGAGTTGCATCAAATAGAGAAGAATCAAACATGGGAACTAGTTCCTAGACTTGTGAATAAGAATGCAATTGCTTCAAAGTGGGTGTTTAGGAAAAAGTTGAATGAAAATGGTGAAGCTATAAGAAACAAAGCAAGAATTGTATGCAAGGGATACTCACAAGTTGAAGGCATAGAATTTGAAGAGACATTTGACTCGGTGATAAGAATGGAAGCTATTAGGATGTTTTTGGCATTTT
>VDFB02047230.1:142654571-142924198 GCA_007258455.2 Sequoia sempervirens | reverse complement strand
CATATAAACATAAAATAATGTAGCTATAATTATCCAACCTATCAAAATAAACACAATGGTTAGAATTACACCTGTTGTAGCCTTGCTCATCCATAAAACTATCAAATTTTAAGTACCATTGTTGAGGTTCTTGCTTCAAGCCATATAAACTTTTCTTTAATCTACACACTAGTTTCTCCTTAACTTTAACCTCAAATCCTTGTGGTTGTTTTATATATATTTCCTCTTTCAAATCACCATGGAGAAAGGTTGTTTTAACATCAAGTTTTTCTAAATGCAAATCTTTAGCAACCACAATACTTAAAAAAATACGAATAGAAGTCATTTTAATAACTGGAGAAAAAATATCATCAAAATTAATACCCTTTTTCTGTGTAAATCCCTTTACAACTAATCTAGATTTAAATCTTTTCTTACCTCCATCATCCTCTTTTAGCTTATAAACCCATTTGTTTGGTAAAACCTTTTTACCTACATGTAACTTGCATAATTCCCAAGTCTGATTTTTTAGCAAAGAGTCCATTTCTTCTTCCATTCCATGCTCCCACTAAACCTTGGTATCCACCTACATAGCTTCATCATAATATTTCGGTTGAACATCAGTTAACAATTTAATAGTATACAAAGAGGGAGAGAATCTTTCTGGAGGTCTACTTATCCTTGAAGATCGTTTAACATTCACAGGATTTTGTGGTATTTGTTTTTGTTGTTGTTGCGGAGAATGAGGAACCACTAAAACATCATTGTTTGGAATATCATCCAACACTATATAATCATTTTTTTTCTTCTCATGTTGTTGCAACAAATCTTTGGAAAACATTTTCTCATTGAATATTAATCCTTGCTTCTCACAATTTTCTTATTTTCAAAATCCGAAAGCCTATAACCAAATTCATCAATTTCATATCCAACAAATATACATTTCTTTGATTTTACATCAAGCTTGGTTCTATTCTCAGAATCTACATGTGACAATTCTTTACAACCAAAGGTTTTGAGAAAAGAATAACTCACCTTCTTACATTTCCATGCTTCCTCTAGAATACCACAACCCAAAGCATTAGAGGGACCTCTATTAATTAAATAAACAGTAGCGTTTATAGTCTCTACCCACATTTTTAAAAGCAGTCCACCATGCAATCTCATAGTCTGTGGATAGTCCATTATTGTTCTATTCGTACTCGGTCTTTGGAACGACACCACAAAGGGAACAATAATCTTCAAACTCTTCTTTACTACTCACACCACCATTATGAATTTAGCTTTTACCTATCTCATTCTCAAGCCAAGCTTCTCCTATTTTTAAAAGTTTCCAAGGCTGAGAACTTTCCTGGAAATCCAAGGTTGCATCATCAATAGATATAACATATCTTGAGAGCCGAGAGAAGATACGAGCTAGTCCCATACACAAGCTCAATAATATAAATGCTTTCTTCCCACATCGGAAAACTTACTCTCTTTTATTTCCCGCTTTCCACGAGAAATCCATATTAACACATTTTAGACTTAGTACGAAAACATTATTTGAATGAAGTACTTTCATACCTTTTGCACTCATATTCCCAAGTCTATTATGCCACGGTGTTGATTCAAATTCCACGACAATTGTATGATCTACTTGCTGAACTGCAACAATTGTTCCTGAACATTGACCTTTTTTTCCATAACAATTAAAGTAGAAGGAAAAATATGACTTGTACAAAGATATAAGATGTCTACTTTCACACCTTTTGCTACCACTAAGCACCCTTTGTGACCTTCCAATTTTTATTACTAAATGTAACAACACAACCTTCATCATCTAGTTGCCCTATTAAAATTAATTTTTTGCTTAACTTTGGAATATGTCTTACCTCATGTAGTAGCCAATGATTCTAATTCTGCAACTTAATCTTGATTCTTCCCTTTCCAACAATCTGACAAGGTTCATTATCTCCTAAATAAACCAACCCAAAATCCCTTTGGATATAATCAAGAAAATAAATTCTATGGGGGGTAGCATGAAATGAAGCCCATGAATCTAACACCCAAGAATCATCAGCATTATCAAGGGAAATAATCAAAGCATCCTCATTAGATTTATTACTTACCACATTTTCCTCTTTACTTCCTTCTTTTTTATCTCCTTTATTTTTCTGAGACCAACAATCTTTCTTTAAATGACTTAGCTTACCGCAGTACTAACAATCCCTCTTGTATCTAGATTGGGACCTTCTTTCCATTGATTTTCCTCGTGAATTCCCACGATTTTTGAAATTGTTTCCTCTCTCCTTTTTTCTACCCCTACTTTATGCATTCCAAACACTTCCTGATGTGGATGTTCCACCTGAGCTTTTCCTACAAATTTCCTCGCTCAAAATAACACCAACAACATCATCAAATTTCAATGTATTTGAACTAGAAAAAAATTGCTAACAACCATTACCAAGGTATTCCAGCTTTCAAGCAAAGAATATAGAATGGAAAGAGCCCTAACTTCTTCATCAAAGTTTACTTTTACAGAAGTTAATTGACTAGTGACCATATTAAACTCATTTAAATGATTAGTAACTGACCCACCTTCTACCATTTTCATATTAAACAAACACTTCATAAGAAATACCTTATTCGAAGTGGAAGGCTTTTCATATAACTTTGCCAGGGTTTCCATCAACTCTTGAGTTGTCTTTGTTTTTGTAATATTGAATGCCATTGATTGTGTCAGACATAAACGAATACTACCAAGAGCCTTTCTATCCAAAATATCTTAGTCCTCATCAGACATTGGTGAGGGTTTCTTGGTTTTCCCTTCCAATGGCTGCCATAAATCCTTCTGATAGAGGTAGTCCTCCATCTGCATCTTCCATAACTAATAGTTCTTCCTATTAAACTTCTCAACTTTCTTACCCTCGTTTTCCATTACTCCCACTCAACTATGAGACCTTCCTACAGATGATAATCAAAACACAACCCAATTTGATGCCACTTGTTAAGGTTAGAAAAGTAGATATCTAACAATTAAATGCAAATTTAATTAATAAGCAGATAAACTAAAACACACATAGAATAAATTATAACACAGAAAATTTAACGTGGTTCATCCAATCTAGGCTACATCCACCAAACTGCAGCCATCCAATGATTTTATTATTCAGTGCAAAACCTATTACAATCTTGTGAATTATCACATTTTTTATCATACTATAACCCCCATCTGAACCCCTTTTTAACAAGCTTAGAAGCTTCTAGATTAGGGTTCTACAAAGTCATTTTTTTTCGTTGATTTTTCCTTTTTTAGTGATGACATGAAAAAGTAGGATGATGCTATACATGTTGGGGTTTATAATATATTTTGATCAGCAACACATACCAACAAGTATGCCCTAGCCATGTGACTTACCTAGGGTGTTCCTACTCAACATCACTGTTAGGAAATATCTGTTTCTATTAGACGTCAAGTGAAGAGCACTCGAGGAACATAGAGAGCATTCCCAACATGGTGTTGACTTCCTAAAAGTGTGGTTGTACTGGAAATCAACTCTAGGGATAGAATGGAAGGAGCAGTTTCATCATTATCTCCAAGACAAAGGTGTGATGAAAGATTACAAACAAAATTCTGGTTGGTGTCTATAGTTTTTGATGTTTGGAAAACCTAGTATCTATATAATTTGATGTATAGAACGTGTTGTTGTAGAAGAAAGGTACAACATTTTGATGTATCTAGATTGGGTGGGTTGGGAGTACAATATACAAAGCTGCATATGTATGTAATGGGGCTTGAATTCTATCCCTTAGTGTAATAGTAGTTTAGTAGTCTGGCGATACTTGTGGGGTGGTGGGCTATATGAATATCATAGCTGCTATGGTAGATTTTGTGCTACAAGTTTTTTCAGATTTCAATACAAAATATATTTATGAATAAAAATAATAATTTAACTCTGCACCATTAGTTTTTATAATTAAATATTATTCTTACAATTTGACTAAATATTAATTATATAATTATTAAATATTAATCAAATACTCGTGTAATATATTATTTAAATATTGTATAATACATTATTTTATTTACATATTATATTATATATTATAATTTAAATATAAATATAATATAATAATAAATAATATAATATATTGTATATTATATATAATATTATACAAATATAATATAATATAATATAAATATATAAAAAATATAATATAATGTAATATAAATATAATATAATTAAATAATAATATAATATAAATATAAATATAAATTATATAATATATAATATAATTAGAATGGACCAATGAACCACCTTTTTTAAGCCATTAGTTTGTATATTATAAAATATTTAATTAAATGCTCCTCTAATTCATTATTTATATATTATATTTAATTTATAATATAAATATAAATATAAATATAATAAATAATATAATACCAACCAACCAAAATCTTTTTAAATATTCCAATGGGCTCTTCCAATTCATTTCGTGTCAGTCAGGTGCATTGGCAATCACCCTGCAACGACATGTTTTCTGAGCTTTGTCGGATAACCAATTACAACAATTCACAATCTCTCAATCTCTTGCCTAACCTTCTGTCTGGAGAGATTCCAATGGAAAAACATTTTTTGATGAATTTGACCATGCTAAATCTCAGTGTTAATGAGCTCTGATTCGATTCCCCCACATCTTACATCCCGCCCTTATTTGAATGTCATTGATCTGTATAGCCAATGTGATAGCATAAACACAATGTTATAACAAGGTTGCAAAAGAATAAGATTTACCTATATCAGTGAAAAATATCCGTTAGGCTGACCGAATGAAAAGTTTGCTTAACTCAAAAAAGAGGACTTTGAATAACTCAAATCTTGAAGATGATGAGATCACTACATTGGCTCCAAGTAAATCATTTCTTCTTCTTAATCATGATATATTTTCATACCATAATCTCCTCTTAATACTTAGCTGAATATTTGTCTGATGATGAGAGCAATTTAGCTACTAGTGAGAAACAATTTTTTTTCAAAAAATGGGGTATTGCCCTCAATACGAAGTAGAGGATGTTGTAGTTGGCTCAAAAGCTATGGACAGATATTCAAGATATGGATCATATCCAGAATAGTGCAAGTCTAGTTTCCAAACTCGTGGGATCTTGGAAACTAGGGCAAGTTTCAAAAGAGATGTTTGAGTTCAATTTTACACCATCTAGCTAGAACCCTATATCAATTATTTTGATCTTTTAAAATGTTTGTTGAGATTTGTACCGTGAATAATCCTTGATCTTGTTCCTACTAGTTTATTTTATTTATTTACAGAGACAATTATTTTTTTATATTACGTCCACAATCATTTGGTGGTGCTACATGCTTTTGATGCTCATATGTAGGAAAGACTAGCTACAAGGATTTTAATCTATAACAAGCAAAAAGCTAGATGCCTCTCGATAAGTTTCCTTACCTTGTGATTCCATCATGAGTCACAACTTGCAGCAAATAGTGAAAAGGAATATTTTCTTTTTCATTTGTCATCTTTGAGCTTTTTTCAATGTTAGAATTGTGAAAAAATACGAGTCATAGATCAAACAATGAACAAACACACCTTCCATGCAAGAGATCTGCAAACAATATATGCAATATTTCTTAACAAGAAAAAGCTAAAGAATGAACCTCAAGAATCTTCAAGGAAAATAAAAATCCTCAAAGGTTGAGAGTTCAAGAGAAGATCTCCAGAGTGATAATACAATGAGAGTTGAGTGCTATATAGGAGCAAAACCCTAAAAGCATAAAAGAACTCATAAGTTTAGCTTAAGTGCATGAGCATAAATTAGACTCATAATTAATTAAAAATTAATTAATTATTAGTTAATGCATGATTACTCTAACACCCCTCCTAAGATGAACTTAGGGTGTAGCTAAAAACCTTAAAAATAGAATGCATGATGGGTCCTAGAAAACAAGGTCTGGTGAGGTATCCATGTACAAACAAAAGATCTCTCACAACTATAGAAAAGGAGAAAAACCACAGTGAGAGAAAACTTCTCTCTAAAAGAGAGAGAGACGAATGAAAGATTGAAGAAGCTTCCAAATCAAGGTGAAGGACTAAGAAGCCTTCAACCAAACAGTGTCTCAAAAAAAAAGGAACTTGTAGAACATCACCGAAGCATGAAGAAGATGTCAAATTATGATTGATATAGTGCTAAAATAAAGAACCTATAGAAAAAAGAATGCAAGAGTGCCCATATGGTAAATGATCCATCTCACTGAAATGCATGTAACTAGCTGATGATATATGTTGCATCGAAAAGTACACAGGAACAAGAACTAGATATGTAGATTTATTCTCAAAACCTCAACCTTTGAGGACTTTTGTTTTCCTTGAACATTCTTGAGGTTCATTTTGTATCTTTTTATTGGTAAAAACTATTCCATATACTGTTTGCAGATCTCTTGCATGGAAGTTGTTTTTGTTCGTTGTTTGATCTTGTGGCTCATGCTTTTCACAATTCTAACATGGTATTAGAGTGTGGATTCAGTGAACCCCTTCTTGATTCATGAAGTTTTTTCCTTCAACAAGGGTTATAGGCTTCAGATCTAGAATCCCCCTTTTTTTATAAATTTTGGAGGTGGACGATTTTTGGTGAATTTTGATGCAAAAAGGACCTTGCTATTAGATTCAAAGCTATCGAGAAGGTCATATTTGTCTTTTCTTTTGCATGATTTAGACTCCTAAGGTTAGATCTATGAGGGTTTGAAGTAGTTTCTATTTTTTTTAGATCCAAAGGGTAACTATGTTTTTGGTGTATTTTGGCATTAAAAAGACCTTGTTGTTAGATTTAGGAGGCCAATTCAATGAATTTTAACTAAAATTTTCCTTATTTTGATGTCGGAAGCTTCTAAGGCCAATTTTCTTATACAGGGGCCCATATGGCCCCTGTTTGGATTCTTGTGCATGCAATCCAAGAAAAAAAATCCAAAAATTAAAAAGGTCTATGTTTTTTAATATCTTTTTAGAAATTCTAAAAATCACAAAAATTATTAAAAATTTGCATGTTTTGGGTGGTAGTTTTAATTTTTATTGTGGGGGAAATTTTTTTTTAAAGTTTTGAGGGTTACATTTATTATTAGTACCTATAGGATACCTATAATTTGTAGGCCTTGCGGACCCATGTACAAGTTAGGGGCATGTGTGTGTCGCCCAACAGTCACAATCACCTGAAGATGCTTCTTTAACCTTTTATGGTGGCATTTTTACTATTCCTGATGCCAAACAAAAATTTTAGCAACCTTAAAAATTCTACAATGACCTTAAAATGATTTTTTTGACAAAATGGAATATTCCTTAGAATATTCACTAACATCATGCTAACATTAGCATGACATCATCCGTACAAATGACCCCTTCCTAGCCATTCATTTTCCTTAAAGGAGGTGTTTTTTTTCTTTTTTTCTTTGGGCATACTATGTCAGATTTTGGAAAATGAGATATTGCCAGAAAGATGGTTCCATCAACTTTTCAATGGTTTGGGTTTCATCACCTATTTTTTCTTCTATTGTATTCTACAACTTGTTGAAATCATAAGTGTTGTTTTTTGTCCTAAGCCCATAACTTTTGACCTTTTTCTCTGTTTATCATGATTTCAATCACATTGGTATGATATTTCAAAGGTCTTCAAGCCATCCATGTACTTTTTCCAGATTTCTCTTTAGGTATATTTTATTCAAATTTTTGTGTGTTTCCCACACTGGTGAATTACTTGGACTCGTCAAAAGCATAAATGCACTCCTATGTTTAGCTTAAGTGCATGAGAGTAAATTAGACTAATATTTAATTAAAGATTAATTAATTATTAGCTCATGCATGATTACCCTAACATTCAACCTTATTTCTTTTCTCTCAAAAGGTGTATACTATCCTCTTAACATGTCGATCAAGTATTGAAAATGGGAGGTGCAAGTTATAGTTATCCAAACTGATGATTTATTTTAAATAATGATTATTGAAATCCATAAATTATTGCCATTGTACAAAATAGTGCTGAGAAAATTATTCATGTAGATAATTGTTTTGAATACCATACAAACAAATCCTTTTCATGAATCAGATTTCCTATAGCATGGTTCGATAGAAAAAGATCTATTGTGTTTGTAATAGAGGTTAAAACTGGGTAAGGGACATGGTCAGTTGATAACACAATTATTATTTAGTGCAATGCTACAAGTATATCATATATAATTTTGGAAAGTATCCTTGTATCATAAGTTGTATTTGATAATCATAGAAATGAATAAATATGAACATTACCTATTACCTTTAACTATTACTTTCTAAGCTCCACATACAATTCTTAGAAAGTTGTAATATAAATTGTAATTATTTAAGAGGAGAGACAATCTTCTCATATTTGTTAGGTATGATTTATTTTACAAATTGATATTTATCTCAAATAATTTTCTATAATGGATATTATTTATCTCTATATGTGTTTTTCTATATAAAAATGGTGATTTCAACTAATAATTATTTCATTGCAATGTTTGAATAGAAGGGATACTGAAAATTTCATTTCATTTGGGAAAATTCTTATAATACGGGGATTTTTAAATCATCAATGTGATATTATATATGGTTAAATTTTTGCACTTCATTTTCCCACAAACATATGAAGTTTGGTTATGATGGCATGGTTTTATCCTAGCATTCTGGAGAAGTGTAGGAGATTTTACCTTGGTACTATGTAGAGGCATGGATCACCCAAATAATTTATGGAAAAATTATGTTAGTATAGTTTAACAATGAATCGTGGGTAGGAATTTTAGTTTTAAAAATCTGGATGAGGAATCAAAGTCATGATTTTCCTTGTTATAGTTGGAATCAAAGGCATCTTGTGCATTCCATCTGAAGTGAATTTATAGGGAAGGGAAGGCATTCTTCTTACAAATGTAGGTTGATCTTTATAAAATCATAGTTAGAACAAAATACATCACCATTTACTCTAGTACATTTGTATATTCTCTATTTTGTTATGTTTATTTGTTACTTCGCCTTCATTGTTGGTACATTTTACAAGGTCATTAATTACTAGTGTTGTTGGGTTGGCTAGCTTGATCCCAAGCCTAGTTCCTATAGAATTTCAAGGAAAATTTCTCAACTTGTTTTAATAACTTAGTTTCTAATGTTTTAGGCACTATGGGGGAAAAGACTAATCTTTTCAAGCGATCATATCTCAATTTGTTTGTCTTCATGAATGTGCTAATTCAAAAAATTTAAGACATTCAATTATGAGTCTTGTATTAACTTTGGTGGCATTTGTAAAATAGTTCACTTTCCTTGTCTATCCTTCCATAGATTGATTTCATGCCTCAAACACAAATAATACATGAAAAATAATCATACTCCTAAAAAGCCTTCGGCTCGAGAATCTCTTACAACCAAAATTGGTAATAATTGAATCCATTATGCTTAAGTCACATTGCCTCATTTTTTGATGACATGTATACTCCACTGCCCTCTCTCATCATCTCCAATATTTTGGGTCAACACTTGTTATAATATTTTTATTTATTTGATTCCATGTTTAGAAATTTTTTCTCTATCATGACAAATGTTAAAAATATTGTAGCCAAAGACACCACACAGTTTTACATAAGATTGTAATATACATTGTAAAAAAATCTATTATTTTGTCTTGGTTATGTTGCTTATTCTAGAGATGGTTAGTTCAAGAGGCTTCCAAAAATCATACTTCCCTTCCTTAATGATTAAATTTTCAGGAGTGAAATTTGGTAAAATTTGAATAACGGGGAATCCACTGTTCTTGATATTGGGAGTCATTGTGCTGCTATTTGGTTGGGATGTAGTTGTGTAGAATTTGAGTTTAAGTTGTGCTTTAGAATTCACCATAGGTAAGACCAAACATATTGATATTGCAACAACCTAAATTTAGGAGCTACTCTTTCATATAACTACCATGCACAAAGAATTTATTTCTAGATATAGCTTTCAAAGTTCGCCCCTATACATTCCTTATCCACTATTCTCTTCTCTTACCCACCAAGTTGTTCTTTGTTTCCATAGATGTTTGATGGTCTTGTCAGAGCTCCTCCCAAATATAATACCTAATGCAAATCCATCTCATTTAATTGAGTATAACTAGTCCATGACTTCTGTTAGTTATTTTTATAGAACCAAAGTTAATCTCACCATTTACCGATTAATTTTCCATAATCTAATAATAAGTAAAGAAAAGGATTGGCAAACAAATAAGTAAAGGATTATTAGACCTCTACTTCTACACTTCAGGCTTTGTGAAACCTAGGAGGGTGATCCTAATAATGTTTACATGATATTCTTGTACCATTTTTATCATAAACATTGCAACACATAGATACTTCTGATATAAGGTCTCAAAAAATAGAATGTATCAAAGGAAGTTGGCTGCTCCTTAACAATAGTTCATATTCAAAGCTCGAGAATGGAGAAACTTAACATAATTATGAACCATTTTGGATAATTTGATTTCATAAATGGTTTGTTGCTGAATCAATCAAAAAAAATCTACATGACTTCATCACTTAGATTAGTGCCTCATTGATGGAACAAAGTCAATTATAGAATTTACATAATTCGATAGAAATTTCACACATCACATTACTTAAAGCCTTGAGGGTACTGCATTATAATACTTCAACATTATATCTTCAACCATCACTTCTTACTAACATCCTAGTACATGATTTACCATAAACCTATAGCTTCATTTAGGAATTTACATCAAACCTTTGAATTAATAAGCAAGAATAAAACCATACACCCATCAGAAAATAATAGAGACAAGTAAAATAAACCTTGATTATATTACTTATAGTTTATAAAACCAATACATAGGAGAGAAAATGGTGCAGAACTTGCACTATTCTATTCTATATTGTCAGTATTACTATTGGAACTATGTATGCATATTAGTATACTCAAACCTAAGATTTAACACTAAAATGTTCACTATATTCTTTACAATCCTTAGGGTGATCAATTATAGAACAACCAACAACCTAGTAACTATCCTTGAATTTCCATTTATAGAATATGGGAGCAACAAGCCTTAGGCAAAATTACCATTAGTGTCGTATTTACATGTGACATCGGGCATGTGCAAGATCATGGTATGCCAAACGGCCCTTAAGTGGCAAAATTTAGAAAAATCAGTGTTAGGAAACTTGGCGTAAATATTTAAATAAGTTATCTATATTATTTCAAAAATATGTAAGAATAGAATTTGTAGAAAATTGAATGTAGTTTCTAAAACACTAGGTTTATTTAAAAATAAATAAAATCTATATGGTGAAAATTTGAAATTTCAATGTGATGGTACTTAAATTTCAGGGAAAAATAAGAAGTAGGTTAATGAACCACCTAACCATAATAAAATGATAATTTTTTTTTTTAAGATTTTATATATAAGTAGAGGACTCATGTCGGATGTTATGCATATTTTTTGTAATTTTTTCCAAGTAAATAATTAATTATGAATTTTTATTACAATTTTTAGAAAATATAAAACATGCTAGACCACCTTAACTTGGTCAAAATTCATGAAATTTATTTTTTATTTTTTTAATCCTATAGTATGTAAAGCATAGAATGTGGCATGTTTCGGATTCAAAAATATGATACCATTTGAAAGTTATAGATGTTTTCAATCAGCCTATCGTCGGGACTTTCGTCATAATTCTAATAGAAAATGAATAATAATTATTTATTAAATTCAAATTAAATCATAATTTATATTTTGGAAAGCTGAGAATCTCCTCTAAAAACCCTTTTAGTTTCATTAATTTTGGGTGAAAAAAGTCATCAACATACCCTACAAATATTGCCATTTTTGGCATACCATGATCCACATACCCATACATTTGATCACCTTAATTTCAAATATTCCCCATACGGTTAAAATTTGTCATCATAGAGGGAAGGAAATCACAAAAGACAAAAAATAATTCAATCAAGCTACACCCTCCTTCTAAAAGGCATCATTCATATAGTTGTAGTAGCACCAAAACCCTTCGTTCACATCAATCAAAGAAGATTATCTATTGGAACCTAAGGTAGGAACTTATATATTTATCAAAAAAGCATATTTGTCATCGAAGCAACGGTGTACAACACCTCTCCTTCACACCAGCAAATTTTTTTTCCAAGTTAGCATAAAAGACAAAAAATTATATGTTCATTGAAAGACATGGACTCACTACTATGGTGGAGGTGTCATCAAAAACAAAAATAGAATCAAGGTGCTACTCTAATTCTTTAGAATCAGAGTATGCATAGCCGCTCCATGTTCTTGTTGAAACTGGAGAAACTACTACCCCTCCATCATCACAATCCCCTCGTGCCACTAGAGTGAGAAGGTAATGGTCATACTCTGGATCAATATCCGCTTCATCGCTCAAAGGACCAGTCAAATCCTCCATGGGAGAGTTGTGCCTCCCCATATAAGAATCATAAGCCTTGTGGTACTTATTATTCCTCTTCCCACATTGATATAGCTAATTTTCCACCAAACTCACCCTGGTCATGACCAACAACTCTATTCCTCAAGTGGTAGTTACTCCTGACACCACCCTTCTTAGTTTTACCATGGGAACTCCTCCTGCCCTTTGGTGTTGCAGAAGCTCTTGGTATGCCAAGTTAAGTTTCAAGTGCATCATCCTGGAATTTAAGCACACTAAGTCTACTAGAATTTTTGACTGGTTAGATAGACTCACCTGGCTTACCCATTCTCATGGTAACAACTTATGAGTTCCCAAGTATAGAGAGACCTTACACATTTGCAGGACAAAGACACTTCACAACTATATATAAAATCTATCAACCAACATGAATTCCTCGAATAATCAACCCCTGCAAACCCCAAGCAAATAAATCCTATAGATCCCATAATAGAATCCCAAAACTAGCCAATTGATACTTAGTCAACATACAAAAACACTAATATCAACTTACCTAATAGAAACTATCCACAATGTCTCTGCAACTTCATGCTAAAGCTCTTCACCCCATCTTCATCTAATTGCAATTGTGAAGGAAACTATGGCTTCCAACTCTCATTATGTCAAGAAAATTGGGTGTGTCGACCATTAATGCTCAAGGAAGGCTTGCACAAGTGAGTTGACAATCAACCACTTGATTTTGAATCTCAACCGTTAATCATACATCAAGATGGATTGAAAGATAATTAAAATCAATGTAATTAATTATGAAGAAGGTGACTGCATGCACCTATTTCCTTTTTCTAATCGAGAAATCCCATGTGGATATGCATCCACTCTTTCTGTACACTTAATTATCCACTTAGAATTAAATAAAACCCGTCGTGTCAATATCTCCCACTTGCCTATGAGAATTAATCCACTTGTACCTTTGATCAACAAGATGATGGGGAGCAGTCAGGATTTGATTTCAATCAACTAACCTGTACTTTCTCTTAACAAAAACCACTTGTCCACTTGTACAAATTTCTAATGCAAATGATGATTAAGATCAAAAATACCCATCATATCTTGAACACATGCAGAAGAAATCAATTCTTATCTTGCACCATTTAGCTTTCCTACTTTCTCAAAAAAAATTATTAATATTTTTTATTTACTAATGCCCCTTCATCTTGTTAAATTAATCCACTTGGAAGTCCCCCACTTCTCCACTAAGGAACAAAAGGCATGAGTGATTCCCGCACAGGATGATGAGGAGTGGTCAAGATTGACCCATGTCACCTACTATCAATTGTCGATCCCTGCATGATAAAATATTCACTGCATTTAAAACCAAGTGGGCCCCTCCACAAAGGGATAGATTTCCATAGCCTGCCAACTCATGACATTTTAAGACAAGATAAAATTAAACGGGATAGCAAGGAGCGGTTCTGATGAAGCCACATCTTTAAACAACCACCGCTAATCACACCAATTCATCACCCACCATTCTTTCAAAAGTGTTGGGCCCTCCAATGAAGAGGGCACGTGGCATTCACCCGCTAGCCCATTGGAATATTAAAATAAAAAATAAAATAGAGTGGGGGTGCGGGGAATGGTTATGATCTGCCCACAATGATCAAATGATCACCATAAAAGCTAAGATCTGCACAAGCCATTTTTTTTAGTTTTAAAAGAGGGGCCCGACTAGGCACACGATGGATGAGGCACATAATGGATTAAAAATGAAACCTTAGGTCAAAGAAGAAAACTTTAAGCCAAATCTAAGACCCGACTTAATTTCAGACATATCACAACCCATATTAATATAGAGAAATGTTTTAAATATAATGAGAGGAAACAATCAAGAAAACTAGGCTCAGGGAGTTGGTTTATTAATGATGCAAAAGGAATAAGTCATGACTTAAATGACTAGGAACCAATAGCAAGAAGTCAACTGCAAATTAGAACATTGGCGAGGATGCAGGCTTAAGGATTACTTATGAAGGGTTCTAGCAACATAAACCCTAAATCAATGACATTGAACCAAACCCTAATCCCAGATAGATGGGATTAACCACAAATTTGTACAATTTTGAGATGGAACATGAAGCATTTTTAGGGGTTCAATCAGTGGCTCCTATTGAGGATGTCCATTCCTCTAGAATAGAGTGAGATCTAAGAATCTCAAGTTGAAGAAAACTAATCACAGAGAACCAAATCTAGGACTTTCCTAGACAAGGCAAGAGAACCAGACCAAATAAAACCAACATATATACAACATACACATGACTGTACAATATGTTTCCCATATCAAATTTTATCAGAAGCCCCTTTTAACATGCAAACCTTTAGCCTGCATTTTGCAATCCAATAGGCTTCAACTTCAATTGGTGACCCCAGGCCCCCAAAAACATAGAGCCATTCTTTACCTCTGCCAAAAACCCTATTTTCTGCTATCTGCAGTGAGCCGTACCTAAAAATACTACCATTAATTATCCAAAAACTAGTCCTGCTGAGACTATCACAATTAACCTTAAGTTCCCTATGTTTAGTCTTGCCATTTTCATCATTAGCTTTGTCCAAGTGAAAAATTCAATTAGACATCAACTGAAATCCATAATCATTTTGATATTATACCACACTTAGTTCACTATCATACTCAACCAAACACTCATCCAACTGGACTGGAAACTAAAAAAATTCAAAGTCTATTTCATCATTAACATCATAAGGATTAATATCAGAGTCAGTTTGAACGTCAAACTAAAAACTCTCATACATACCTTTTTCAAGATTACCATCGAGGAACATACATCTTGACCCTTTGGAGTGACATTGTAATTCCACTTCTGATATCCTAGAATTATCATCAAAAGGTTTATACAAAGTCTTGGTATCATCATATGGTTTTTGTCATGTACCAGTCATACAATTATCATGTGTAATGGACAAAAAATGTTCATACACAAGCATCCTTTCAAACCGGTGTTCATACTCATCTAAGTAGTGTCAATTAGTTATATTTTCATATGCTCTACAACCTTGGAGAAGTAATTCACCAACACCTATGGTGTCTATGCTCCTATTTAGATCAGGATCATCACCACTGACATTATTGTCAATAACATCCCATGCATCAAAGAATACCTCCATTTCAGGTCCATTAACATGGTCAAGTTCATTCTTCAAATCATTATCCAGCTCAAAGAAAAATGTTTCAAAGTATGGCTCAAATAACTCAGGATTGGTACAGTCAGTAATAAGGTGCTCAAGTGCCCCTTCAATTGATAAGTATGTTGACTCGAATGTGAAATTTTCATTATGGTATGAATGCTTCCTATTAGAAACTACACAAGCTTCCACATCTCTTCCTTCCTCAATACATTCATGTCCATTTTTGCTACAAAACTTGCATATTCCACCCCTCCTTCATAATTTAGAGCAACTAAAACATGATCCTATTGGTTAATGTCACAATTTTCATTATTTTCAACATTTTGCCTAGGCTTGTGATATTGAACATATACATTCTTATCTTCAAAATCATTATCATTCACAAGAGTAGCATGCTCTATCCCTGATATAACTAGATTGCACTCTAGGTATCCATCACTCAAAATTTGTTTATTCATTTGTAAGGGAAAAACCTCATGAGCATTAGTATCATTGTATTCCTTATACAAAGAAAATGCTTCCAAATCATCATCATAGAAAGATTTGTATTCCTTAAAAAGGTAATCAGAGACCTCAGTCTCCCCTTGATCATTTCTAGAAGGGAATTCATCATCACCCAGGCTATGCTCACAATGTTGAGAATGAATACTCAAACTCTCATTCTCAATTCCTTGACTATTAACTTGTGGTGAGATAACAATAATGCTTGCCAATATATCTTCACCCTTATCACCAATGTATTGAATTGCACATGGTCTATCTATAGATTGATTACAATCAATTTCCTCACCCATACCACAAGACATGTGTCTATTCTATAATTTACCCTTTTCACTTATTTGAGTCTTCTTTTGATTCTTTTCAATAGGATAACCACTATTGACTCTTTGAGGCACTATACTTTGTGCATAATCATACTTAGCTTCTTTAGTAATTCTTATCTAATCAAGCATTTGATCAAAACCTTGAGGCTTTAATTCTTGTGGCAAGGTACTCATCCCTCGCTCAAAGATCTTCCAAAATAAGTCAATGCATATTGAATTCTTAGGTCTAAACTTCTTAGGAGTTTCTAACAAGGCATCTAAAAACCTTGCAAATAGATCATATGGTGATTCCCCTTGATATATTTTCATACTAGATAGTATTTGGACAAAAGACATTTGATCAAGACTGCTTAAACTTTGTTGATGTTAAATTTTCAATTCACCATTAGTTGTACTCGGTGATAATGGGAAGATCATAAACATAGAATCTTCTCTATCATGACAATTACTTCTATTATTTGATCCACTTATGTGAGATGTGCTAGAATAACCAACACTCACTTCCATATAACCCTTCATCATTGATTACCTTAAGTTATTTTCAATGTCCATGGAAATTTTATATGCATGATGCAATGTTAAGGGCTCCTTGTCTCTTAATAAATAACTCATTTCTTCATCAAATGCACAAAAATATATAACCAAACACTCTACATCACTTGGTCTCATTTTTTTAGGAATATTTCTTATTGTTTTTGCAAATTTGAGGTTGAAAACTGGGACTAACTCATTTTCATCCTTTTTAATTTCCATGAGTTTTCTCCTCACATAACCTAGATTAATTCTTTCACCAAATTGTTCTATAAATTATGTACCATGAATTCATTCCATGAAGGTATAGAACATACTAGCAAGCATGAAAACCAATATCTAGCATCTTCCTTTAGTGATTGAACAAAAAAAATCATGACCACATCTTCATGATCTATCTCATAATCTCCCATCAAATCTATAAATGTATGCAAATGTCTATAAGTTGATTTGAAAAACCTTTCCTTGTGAATTTTGGAAAATGTTCCCTAACATCATTAGGAACAAAGTTTGGGAAACCCTGAATACCATCAAAATTTAATGGTCTATACCTCTCAATAGAAAATTTTCTTTGATGGCATGACAAAGGTTGCAATCCTTGCATGTTTCCATTTGACATTCCACAGGGAAATACAGAGGAAGGATACATTTTCTTGTATCTTTTTACAAAATTCAAGTATCAACTTCACAATTGATCATTCACTTCCCTATTCCTTAATTTTATCATGATTTAAAAATGCATAACTCAAATACATCTATGCTTTTAGATCTTTCTAATGGGAAGATTTTAATAATAAGCATACTTCTTCATCATAATACAAAAACTTCAAATTACATCTTAGAAGTATGTAAAATTACCAGTACCATTCTCTTTATTTTTGTTCAATTCACTTAATAGGGAACCAAAATTTTTCCAAATCACTCAACATTGTTTTCACACAAATTTATTGCTTCTTGAAAACCAAAATAGGGGAAATACTTGGATATGTTGTAGCTATTTTGAATGATGCTTCTATCTGGAAAATATTGCAGATCTAAAGTTGTCATCACAATTTCATCAAGTTCTTTGCATAGAGTCGCCACCTCCTTGTATAGACGAATAAAATTTGACAAGATGAATTCTCTTTCAAGGGTTGATTTCACTTTGAATCTTCTCCAAAATATGAATCTCACACAAATCCTCTATGTTTTCTGCAACACAACCCTTTCCATGTTTAAATACTCACAATTTGAACTAGATGTTCAGATTCAGCAAATTCTTTGACTCTCTCTCAAGATAATATTCGAGTCCTTTCAAAAAAATTCTCTAGCATCCCATCAAGGTTATCATCATGTGAGCCCAAGTCTACCTCATCTTTTCTCATCAATTTTTCATTCTACTTACTAGATCTTCTCAAATAATACACACTGGTGTAAAGTTCTTAGAGTCATCACCCACATATAGTGAGAAATTATGAACATATTCATGGAATTATGGTAGATCTTGATAGTATTTGCAATTTTCAAGGGAAACATAGCAAATTATTTGCAACATTTTGGAGGATTGACTTACTAACACAAAGCTAGGGCATAAAATGAATTCTCTAGCATAATGTTTGACTCTTTGATAGGACCGTCTGCAATCCAATTTCTAACTGCATTCCCTAGTAGATTCACTAATCTATTGGTTACTTTTTTAGAAACAAACTTAATCTCACCATTTACCTATGAATTTTCTAGAATAAGAAAAGGAAAGGATTGACCAACAAACAAGTAAAGGATTATTCAACCTCTATTTCTACACTTTGGGCTTTGTGAAACCCCGGAGGGTGATTCTAATAATGTTTACATGATATTCTTATGCCATTTTTATCATAAACATTGCAGCACACAAATACTTCTCATATAAGGGATCAACAAAAAAAATGTATCAAAGGAAGTTGGATGCTCCATAACAACAGTTCATATTAGGAGCTCGAGAATGGAGAAACTTAACATAATTGTGACCCATTTTGGATAATTTTATTTAATAAATGGTTTGTTGCTAAATCAATCAAAAAAATGCTACATGACTACCTCACTTATATCAATGCCTCATCCATGGAACATATTCAATTCTAACATTTACATAATTCGATAGCAATTTCACACATGATATTAGTTAAATCCTTGAGGATACTGCATTACAATACAAGACAACATTACATCTTCAATCATCACTTCTTACTAACATCCTAGTACATGATTTAACATAAACCTATAGCTTCATTCAAGGATTTACATCAACCCTTTGAATTAATAAGCAGGAATAAAACCATACAGCCATTAGAAAATAGTAGAGAAAAGTAAAATAACGCTTGATTATATTACTTATAGTTTATAAAACTAGTACATAGGAGAGAAAATGGTGTGGAACTTGCACTATTCTATTCTATATTTTCATTTTTTACTATTAGAACTGCATATGCATATTAGGAGACTTGAACCTAAGATTTAACACTAAAATGTTCAATATATTCTTTACAATCCTTAGTGTGATCAATTCTAGAACAACCAACAACCTAGTAATTGGCCCCGAATTCCCACTTATAGAATATGGGAGTAACAAGCCTTAAGCCAAATTACCATTAGTTCGTATTTAAATTTGACATACAATTCACCTTAATTTCAAAGATTCCCCAGATGGTTATAGTTTTCCCTCATAGAGAGAAGGAAAACACAAAAAACAAAAAAACATTCGATGAAGCTCCACCCACCTTCCAAAAGGCATCATTTATAGTTGCAGTAGCACCAAAACCCTTCATCCACGTTGATTTGTAGTGTAGTAAAATGCATACCCTTGCATTTTGACACTTTTTTGGGCCTGACTTGCTTTATTTATCCCTATTTATGTCTTAATTGGTCCTATTTTTCATTCATAAGCCTTATGAATTACATTTTTCTAGCTAATCCCGACATTCTCCAATGCATAAATAATAATTTAAACGATTTCATCGGAGTGTCCTTGAACTTTGGGTTAGGACTAAAATGCCACCTAGGGCATCTTTGTCCCCCAAAGGTCTTGGGGCCCTAATTTTGAGATCACTTGAATAGGTCCCTTTTTTGGATTATGTGCCCTAATATTTGAGCCTCGGGACTATAGTGTCGAAAAAGGGATCCTTGGACATTTTTCGCACTCGTTTGGATCCTCCTTGTGGATTTTGGCTTAATGCTACCTTGATTTAGTGTTGTAATGTGGATAACACATTTGTATTAGGTCTTGGGCCTTTGTGAACTAATGGAATTTAATGGTTCCTTGCAAAAGTGTTGTGAATTGTTGTAACACACTTTCACAGTTTTCTAGGGTTTTATCAACCTAAACATAATTTTAATCATAATTAATATTAACCTTGCCCTATTTGGAGTGTTGTAAAGTGTTTTAACACACTTCCACATTCCTCTAGGCTTGTCATTAACAATTTGGCTTTCTTATTCTTTAATTGACCCTATTTTGCATCCACAAGCCTCATTTATTGCATCTTTTTTAGGATAATCCTGACACCAATCAGTAACCAATAATAATTTAGGTGTCCCTAGCTTGTGTGTCCTAGATTTAGTGTCTGTGACTCATTCACCACCTTGGTTGAATGAGTCTCACCTAGGTCATTTTGGCTCTAATGCAGGTTTCACACATTTCTAGACAATTTTGATTTTTGGTCCCATACATTATGTGTGATGGGACTCCTTTGCCACCTTTGGAGGATGAGTCCCGTGTGACCAAAATTCAAATTTAATTCAAATTTATGGTGGTATTTTATTCTCCTAGATCTGATGTTGGCTTGTAGTGTTGTAATTTTGAGAATTATTGCATAATTAAGTATAAATACAAGGTTCTTTCACTCATATTCTAACCTAGCATTCAAGAGATCACTTAGTGAGTTCACAAGAGCATTTAAGCATTCATAAGAGAATTCAAGGCATTTTAAGAGAAAATTATCAAGCATTTCAGAGCATCTTTCAAGTGTCATTCATTGTGTCAAAGGTTGTGTGCATCACTTTTTTTTAGAGCTAACAATTATGGTGTAGGTTTTTGTGATTCAAGCAAGCATTGCATTTAAGATCTATCAACATCAAGAAAGAGTCAAGAACCACATCCATTGGAGCCATCACTTACATCTTTGCAACCTCTTATTGTAAGCGTTTGGTGAGTCGCAACATCATTATTTGTTCATTCATCATTCTCTATTCTATTTCATTCTATTTCAAGGGTTTAATTACCAACAAGGGGTTTGACCAAGGAAAACCCATATTCACTAACCCCCAAAAATTTCCCCTCTTCTTGTGTGTGTGATTTGCAGAGCTAGGTTGCATATTTTCCAAGAAGGGAAAGTGGAGAATTTTTTTTAAGATTCTAAAAGTTGTCAAAGTTGTAAACAAGACTTGGAGAAACTTAGAGAAGGTCTACAGGATGAACTATGTAGTTTCAGACCCAGATCTGAATCGGGAACAGAAAAGAAGACTGAGAGCTATAGAACCTAGTTTTGAATTTCCAGAAATCCAAAAGTGGATTGATTCACCACTACTGGCGAATGAGTCCCATTGTACCTTTCTGTCAGTGATTTTTGTAGATCTGAGTAACCATTTGTTTGAAACCTGTTATGGCATAATTTATCTGAAACTGGACTAATTCATGCATCTTGGTGTATGAGTCCCAATTTATATTAGCAACATATTTTTCAAGATTCCGGACCTCCCTTCTTCCTTCTTTAGTTTCCCAAGTGCACATTACCAATTTCATAATTTTTTGTTACATTTTACTTGCATTTCTAGGTCATTTAGCATTTGTTTGCATATCACACTATGTTTTCAAACATTTTCTTTTTCAAGTTTATACTTGGTAATGAACCCCTCCATTAGACATTATTCAATCCCTAGAACCTTCCCTTTTCCAAATTTCAATCTCCTTTGCATTGAAATCTCAAAGGTTTTTTCTTGAGTGAAAGGTTGAAAATTTGGTCTTTTGTATATCTCCTTTTAGGTCCAAAACCCTAGAAGTGAAAGAAAGGACCACATCACAACACACATTTTTCTTCATTTCAGGGACTAAGATGTCACCTAGGGCATCTTATTCCTCCTTGGCTTATTTTTCAGGATTTAATTTGAAATTCTAGTGGGATTTAGTCTCCTTTATTTAATGAATTCATATGTCAGCTTGGTGTGATGTAATTTCAAGATATTAAGCATAGATAAGTATAAATACAAGGTTCATTCATTCATTCTAATCCAATTCTTTTGTGAGATCATTCCTAATAGAAAATTGAGTTCACAAGAGCATTCAAGAGAATTTCTATCAAGCATTTGGAGCCATCATCAAGATTCAAGCATCGTATCAAAGAGTTTCTTGCATCATGTGTTGTTGTGCTAACATTTGTGATGTAAGGTTTTGATTCAAGCAAGCATTTCAAGTCCATATCTTTGATTCAATATCCATGTACATTGCATCCATTTCACACAAGTTTGTAGACTTTACAACAAGGGTTTGGTGAGTTGTAGCATTGCATGTTGTTCATTCATCATTTCCCTTCATTACTTTATTTCATTTTAAGGTTTAATTACCAACAAGGGGTTTGACCAAGGAAAACCACCATTCACTAACAACCAACAAGTTTTTCCTCTCTTCATCTTTGTGATTCCAGATCTAGGTTGAATACTTGAAGATCATTTGAAGTGTAAAGTTGTAAAGTTGCATTGCAAAATTGTCATCTTCACGAAAACTCGCCTACATGCCATATTTGGAGGATTAAGGACCTTAGATCTAAGAAGAAGCAAGTGCAGACCTTGGAGCTCAGGACTACACTCAGAAATTTCAGAAATTCCAAATTGGAGTAAGACAACAGTAAGGGCTTCTTATTCCTCCAGGTGGAATTTTGTAGAGATTCTTTCGGATCCTATTCTGGCATCAAAGATTTTGCATCTGCTCCAAAAAACAACAATGAGACTAAGACAATAGTAAGGGTGTCTTAGTCCTCTCTAGCATGTTTTGACAAAAAAAATTCATTTCCAGAAACCTCATCACATTTCCAAACTTCCTAGGTACACACATCTTAACTCCCTGTTGCATATTTTCATTATTTGCATCTAATTTAGCTTGCATAACTAGGTTTTATAGGTTGAAAGCTTATTTGTCTTTTCCAAGCATTTTATTGGTGGTGAACCCCTAAAAGCTTAAAGAACCCCATCCTAGGTCCTCCTTGTTGAGAATTGACTCACCTTGTGAGGTTGACAGTCAATCCAATTAGGGTTCCTAGGACATTATTGAATGATAATAGGAGAATAGTTGTGTTCTATGCCCTAGGGCATAAAGCACCCATTTTCCTATTGTTCATTTTGGTGAACCTGACTACTTGAACATTCATTTTATGATTTGGAGTCTATAAATTCCCTAGATCTACGTTGCATTCATTCTTGCATTGCATCTTAAATTAATGAAAGTGCATCTAGGGTTTCTCATATTTGCATTAGTAAAAGTGCATATAAGTTGCATTTTTGCTTTCATGTATCATTTTATCTCATTTAAAATTTGAAAAAGTGCATTGTCAATCATCCTAATTGCATTTAGGAACATTATTATTACATTCAAAATTGAAAAAAATTGTATTCACTTTTACATCCTATTGCTTATCACTAGTTACTTTTTCTTGCAATCATTTGCATAATTTTATGTTTTCAAGCATTAGTTCCCTGGCTAGGAAACCTGGGAACACTGTTATCAACTCAGATTTTGACATTTTTTCTAAAAAAAACCTCTAATAGGACAAAAATTCCCTTCCTGGCATCTTAGTGCCTCTTAGGGTTTCTGACTCAAAATGTTGTCTAGGTTGTGTGCTTTCTATTCCACTTCCTGGAACCTCATAATTCCACCAATAGAACCAAGACACCCTTGCTAGCATCTTAGTCCCTATTTATTTTGAAGCTATAGTTTCTAGGGTTTAAATTTTCTTTTCTTCATTTAGGTTTGCTATCATTGGTTATCTATTTCAGTGGGTTGAATTTATGTTGTTGCAAGTGTGAGCTAGTCTGGTGTTGTTGTCATTAATGTTGTCACTGATGTCAACATAGTTTAGTATGTTACAGATTGTACATGTATAGCTAAGATGTTGCTGAGATATTGTGAGTACATGGAGCTATCTTTATGTTGTTGTAGATGTGTTGTGTTGATGAGTTTACAAGTGCTTTTGAGAAAATTAATAAAGAAAAGAAGTCAGACTGATGATGTGTTTAGAATGTGCTCCGGTATGTGCTACACATTTGTCCTATGTTTTTCCTATGCTTGTGTGAATTTGAAGACATGATAATGGTGACCTTGTGGTGATACATCCCAAGTTTTAGCTTCCAATGTGATGGTATGTGAAAGTTATGTTCACTAGTGTGTGAATTGTTCTGGTAGAGTTGATCTTCTCTGGACTGGGAGGAAAAAAATTTCTCCATAGTCCTTCATTGTTTTTTTTTAGAGCTTGTGGATCTGGAATATGTTTTGAGTTGGTGTTCTCTAGGTTTTGGGAAAGAAGGTTGAATTTTGGTGATCCGGAAGTCATGTTTCAGTATTGTTGTGTGTGTTTGCATAGTCCAGATGAACTAGTGAAAGGTGTTTAGAGTTTGAAGCATATTGCATTTTTTTCAGATGTATCTAAAGAAATTTGAGATGTACTCTCATGCATAATGAAGCATGTTATGGAGTTCGCGTTTCATTTTCTTGTTGGGAAGCATTTACATCAATGTTCATTTTTTTTCATTAGGTTTGGCCGACCTGGTGTTTACACTTCATTCGAAGAATAAAATTAAGTTGAGGAAGTGTGTGGTTGATCTGAGAAATTATTTTTGGTCTTGGTTAAATGTTTTATTAGTCCACTATTATTCCTTTCCACTGCAGGAATTTTGAGTTTCCGACCTAATTTGCATTTATAAGATGAGGTATTTGTGGTTGACCTTGGAGAAAGTTTCTAAGGTTGAGGATGGTATAAAAGCATGTCAAATTGTGAAGAATTGTATAATAGTGTGATGCAGAGTGGCGAAAGTGAGCCCCAAATCATAAGAGCAGAGGTGTGTGTGTGTGAGTGAGTTGAGACAATAGTACTTCATTGTGTTGGATTCCTAAAGGAAGTGAGCTAAAGGTTTCTGTAATCCTTATTCTAAGTTGTGAATGTGTTAATTGTTGTGGTGGATCTTTTTATTCTCTTTTGTATCTATAGGCAGTGAGCATTTGTACTTGGACAGTGAGTCCGCTTCTGGGTAGTGAGCCCTTGGCAATGAGCTTATGTTTTATAATCTTTTATATTGCGAGTTAACCCTCACTGTGGTTTTTCCCTCATTGGGTTTTCCATGTAAAAATCTAGTGTTCATTGTGTTGATTTACTTTATGTTATTTTTGTTACATGCTTTTACTTACTAACATAATATTGTGGTTGTTGAATTGATAAAGTGTTGAAGTTTTAAGTTTTGAATTTTGTGACAACTGATTCACCCCCCCTCTTAGTTGTCCTACACCTATATTAAAAATTGGTACCAGAGCTTTGGTTCCTTGGAGTAGAGCTTAACAACTTAAGGAAGATCTGATGGTGCATAAGTTGGTGATCCCTATGTTCGATGGAACTGACTAAAATGACCGGAAGGGAAAAATGAAATGATATATCATCTCTCTTGGTTTTAAGACCTGGAAGGCTATTGAGAAAATTTATACATACCCATCTGGTGGTCTTACTACTACAAACGAGATTTCTGATTATGAAGAAACTGAGAATACAATGTATGCTATTTACAGTGGCTTATCTAAAAATGAGTGAGCTAAGGTTCTTTCTTTGGATACTGCATATGATGTCTGGAAGAAGTTGGATGACATGTATGAATGAAATGAAAGAGTGAAATTGATAAATAAGTTGGCAGCAAAGTGCAGATTTGTAAATCTAAAAATGGAAGAAGGTGAGGAATTTACAAGTTTCTTTTAGAGGGTTGAACTGACTGCAAATGAAGTTATAAATCAAGGAGGAAAATTATCAGATGAAGATATAATTGAGAAAATCTTGATCACCCTATTGGATTGCTACATCGATAAGATCTTAGTTATTGAAGAAATGTATGATCCTAAGAAGTACACTTTAGAATAGTTGTTCGACACCTTGCAAGCATTTGAGATGAGAAAGTTTTGGAAAGAAGACAAGATGGAGGAAAAGATAGAAACAACATTTAAGGAAATTAAGATTGAAGGTGAACTAGATAGTGATGGTGACAATGAGTTGGAAGAAAACTTCACCAAGAAGTTGAAGAAAGGCACCAAAAATTATAAAGGTATCTTACCCTTTAAATGTTTCAGTTGTGGTAATATTGGCCATTATGCCTCAAGATGTTTGAATAGAGTTGTGCATAAGAAGAACAAGGATTATAAGGATAAGGATAGAAAGGATAAGAGATATAAGAAGTTGTACTATGTTAAAGAAGAAGCAGGAATTTCTGATGATAAATCTAAGAATGAGGTTGATGATAGTGAATGCTTATTCTTAGCTTTGGAAAGTAAATCTATATCCACTAACCCTAGAAAATGTGTAAGAAAGAATTCTCCAAAAAATAAGAGGAATAGGATGGAAGGTACTTTGGTTACTACTTTTCATGCAACGTAGGATGAAGACTACTGGGTAATTGATAGTGGATGTTCTAATCACATGACTAGAGATAAGAGTAAGTTCACTAAACTTGTGAAATATGATGGTAGTTTAGTTATGTTCGGTGATGATTCAGGAGCTAAGATTTGTGGAAAAGGTTCAATTAGTTTTGATGGAGTGCACAGTACTGATGATGTATATTATGTGAAGGGTTTGAGGCATAACCTTTTGAGTGTTGATCATATGTGTAGCAATGGTTTTAAACTTGTGTTTCAGAATAATACTCGTGAAATTAGAAAAGGGTCCGAAAATGGAGATATGGTTGCTACTGGAAGAACTCATGGAAACATCTATCGGCTTAAGGGAGTTGATGGTCAATACCTTGTATCTCAAATCAGTGAAAGTTGGTTATGGCACCAGAGAATGGGACATGTAAATTTTAATAACCTAGTAAAAATCAATGCAAAGGAGATTGTTCGAGGGCTTCCCAGAATCACAAGACCTAGTAATGCTATTTGTAGAAGTTGTCAATTAGGGAAATAGACAAGATGAAAAATTAATGGAAAAGAGCACTCTACTACTAGAATGCTGGAGTTAATTCATACTGATCTTTGTGGTCTGACTAGAACTGGAAGTTTGAATGGTGATAGATATTTCATGTTTCTTATTGATGATTACACTCGAATGACATGGGTTGCTTTTCTTAGGGAAAAGACTCAGGCTCTGGATAGGTTTAAGGTATTCAAAGCAAGAGTGGAAAATGAAGTAAATTTGAAAATCAAGTGCTTGAGATCTGATAGAGGTGGATAATTCACTTTTTTTGAATTTAATGTATTCTGTGAACAACATGGCATAAAAAGAAAAAAAATCTCTAAGAACCCCTTATCAGAATGGAGTAGTTGAAAGGAAAAACAAGATAGTATAGGAAGGTTCTAGAACCATGATGAATGAATCAAATATACCAGATGTGTATTGGAGAGAGTCAATACACACTATTGTTTATGTTCTTAATAGAGTTCAAATCAAATAATATAGGACAAAGACTCCTTTTGAGTTATGGACTAGTAAGACTCCTACTGTGAAGTATTTAAATGTATTTGGAAGTAGATGTTATATTAAAAGAGATGACAAAAATCTTGGAAATTTTGATGCTAGATGTGATGAAGCAATTTTTCTTGGATACTCTACTACTACCAAAGCATATAGATGCTTTAATAAAATACTGAGAAAGATTGTTCAAAGTGCTTATGTGAAAGTTGATGAAGACATATGCAAACCTATTGAGATAAGTGAAGTTGAACCTGATAATCCTATCTATGGACATGTACCTAAGGATAATAAGGAGAAGGAAGGAGAAGAAGAAGAGAATGAGTCAAAACCTGTTGTTAAGACTCCTAAGTATGTACAGAAGAATCATCCAGAGGAACAGATAATTGGAGATAAAATTGAAGGTTTGAAGACAAGAAGCAGAGTTGCAGTTGACGTAAATTTTTGTTTTCTCTCTAAAGTCGAACCTAAGTCTATGAGTGAAGCATGTGAAGACGAGAGTTGGATGAAAGCTATGAAAGAAGAGTTGCAGTAGATAGAAAAAGAATCAGACATGGGAACTAGTCCCTAGGCCTATGAATAAAAATGTGATTGGATCAAAATGGGTATTCTGGAATAAGCTAAATGAAAGTGAAGAAGTTGTAAGGAATAAGGCAAGACTAGTATGCAAGGGATATTCACAAGTTCAAGGTATAGATTTTGAAGAGACATTTTCCCCTGTGGCTAGAATGTAAGCTATTAGGATTTTTTTGGCTTTCTCTGCCCACAAGGACTTCATAGTGTATAAAATGGATGTTAAGTCAACATTTTTGAATGGTGAATTGGAGGAAGAAGTGTATATGGAACAACCTAAAGGATTTTAGTTATTTGACAAACTGGATATGGTTTGTAAGTTGAAGAAGGCATTGTATGGACTGAAGCAAGCTCCCAGAGCTTGGAATGCAAGATTAGACAAATACCTGACAAAATAAGGATTCAACAAAGGTTTTGTTGACAACAATTTGTACTTCAAAGTGCAAGGTAACAAAATGTTGATAGTAATTGTATATGTTGATGATATCATTTTTGGTGGAAATGAAGGTAGGTGTAAAATGTTTGTTGTAGAGATGCAGAAATAATTTGACATGTCTATGATTGGTGAATTGAATTTCTTCCTTTGAAAAAAGTGAATCAAACTAATAAAGGGATATTCATTTCACAATATAAGTATGTAAAATTGTTGTTGAAGAAGTTTCAAATGGATGATTCCAAATTGGTTTGTAATCCTATGGTAACCAGATGTAAACTAAGCAAATATGATGAATCTATTAAGATTGATAAGAAAAAATACAGATCTATGATTGGCGGACTATTGTATCTTACTGCTACTAGACTAGATATTATGCATGTAGTATGTTTAGTTGCCATATTCCATGCAAATCCTAAAGAAGCACATGTTATAGCTGTAAAGAGGATATTTAGATATCATAAAGGTACACCGGATTATGGATTATGGTATCCTAAGAGTCATGATTTCACCTTGAGTGCTTATACCGATGTTTATTGGGCCAGATGTGTAGATGACTAGAAGAGTACCAGCAGTGGTTCTTTTTTTCTAGGCGAAATATTGGTTTCATGGTTGAGTGAAAAGAAAGACTCAATTTCTTTATCTACTACAGAGGAAGAATATATTGCTACAGTATCTTGCTACACATAGGTTTCGTGGATGAAGCAAACTTTGAAATACATTGGAGTGATATGTGATGAGCCTATTTCTATTTTTTGTGACAATACAAGCACAATAAACATTTAAAAGAACCTGGTTATGCATTCAAGAACAAAACACATATATATGAAATATCATTTCCTAAGAGAAAAAGTGTTGGAGAATGAATTCAAATTGGAGCATGTGACCACAAAGGAACAAATTGTAGACATATTTACTAAGGCTCTTCTAAAGGATAATTTTGAACATATTAGGGAGATGTTGGGGGGTCATTGACCCTCTGAACTAAGTGCATATGAAGGTGCATTAGTCCAATGAATTCATAGATTCTTTATTTATTTGGACTGATAAATGGGTCTACTTTGTAGGGGGAGTGGAAAAGGTTTTCATTGTTGCAGTATGAGTGTGCTCCTAAGGGAGAGTAATTAGAGTTGTTGATCTTTTCCATTGATGTCAAATGGGGAGAGAAAATTCATGTGAAAAATAGTTGCAGAAGAAGAGAAGGTGTTCTCCTGGGATATTGTGAAGGATGTTGTCTTTGATGGTTTTTCACATCATGTGTTGCCATCAATGACAAAGGGGGATATTGTTGCAAGTGTGAGCTAGTAAGGTGGTGTTGTCATTAATGTTTTCATTGATGTCAACATAGTTCAATATGTTGCAAATTGTACATGTATAGCTGAGATGCTGTTGAGATGTGAGTACATGGAGCTATCTTTATGTTGTTGTAGATGTGTTGTGTTGATGCATTTTCAAATGCTTTTGAGAAAATAGATAAAGAAGAGAAGTTAGAGTGATGAATGTGATGGTAGATGGTCAATACTCCCCTCAGGATTTGTGACATGGCTTAACCACCTCCCGTGGATTCATTAACTCTCACAGTTGTATCAGGCATTAATAGGTTGATCTTTTGGTGCAACGATAGTTGTGTTTCCAACAATTGGTATCAAATCCAAAGGTGTCAGGTTTGAATCCCCTCGGGTAATGCTAAGGGGGAAATTTTTGGTAGATGGTCAGTGCTCCCCTCAAGATTTGTGACATGGCTTAACTGCCACTCGTGCATCCGTTAACTCTAACAGTTGTACGGGCATTAACATGTCAATCTTTTGGTGCAACGACAACTATGTTTCCAACAGAATGTGTTCAAAATGTGCTCCAATATCTTCTCCATTTTTCTCCTATGTTGATCCTATGCTTGTGCAGCTCTGAAGACTTGATAATGGTGACCTTGTGGTGATACATCCCAAGTTTTATCTTCTGGTGTGATGGTATGTGAAAGTTACGTTCACGAGTGTGAATTTTTTTGGGAGAGTTGATCTTCTGCGGACTAGGAGAAATGTTTCTACTTTGCAGTCTTGTACTTTTCTATTTCAGATCTTGCAAATCTGGGATATGTCTTGAGTTGGTGTTCTCTGGGTTTTGCAAACGAAGGTTGAATTTTTGTAATCCGGAAGTCATGTTTCAGTATTGTTGTGTGTATTTACACAATCGGGTATGTGTAGGATCATGATGGGCCAAAAAGTGGCGATATGATGGGTATGTGTAGGGTATGTGACCGACGACTTTTTTTACCCAAAATTGATGAAACAAAAAGGGTTTTTAAAGGATATTATCAACTTTCCCCCAATATAAATTATACTTTACTTTGAATTTAATAAATGATTATTATTCATTTTCTATTTGAATTACGACTAAAGTCCTGATTGATAGGCTAATTGAAAAATATCAATAGCTTTCAAATGATATCACATTTTTTGAATCCAAAACATGTGTCACATTCTATGTTTTGCATACTATAGGATTAAAAAAAAATGAATTTCATGAAGTTTTGACCAAGTTAAGGTGGTCGACATACAAGTTTTTTTTTTTTTTAAAGTTGTAATAAAAATTCATAATTAATTATTTACTTGGAAACAAATTACAAAAAATATGCATCACATCAAGACATGAGTCCTCTACTTATATCTAAAATCTTATAAAAAAATATTATCATTTTATTGTGGTTAGGGTGGTTAGATAGACACCTACTTCTTATTTTTCCTTGAAATTTAAGTACTACCATTGAAATTACAAATTTTCACCAAATAGATTTTTAAAAAAATTAACCTAGTAGTTTAGAAACTACATTCAATTTTCTATAGATTCTATTCTTACATATTTTTGAAATAATATAGATAACTTATCCAAATTTTTACGTCAAGTTTCCTAACTCCGATTTTTCTAAATTTTTTGCCACTGAATGACTTGATTTTTCCATGATGATCTTGCACATACCTAGTCCAGATGAACTAGTGAAAGGTGTTTAGAGTTTGAAGCATATTTCATTTGTTGTAGATGTATCTAAAGAAATCTAAGATGTACTCTCATGCATAATGAAGCGTATTGTGGATTTTGTGTGTCATTTTCTTGTTGGGAAGCATGTACATCAATGTTCATTTGTGTTTTCAATAGGTTTGTCCGACCTAGTGTTTACAGTTCATTCAAAGAATAAAATTAAGTTGAGTAAGCGTGTGGTTGATTTGAGAGATTATTTTTGGTCTTGGTTAAATGTTTTATTAGTCCACTCTTATTCTTTTCCACTGCGAGAATTTTGAGTTTCCCACCTAATTTGAATTTATAAAATGAGGTATTTGTGGCCGACCTTGGAGAAAGTTTCTAAGGTTGAGGATGGTATAAAATAAAATTGAATTGTGAAGAATTTTATGACAGTGTGATGAAAAGTAATGAAAGTGAGCCACAAATTATAAGATCATAGGTGTGTGTGCGAGTGAGTTGAGACAATAGTACTTCATTGTGTTGGATTGTTGAAGGGAGTGAGCTAAAGGTTTTTGCAATCCTTATTCTAATCTACAAATGTGTTAATTGCTATGGTGGATCTTTTTGTTCTATTTTGTATTTGTAGGTAGTGAGCCTCCCTGTTGGATAGTGAGTCCTTTCTGTAGGTAGTGAGCATTTGTACTTGGACAACGAGTCCTCTTATGGGAAGTGAGCCCTTAGCAGTGAGCCTCTATTTTATAATCTTTTATATTGTGAGTTAACCCTCATCGTGGTTTTTCCCTCATTGGGTTTTCCACATAAAAATTTGGTGTTCATTGTGTTGATTTACTTTCTGTTATTTGTGTTACATGCTTTTACTTAATAATAGAATAGTGTGGTTGTGGAATTGATAAAGTTTTGAAGTTTAAAGTTTTGAATTTTGTGACAACTGATTCACCCCCCTCTTAGTTTTCCTACGCGTGTTTAACATATGTTACATGCATTTCACTAAATCTAGTTTAAAGTGCTTCATTTCATGTATTTCTCAATTCCAAATTTGCATTTACAACATTTCATCTTTCACATTGTTGCATAGTGTAATTAGAAAATTACCTTGTTTCCAATCTAAAAATTGAATTTTACTTTAGATCATTGTATTGCACTTTCTTTAATTTTCCATAATAGCATGTTCTCTTTCAAGAGATGTGGCTTTTATATGGTTAAAAATGGATTGCATAAGTACAACATCCCCTCTTATGAGTTCAATTTATATTACACCAATGAGGTCATTCAAAAACATGTTAGTCATCCTTCTACTATCTTCATAGTTATGAGAACATGTTAGAGAAATGGAATGAAACCATTGACACAATCCTTAACATTACATTAGCCATTAGTGAGGATGGAAGTGTAGACAATCATAACAATCATACTTCTTCTTCTCCCGATACCTCTCCTATTAGTGACAAAGGTATCTTGGTGTTAGAAGATACAAGCATTGAGAGTCTTGATAATCCCTATCCTCCTCTCCCTTTGGAAGCAATTAGAAAACAAGAAGATGAAATCATAGAAACATTTCTAAGCATCACCTTACCTATTCTACATTCATCCCTTGCTTGTGAGAATGTTTTAGCGAAAGAGGATAGCCATGACAATCAAAAATTTCCTTCTCCTAATACCCCCCTTGATGCAAAGAGGATAGGTTGGTATTACAAGATGCACCTATCGAGAGTCATGAGAATCTTTCCCCTCCCTTCCCTAATGCTCCTACCATTTGGGAAGATCTATTTGGTAAGCATGAAAATCATATTTTTCCTTCTCTTGATGCCTCCCCTACTTGTGATGAAGCTAATTTACAAAATATAACCATGGATGTTCAAACATATTACAAGTTCTCCTACTAGGGTAGATGGTATAGCACAAGAGAATAAGACCTTAGAGAAAAAGGATGATCAAATAGAGCCTTATCCTAATATCCCCACTATTGATGGACAAGAAAATTCAACCATTGATAACTCCCTTACATGTGATCAAATCATTTTAGAAGAACCAACCCTTGAATGTCAAGAACATTTGGTTTGTAGTTCTCCTAGAAACTCTCCTACTAGGGAAGACATAATAGTGGAAGAAAATGAGAACATTGACAATAGTAATTTCTTATATGAAGATGATGAAGTAACATTAGACTCCTCTTCACTAATAGATCATGAAAATAATGATAAGACTTCTGAGGTTATGCACATTAGACACCCCTTGGAATATTCTCCCAATCCTAAACTTATCTTTTATCCACCCTCTCAAAAACCACAAGTTAAAAACAAACCCGTCCTTATCCTCAAACCACCTAAGAACAATGTTTCACAAAAATTGAGTTACAATACCATTTCACATAGATACAACACTAGGAACAATCTCCAATCAAGACAAACACCTTCAACATCCTTACCATTTCCTAATCCTATATTGCCTAGTGCCCCTCATTTGCCTTCGAATAGTGGAAAGGAGTATGATCTTATTGAACAACTTAAGAATTAATGTTTGAATTAATTCATACAAGCCTTAGTGGTCCTACTAGAACATGAAGCCTAAATGGTGATAGGTATTTCATTCTCCTTATTGATGATTATTCTCAAATGATGTATGGGTTGTTTTTCTTAGAGAAAAGACTCGGGCTCTGGATAGGTTTAAAGCGTTCAAAGAAAGAGTAGAAAGTGAAGTGAACCTAAGAATAAAATTTTTGAGATCTAATAGAGGTGGAGAATTCACTTCTAGTGAGTTTAATACATCTTGTGAAGAGCATGGCATAAAGAGACACTTTTCTACTCCAAGAACCCCTCAGCAAAATGGAGTGGTTGAGAGGAAGAACCATACTATACAAGAAGCTACAAGAACCATGATGAAAGAAGAAAATGTACCTAATGTGTACTAGAGAGAGGCAATACACACTATTGTTTATGTTCTTAACAGGGTTTAGATTAGAGGAAACAACACAAAAACTCCTTATGATTTATGGACTGGTAAGGCTCCTACTATGAAATACTTTAAGGTGTTTGGAAGTAGATGTTACATTAAAAAAGATGATAAAAATCTTGGGAAGTTTGATGCTAGATGTGGTGAAGGGATTTTCCTTGGATATTCAACTACTAGAAAAGAATATAGATGCTCTAATACAAGATTGAGGAAGATTGTTGAGAGTTCTAATGTGAAGGTTTATGAGGATATGCATAGACCCATTGAGATAAGTGAAGTTGAACCTGATGATCCTATCTACGAAAAAGTACCTAAAGAGAATTAGGAGGAGGAAGAAGAAGAAGAAGAAGAAGAAGAAATTGAAGAAGAAGAAACTCTAGAGCCTACTATTAAGGCTCCTAAGTATGTCTAGAAGAATAGATAATTGGAGATAAGGGTGAAGGTGTGAAGACAAGAAGTAAAGTAGCAGCTAAGGTAAATGTGTGCTTACTTTCTAAAATTGAACCTAAGTCTGTATGTGAAGCATGTGAAGATGAAATTTGGGTTAGAGCTATGAAAGAAGAGTTGCATCAAATAGAGAAGAATCAAACATGGGAACTAGTTCCTAGACTTGTGAATAAGAATGCAATTGCTTCAAAGTGGGTGTTTAGGAAAAAGTTGAATGAAAATGGTGAAGCTATAAGAAACAAAGCAAGAATTGTATGCAAGGGATACTCACAAGTTGAAGGCATAGAATTTGAAGAGACATTTGACTCGGTGATAAGAATGGAAGCTATTAGGATGTTTTTGGCATTTTTTTCCCACAAGGATATCAAGGTATATCAGATGGATGTCAAGTCCACATTTCTAAATGGTGAATTGGAAGCAATATACATGGAATAACCTGAAGGATTTCAGTTATTAGAAAAACTAGATATGGTTTGTAAATTAAAGAAGGCATTGTATGGACTAGAACAAGATCCCAGAGCATGGTATGCAAGATTGGATAGATACCTAACACAACAAGGATTCAACAAAGGCTCTACTGATATCAATCTCTAATTCAAAATGCTAGGTAACAAAATTGTGATAGTAGTAGTATATGTTGATGATATCATCTTTGGAGGAAATGAAAGTATGTGTAAGATATTTGCAGAGGAAATGCAAAAATAATTTGAAATTTCCATGATTGATGAGTTGAATTTCTTTCTTGGTATTCAAGTAAATAAAATTGATAAAGGGATATTCATTTCACAATCTAAGTATGTGATAGAGTTGTTAAAGAAGTTTGGAATGGATGACTCCAAACTGGTTAGTACTCCTATGGTGACTGGATGTAAGCTGAGTAAAGATGATGAATCTACTAAAGCTGATTAGAGCAAATACAAATCTATGATTGGTGGACTATTGTATCTTACTACTACCAGACTGGATATCATGCATGTAGTATGTTTAGTTTCCAGATTTCAAGTAGATCCTAAAGAAGCACATGTTACAGTTGTAAAGAGGATATTCAAATATCTTTAAGGTACATTGGATTATGGCTTATGGTATCCTAAGGATGCTAAGTCACTTTAAGTGCTTATACCGATGCAGATTGGGTTGGTTGTGTGAATCACCAAAGGAGTACCAATGGAGATGCTTTCTTTCTTGGTAGAATATTGGCTTCTTGTTTAAGTAAGAAACATGACTCTGTTTATTTATCCATTGCAGAAGCAGAGTATATTTTTGTAGCATCCTGTTGCACATAGGTTTTGTGGATGAAGCAAACTATGAAAGATATTCTAGAGTGGTATGTGATGAGCCTATTCCTATTTTCTATGATAATACAAGTGTTGTAAACATTTCAAAGAATTCGGTAATGCATTCAAGAACAAAACATATATCTATCATATATCATTTCCTAAGAGAGAAGGTGTTGGAGAACAAAGTCAAGCTGGAGTATATGTCAACAAAGGAAAAAATTGTAGATATGTTCACTAAGGCTCTACCGAAGGATATTTTTGAGTATCTTAGGGAGAGGTTGGGGGTCATTGGCTCTCTAAAATAGTTGCACATGGAGGTGCATCGGTCCAATGGATTCAAATATTCTTCATTTATTAGGATTGATGAATGGGTCTACTCCATAGGGTGAGTAGAAAGTTTTCATTGTTGTAGTATGAGTTGAATGGGTGCACTCCTAAGGGGGGAGTGATCAAAGCTTTTAATTTTTTCCATTGATGTCAAAGGGGAAGAGAGAGTCATGTGAAAAATAGTAAAAGAGAAGGAGAACAGGTGTTCTCCCTAAATATTGTGTAGGGTATTTAAAGGAGAATGTGGTCTTTGATGGTTTTTCACATAATGTGTTTCCATCAATGACAAAGCGGGAGATTGTTTCAAGTATGGAAATTTTGGTAGTGTTGTCATTAATATTTTCATTAATGTCAACATAGTTTAGAATGTTACAGATTGTGCATGTATAGTTGAGATGTTGTTGAGATGTTGTGAGTACATGGAGCTATCCTTATGATGTTGCAAATGTGCTGGAATGACGAGTTTCCAAGTGCTTTTGAGAAAATTAATAAAGAGTGAAGCTAGAGTTATGTATGTGTTCAGAATGTGCTCTGGTATGTGCTCCATGTTTCTTCCATGTTGATCCTATGCTTGTATGGATCTGAAGGTTTTTTGTTGGTGATCTATTGGTGATATCTCCTAATTTTTTGTTGTCTGTTTGATGGAAGGTGAAAGTTGTGTTCACTGGTGTGTGAATTGTTTTGGTAGATTTGGTTATATGTGGACTACGAGAAATTTTTCTACTTTGTAGTCCTCTGCTATTTTGTTTCAGGTCTTGCTTATCTAGAATATGTCTTGTAATGATGTTCTCTAGGTTTTGGCAGAGATGTTCGAGTATTGGTGCTCCAGAAGATGAGCTTCAGAGTTGTTGTGTCCGATTGCATAGTCTGAATGGACTATTGGAAATATTTTTGTGTTTGAAGGTGTTACACAGGTGTTGTGGATGTATCTGGAAGTATCTAAGATGTGTTCTTGTGCATGATGAAGCATTTTATGTCATTCACATGCTATCTTGTTGTTGTAAAGCATGTACTTCAATGTTCATTTGTGTTTTCATTAGTTTTGACCAATCTGTTGTTTACACTTCATATGGAGAATATAAAATTTAATTAAGGAAGTTTTTGGTTCAAGACATTGCTTTTGTTCTTGGTTAAGTGTTTAATTGGTCCACTCTCATTCTTTTCCACTACGGGAATGTTGAGTTATCGACCTAGTTTGAATTTATCAAATGAAGTGTATGTGGCCAACCTTGGAGAATGTTTCTAAGGTTGAGGATGGTATAAATGCAAGTTGATATGTGAAGGATTAGATGATAAAAAAGTAATGAAGTAAGCCACAAGTGAAGAGAAAAGTTGTACAAAAGTGAGTTAAGGCACTAGTACTTCATTGTCTTAGATTCCTGAAAATAGTGAGCTGAAGGTTTCTGCAATCTTCTGATCAAGGTTGCGGATGTGTGTAAATTGTTGTGGTAGATATTTTTGTTATATTTTGTATCTGTAGGCAGTGAGCCTCCCTGTTGGACAGTGAGACCTTTCTATAGGAAGTGAGCCTTTGTATCTAGATAGTGAGTCCTATTCTGGGCAGCGAGCCTCTTGTATTTGGTTTTGCTATCACTTTATATTGTGAATTAATCCTCACCATGGTTTTTCCCTTATTAGTTTTTCCACGTAAAATATGGTGTTCATTGTGTTGATTTTACTTTTTGTTATCTGCATTTCATGTTCACACTTAATAAGAGAATAGTTTGGTTGTGAATTTGATAAGTGTTAGGAGTTTTATGTTTGAATTTGGTGACAACTAATTAACCCCCCCTCAGTTGTCCTGCATCTTTTAACATATTTACCATCTTTCATTTTTTTCCTTAGTTTGCATCTCCATCTTAGTTACATACATACCAAAAGTCTCACCATCTAAAGGTCACAATTCTTCTATGGTATTGACTAGATTGAAAAGGAAATGAAGAAACATGGATTCCTCATATGACCCCTTTTTCAAGATAACTAGCAATGTGAACTTTGGTTAAACATCAAACCCACCTCAAAGAAAAAAAGATTTAACAACAAACCCATTTACCAATCTCACATTGAATGAGTTCAACAAGTTTTTTCACACCTGATGAAATTGAAGAGGCTTCCCAGGATCCTAAGATAATTTTAGTTATAGATGAGCTAGTTAATGCAGATCCCAATAGGTGGGTATGTGCAGGATCATAATGGGCCAAAAAGTGGCAATATGATGGATATGTGGCTGACGACTTTTCTTTTACCCAAAATTGATAAAACAAAAATGGTTTTTAAAGGAGATTCTCAACTTTCCACCAATATAAATTATGTTTTACTTTGAATTTAATAAGTAACTATTATTCATTTTCTATTCAAATTATGACTAAAGTGTTGATTGATAGGTTGATTAAAAAACATATATAGCTTTCAAATGATATCACATTTTTTTAATCCAAAACATGTTTCACATTCTATGCTCCACATACTATAGGATTAAAAATAGAAAAAAAAAAGAATTTCATGAAGTTTTGACCAAGTTAAGGTGGTCAGACATATGAGTTTTTATATTTTCTAAAAGTTCTAATAAATAAATCATAATTAATTATTTACTTCGAAAAAAATTACAAAAAGATATGCATCACATCGGGACATGAGTCCTCTACTTATATCTAAAATCTTATAAAAAATTTTTTATCATTTTATTGTGCTTAGGGTGGTCAAATAGACACCTACTTATTTTTTCCCTAAAATTTAAGTACTACTGCATTGAAATTTCAAATTTTCACCAAATAGATTTGTTTTCTTTGTAAACAAGCCTAGTATTTTAGAACTACATTCAATTTGCTACAGATTATGTTCTTACATATTTTTGAAATAATATAGATAACTTATTCAAATTTTTACGTCAAGTTGCATAACTCTAATTTTTCTAAATTTTTTGCCACTTAAGGGCCTATTTTTTCCATGATGATCCTGCACATACCTAGGTACTTCCTTGAAATTTCTCAAAGGGGTTCCAAGCTCCCCTTTGGTTTCGATGCTTCGTCTATTATAGAAGGAATAACAAAAAAACAAGCTAAAGGTCTTGGTCAAAAAATATTTTCACAAGGACAACCTTCCTCACAACAAATGCACACAAGTTTTCCTCAAAGGGGAACACCATATTTAATGTGACAACTACACACATCCCCTCTCCTCCAACACTTGGGAAAAAAATACCACATGCAACATCTCAAGGACTAATCCCCACATTTAAAACATCTCAAGGACCAACTCCCACATGTACAACATCTCAGGGACCAATTCCCACATTTGGTATTACCATGGTAATGACTTTTTCCAACCCATTTGGTACAAACACTACACCATCAACCAAAACCCACCAAGTAAGACAAGAAGTATTCATATTTCCACATCAAGAGTTCCAACCCAAATGACCAAAAATACACCAAACACCAACTTCACACCACAATCCCAAAACATCAACCAAGGTCCATCACAACAACATGCCACTCCAAATTCCAATTTCATACTAGAACCTCAATATACCAGCCACACAATACCACAACATCAAACTTATACCAATACCAATACAATATTCCAACAAGGTAATCAAAATCCTTTGCAATAAAACTTGAATCCAAACCCAACATACACATCATGTTGGTAGATGGTCACCGCTCCCCTTGGGATTTGTGACATGGAATAAATGCCTCTCATGGATCCGTTAACTCTGGCAGTTGTATCTAGCATTAACAAGTCAATCTTTTGGTGCAATGACAACTATGAGGCCAATAATTGGTATTAGATCCAAAGGTGTCAGGTTTGAATCCCCTCAGGTAACGTTGAGGGGGAGTTTTTTGGAAAATGTTCAGCGCTCCCCTCAAGATTTGTGACATGGACTAACCATCTCATGTGGATCCATTAACTCTGTCAATTATATCAGGCATTAACAGGTTGATCTTTTGGTGCAACAATTGTGGGGCCAACACATCCAACCAAAATTTTTCATACAACACACTCAATACCAAAACCAACTCTCACATGCAAGGTCAACCAAACATGCAAGGCCCACCATCCATGGAAACTATGATGCAATGAATGGAAGTGTAGTAATAGAAAAAGTAAGCCTTTTTCCCTTACTTGGTTTGATAATTGACATTAAAATTGAATTAATGGTGTCTTGGAATAGTATTGTAATGTGTTGTACACATTCACATTATTCTAGGACCTTTATTTAATTAAAATATACCTTAATTGATCCCTTGAAAGAGTGTTGTAAAGTGTTGTAACACACTTTCACACTTTTCTAGGATTTATTTGATTGATTAAGCCTAATGGGCCCCTTCTTAATAAAATATATTTAAACTTGTACCTTATTTAGGTGTTGTAAAGTGTTAAAAAAACACTTTCACATTTATTTAGGGCCCCCTTAATTAATGGTGGTTAAATGAGTTTAATTGACCCCTTTAATTCAAATTCAAGCCCCCTTTTCAAGGATCTATCTTGACACCCAATAATGATATTGTATGACATTTAATTTGGCAACTCTGATGTCTTGAAAAGTGTTGCTAGGACCTATTCACCTTTACTGGTACAAGTTGTCCTCTCCACATAGGACACCCCTTTCTATGCATTTTTGAGGTGGGTTTTTGATGTACTTTCACCTCCTTGAAGTGTGGTCCTAGAAATTGTGCAAGGATCCATTCTCCTTTTCGGGACACCCCTTTTCTATGTGTTTTTTAGGATGGTCCTAGAAAGTTGTGATATGACCCATTCTCTTTTAGTGGAAAATGGGTCCTCCCTCAATAGGACCTCTCTTTTTGAATTTAATTATGGCGGGATCCTTATAATTTTAATACCCAAATCTGAGGTTGGCTTGAAACCTTTGAATTTCGAGTTTAATCTCTCAATTTAGTATAAATAAGGGGTTAATTCATATTTTTTCCACCTATAAAATTTGAGAGAACATCCTTATAGAAAATTGAGTTTACAAGAGAATTTTAAGAGCATTTACAAGGAATTTCAAGGTAGATTAGAGGAGTTTATTACAACAATTCAAGATCAATTCATCATGTCAAGGGTTTAATGCATTCATGTATGTGGTTGAGATAAGATAGTTAATGTTGCATTGAGGATCTATTTACGAGATTCATTTGAAATCTAAGATCTACATTCTTGATGGCCACTACATGTTAGATTTCAGATTTACATTACAAGATATCATCTAAGGTATCTGCATTGCATCATTTCATATTTCATGCTTTAGTTCCTTTATTCCATCATTTGGTTTAATTACCTACAATTGGGTTTGACTAAGGATAACCCCTATCCCCTAACAAACAACATTTTGCTCCTCTTGCATGTGTGATTGTAGGTTTTAGGTTGAAAAGCAAGTTTGGAGCAAAATTGTCAAAGTTGTCAAAGTTGCAAAAATTGTCATTCAAAGTGTAAAATCAAGGATTTGAAGCTACAAAATTAACTATAGACTTTCAAAAGTTGATAACTGGGATTTTGAGAGTTCATATATCAAGGAACATAACCTAGAAGTCAGTTTTATGAAACCCGAAAAGGACCCATTCGACACTAAAGGAAAATGAGTCCTAAGAAGGGCTTGAAGGAGTGAAAACCTGGGATCTTGGAGTGCAGGCTGAGAAGAATCAAACCCAGAAGTTATTTTTTGGAACCCTCACAAGGACCCATTTTCCACTAAAGTCGAATGAGTCCTGTGTGGCCTAAAAACAACAAGGTTTCTACAAGGTACACATCATTTTGAGCTCTAAAAATTCCCCTCATAGTTGCTATAATAGTCAAGGTTAGTTTTTTATTGTTATTTGTATCCTTTTCCCCTCATAATTAAATGTTTTAATAAGATAAAATATTAGTGGTTTATCATCTTGTTTTTTCATGGTGGTAAACCCTACTTTTTCTATTAAACATAAAGAAATGCAACAAAAAATGGCTAACATACAATTAGGCACAACAAAGAAAACATACTCAATGGAGGAATTATGTCCATATCCCTTTGATTGAAGCATATACATGCCGCCTTTCCCACCACACTTCAACGTTCCATGTTTCAACAAATATAAGGGGAAATGAGATCTAATAGAACACATAAGAGAGTTTAACACACCACATATTGACATTTATTTTGAGCCTATGTATTTGATGAGATTATTCCCACGTGTCCTTTTGAGGCAAGCTCTAGAGTGGTTCACACACCTTCCTCCTGGGATACAAAAATGGAATGAACTAGCTCACAATTTTATCACACTTTAACTACAACATTGAAAGTGACATGACCCTAGTCAAATTATGTAAAACCAAACAAAAATAAGGGGAGGCACTTACGACATTTTATCAAAGGTGGTGAAGTATGTCTAGTAAATGTCCTTGTCACATACTAGAAAAATAGTTGGTTCCCATTTTTGTGGAAAAACTTAATACAAAATTGATGATTCAATAGTTTCAAATCCATCATCATAACACATTTGAGGATTCCATTGAAAATGGAGTCTCTTTTGAAAAATCTCTTGTCGCAAAAGAACTAGTCAAATTATTCAAAAAAAATAAAAACAGGCCTAATGAAAAAGGAAAATTTTGGTTGAGAAATAAGAATATCAACAATGGTGGGGTAGTTGATTCCAAATTGGTTAACCAAGTTCATCCCACAATTCATCTTAGAGGTCCTTCTACATAAAACAATCCAACACCAAGTCAAGATCAAACAATGAACATAGTCCATAACAATCAACAATGTTGGGGTCCCCTATGAGCTAAGCAAACATACACATCCATAGGGTAACCCATTGAGTTAGTTTTAAAGAAACTCTTGCAATCAAATGTCATTCAACTTTTGAATAGTAAACCATACAAACCCACATTAGTCAAACCAAATTGATGGAATGGTAATGAATAGTGTGAGTACCATCTTGGAAAAGGACATAAAATATCATCGCATTGGAAACTTAAGAACCTGATCCAAGAACTTATTGAACAAGGTGATATATCAAAGGATAGTTCAAAAGGTAAGGAAAATGTTGATCATACCATATTCAAGACTCCCCTACGGGACTATAGAAAGGGAAAATCCTCCAGTTCAGGGAATAACACCAATAATAATGTCAATTATACCAGTGTCACATATAACTATACAGTTAATCACATTTGGGCCTTTGATAACTGTTGGTTCTCCAATTCAACAGATCAATTGAATCCTAAAGACTAGCCAAATTATTATGTTCAGATTCAAAGATGGATTTGGCCAACTGAAAGGAAATAGAATTAGAAAACATTTCCCCTACACTTCAGGCTCTGGAGGACCTAGTGGGGTGACCCTTTAGCAACACCTAAAGATTTAGACACATACTTAACAGTTATTGCATAACAGATAATGTTGTCATAGAATTATGCTATGAAACATAAAATATCACTCAACATTGGCTAAGGCATTGAGTGAATTTCACTAACTAGCATGGAGAACATGACACACAACTCAGAATACAAAATTGAAATGGTTTTTGATTTAAGGAATTGGGACTAAATTAAAAATAGCAGATGCATAAAGATTGACCAGTGCCAAAAGGAAGGCTATGGAGTCATACAACCAGTACTTCATCCTACAGTGTTAGAAATGTTTTGAAGATCTTTTCAAATGTTATCACATTATGACAACAAGACCATTGAAGCTTTATCTAGTAATGATTCTTACAAATCCACCTGAAAACATAATACCCCTGTTACACTTGTTAAAGCAATTAATCCATCCACAAAATAGAAGGCAATAACATATGCAGTTTACATTAGTTAAAGCAATTAAACCATTCACAAAATAGACATCAATAATAATAGCAACTCAAATGCAACAACTGTGCATGAAAAAAAACCCCAGATAATCTTTGATTATTGAATTCAAAATAGCATTACATTTCAGCCATGGAGACAATTATCAAGTAAAATATAAACATGGAAGCATAATTCAGAACACAGAAAAATTCAAATTAATGAATCAGTTACAATTAACCCTATCTTTACAAATCTACCTAGAGCTTCTACCTGCCTTGCAGAGCTTTCAGAAATGGAACCCCTCCAAATGAGAAAAGAAGAGAAGATATAGAAGGAAGGAAAACTCCAAAATTTGATCCATTGATGACATCTGGAAACTTCATCCACCATTAATCAACAAAAGAAAAGCCTCTCTCTTCTCTCTCAGTAGAAATAAATTTTTGTCCCTTAAGTTGTTAAGACAAAGAAAATTTCCACATATGGAGAATTTCACTTCATTCACCCAATAGGGTGATAAACAACCTTGCCCATGAAAAATTCATTTCTTCCTTTCTTTTGTTGTAGCTGCACTTTATTATTTCATTTCATAGAAAAAAATATTGCTTCCATAGTGAATATTTTATTCACCTTTTCCCATGCAAACCACTTTTCAGCCAATGAAATATATTACCCAGTGAATACTTATTCACTCTATAAAATACTTCCCATGCACTTTAAAATTTTATCCATTTTACTTCCAACATTGAATTATTTCATTTAAAATGAAAACATTTTAAATCTAATATTGTTGGGCCATTAAAATCATTCACATGTGCCCCTTTCATATTTCACTTTCACATTTCACCTGGCAATTGAAATCATGTGCCTTTACTTTATATTTCACATTTGAAATATTTTATCCTTTCTTTTGAAAAAGGAAGGCCCATTTAACTTTGCATCTAGAAAAATATTTGATTTTAAATGCTTTGCAATTAAAATATGATGGCCCTTTGAGTATTTTATTAGACTTTTAAAGTTTAGTGAGGCCCACCACAAGCCACGTGGTGAAAATTCACATATCACAATAGAAATAATGAGCTCACATCTTAAATTTGTGAGACTGCGAGGGACATATGAGATTTGGCTACTCCCAGCTCCTCATCTTGGTCGTCAATCCTTCTTTTTTCCCTAATTCTTCATTTGTTCTAAATTCCTCTTCAATGGTGGCCATACATATTTTCTTGTAGCACACAAACATTACCTTGCATCATTGGCGTTGGCACACTTCTTGATAACCTTCTCCTGATGGCGCCAAGTTGCAAGCAGATTTTAATTTCTAGTGAAATTTCAAACATAATAATTCTTTGCATTTGCTTGTTGTTTTGCAACCTCCTCTACCCATGGCGACATAGGATACTTTAATAATTTGGAGACACTTTTTTTGCAAATGCCCATGATACTTCCTTCTAGGTGTGGGCCAGCTGCTTCATCCTCCATGCTTTCATCACTGTCCATTCCTTCAAACAAAATCAATCTCACCTGAAAACCCACACCATGGCCATTTCTCCAAGTCATGCTTTGATGGATTTCCATGCAAATACTTATGCATTGCAATTCTTAGGCTACCCAAGGTGTGTTGATTTCATTTTGGATCCATCCCTACCACACCAAGAATTCATGCTTTATTCCTCTATCCTCAAGGCATACCAATTATAGAAAATGTCCAACTATAATAGCCAAAACTGGTAATTTTGTGGATTCTATCTCAACAGATATGAAGTACAAGAGACACCAACTTGTAATCATTTCATTCCACACAACAACCTCTTCATACATTGTGTGCAAATTTCATTTGCAATATGAAATGTACCCCTTTCAATATGTCTAGCATCGTGCCTCTCCATCGAGCATCTTTCAACAATCTTGATTTATTTTTAATGCAAAAGTAAACTCCCCTCCTGCATTCTCTTGAAAACTTCTAAAGTCTTTTCAACAAATCATTTTATGTATATGTTTCTTTTGGTTGCCTCTATTCATTCCCTATGTGCTTCTGACATTAGGGTTATTGGCAGCCATTGATTCCCACTCGATGTGGCCACATAGTTGTAAAGCTTTTGATGAGTCTCCATATCATCCACTTTAGATGCTTTCTACTTCTACAATTTGAAAGTGAATTCAAAGTAGATGCTATACTATAGTCAATGTGTCCTCCTTCCATGCAGCGTAGCATTTCCACTACAAGCCTACTACTCTATGTGTTGAATTATTCCCATCACTACACTTGTGCAATTGAATCACTAAGAATATTAGTCATTATAATGTAAATGGTTTTTGTAGCCCATGTTTGCACAATACCCTGCATGCTTACATCATTTTCCATATGCATTCGGGTCTTTTACAACAAAGTTAAGCCTTGAAACTTTACAAGAGTTGAATCACCATAGGGATCAACAATACTCAATGCATAATTAGTTACAATTGACAGGGGCATGCTTTATAGACTACCTCAAATATTCGCAATGCTCCACATATTGGTGAATGCCTACATGGTAATAGGAAATACCCTACAGAGTTTAGAATAGAGTATGATTTTAAAGCTAATATTTCCCATATGTTGATTACATTCCTGACTTTGAATTTTACTCCTTCACATTTGGTAATCGAATTATCAAGTCACTTTCATCAATTGCACTAGAGGCTATTTTGAAGATAGGCTTGTCTTATTTTTATGAATAAATTCACATTAAATGAATTTCCCAATCAAATCTAGTCTTGTGGATGTTTCCATTCAATCATGAAGGAAAATCTCCAAAATAATTCCAATATGCAAGTGAATTGTCAACATAAGAATTAATTCCATCTAATTCATTTAGTGCAGCCTTGACTGTATCCTTGCTTTGAGCAGTCACTATTTTCAATTCTATGATGCCAAGTATGATCAAAACACTTTATATGTTTCTTATCCACCTTAAGGGCATTCCAATTGAGCTTGAGAACCTCATAACTGTGTCATGCACGATGGGTCCTCAGGAGGGCTTGGCTAAAAAAAAAATCATTTTCAAACAAGTTTCTCTTTGAATTGTCCTTGGGGTAGCTTATGAATGCTTTGAATTGAAATGATAAACTAGGTCTTCATTAAAATCTACTTTCAAGCATATTTGAACAATGAGCAAAACTGGTCAAGTGGGCTTTGGAATCGCCCCAGAAAAATAGTCTAACGACCTCCTGGAGCTATGAAAATTTGCAGGCATGTAGAAATTTGGCCCAAGAATGGAGTGCAATAGAAGACTTGGAGAAAAAAATCATGAGGTAAAAAATATTAACTATCAAACTTGTTTAGTTAGACTTTTTTGCAATTGCTATTGTTTAAGATAAATTGAAACTCACCAAATCACCAATTTGAAAAAATATCAAATCAACTTCTGAGAGGTTGCCACTGGAAACTTAAGCTCATTTAGGTACATAGAACATGTATTCAAGAGGGATTTCCTTGAATAATCACTCATCAAAAGATACTGAAGGTCAAAGTTGACCTTGAAACATTGTCATAAATGCAGATGTAAAACTGAGCAAACCGCATTTGCTTTTGATCTCAAAAAATTAGCAAATCAGATCACGAAGCTTTGAAACCTAACATGGGAGCACTTTGAGGTATGTAGAATGGGAAGCAACAATCTATTTGAAATTATGATCATCTAGTTGCAAAATATAAGCTCAAATAGGAGGCTACTCGCAAAACTGAAAGTTTGCAAACAACATAAAAGTGTTAAAACCCTCCAGCTTCACTTTTCAAAACCATGTCAAAACTCATTGTGAGAAGCTGAAAATTGACATGCATGTTCACATATGTAACATTTGTGGTTCCACCTAGGGTTTTTGTACGAAAATCAACTGGCTCTGAAATATGACCCTCCAAAGTGGGTATCTTAAGCAAATTTCTCAGGTGCACTTCTAAGAGTGCAGCAGAAAAAATTTCAATATGGGGGCTTCAAATTTGCAAAATTTGAGATCCCCAACAATAACCATGTTGCTACCATTACCATTAACAAAATTTCACACTTTTCCATTACCACTTGAAGAGTTAAAGTGACTTTTCCAATAGCCACTTGCAATCCACCACTAAAAAATCAATATAACCTCCTGACCATCTAGGGAAAACTCCCACACAAATGTCCATTCGTGAGTTGCTTTGCATATCTCCTGAGAATAGGGAATTTTTGGATAAAGCTTTGCAAGATACATCTATTCCCAATTACCTAAATGATAACCAATTTTAGGCCATGGTAGGATACTTAGCTACAACCCATCACGCCACATTTTCTAAGCAAGATCTTTCTACACATAAGCCAAACCATATGACCCATTACACCTTGAGGTATACATTTATAAACAAAAAATTGAACAATTCTTGGTAGATGATGCAGCAGGTCTGAGTATATGCATGCTTAAAATAGTTGTAACATTGGGATTCTCTGAGGCTTGTATAGATGAATCCAAGAAAAATATTATCAAGGATTATGATGATATTGAGCGCTCATCCAATGGTGTAATCACACTTCCTATAAGAGTTGGACCTACTATTCAAATCATTATATTCCAAGTCTTGGATTTGGACTTAACATACAATCTCCTCCTTGGTCAGCCATGGATTCATGTCATTAGGTTCATTCCTTCCACATACCATCAGTGCCTCAAGTTTCAACATAATGGCATCAAAATCACTCTACGAGGTGATTGAACCCTTCCAATATTGGAGTAATTTGAAAGGGACCATTGAACATCAGGTTCTTATTAATCGAGAAGCTTCATCCACCACCTCATCACATTACATTGATCCATACTCACTCATCAAATCATCCACTGCATCCATTGCACCGTCCAAACCCAAGGTCTAGATCCATGATAAAGGATGTGGTGAATACAACATGGAGAGTTTATTTTGTATTGGAAAGTTTCATGTATCTCCAAAATCTTATGGAAAACCTCATCCTATCAAGAAGAATTCTAAAATAGTTATCCATAATCCCCATACCACATTCACTTAGTGGGGTGAGTTGAGTAAAGAGTCTATAGGTGAGGGCATTTCTACATGGATTTACAAGGATGAAGAAGACACTAAGCCCAAACAATTACCAATGGAGTGATATTCAAAGGGGTGCAAGATTGATGCAACAAGGTTATGATGGACATAGTGGCCTTGGCTTGAACAAACATAGAATGATAGAACCAATACTACCTTCTTGGTTACCAAAGAACACTAGGTTAGGGTATGTACCACCAAAGAAGAGTCCTCCTAGTACTAAGTTACCTTTGAGTGAAAATTTGGATGCTTCAAATGAAATCGAGACATCTAAGAAATACCATACCAAAAATAACTCCAATGAATGGTGTAACATCCGCATCGCAAACCCTAAAGGGTAAGAGCCAAAAGAGGACAAGATAATTTTTTTTTTTAACATAAAGGATAACTTACACAAAAAGTAGATTACAATACGATATAACGATCACAAACATAGCCAAGCATGGCCGAAAATAACCCCAAGGAGAGGACTAAACCACCCTCCAGAGAAAAATCCAATTAGAACAAATATATGAGCTCCAAGGAAGATGCTCCCTAAGGAGAGGAATAAACCACCCTCCAGAGAAAAATCCAAATAGAACAAATATATGAGCTCCAAGGAAGATGCTTTGGAACGTAAGAAGCGCTACTCCGAAACTCTAACAACGCTGCTCCAGAACTTGCAGCTCGGGGCCGAAACTTCCAGCTCGGCTCTGGAACTTCCAGCTTGGCACCAGAACTTCCTAGCTCAGCGCCAAAACTTCCCAACTTAGCGCCGAAACTTTCCAACTCGGCGCCGGAACCTTTGGCAGCATTGCTCCGAAACTAATGCAACAACAACATAGACAAAAATTGAAAGCGGTGATGCTCCAGAACTTGTACAGCCACAACACAGTACATCAACAAAGGGCGGCGATGCTCCAAAACCTTTGAAACTGCAACACCAGGCATTAACAAAGGGCGGCGTTGCTCCAGAACCTTTGCAGCCTATAACATGAAGGTAAAATACAACCAAAGCTTGGATTTTTACAAGAAAACTTGTGAAGGAAAAGACATTATGATCATCAAAATACATGCAAGTCCGATACCAACATTGGAACTCGTAAATTAAATGGAAAACATCACATTTCTTCTAATTAATATATATGATTACATTTTCACTCTCAAGCTAGTACAATATACATGAGTATAATATACATAAATGAATGTACATGAAATAAAAGGAATAGCCATGAAATAAAATACATCAACATATAAGATGACAACAAGAGGGATCAACTTTTACTTGTGCTCTAGTAACATGTACGTCGGTCCCCAATGGTGGTGGCAACGCCTCCCTACCATGTGGACTCAAAAGAGGCCACCCCACCATGCTCAGAGGTAGTCACAAGGCCCAAGTAGAAAACAAGGCAAGGGTAACAAAAGGGCCAACTCTCACATCAGACAAGGAGCAGAAATGGAATACATTGCATTGAAGTCAATATCACATGTATATGCTCAAACAATAATAGGCCTGTTACTACTCATAACTACAAGGTATGAAGCACAAGGGTAAAGACCAGATGAAATATCATCATGTGAACTCAAAGGATATGACACCACATGGAACTTGGTACCCCACTCATACAGACGAGGGGACTCAATCATACTCGTATCAACGTCGTGCAGACAGATAACTCAACGCCCTATAGGCGGATGCCCTTCTCGTTTAACCAAATGAGGAATCCCAAAAGTAAAAATTAAAAAAATGAAGAGAAGCCATGAAATTCAGTCATAGAAACCATTTAAAATAATCAAGCTTATATTGTAGAAAAGACAAGTTTAATGGTTGTAAATCCGCATGAAGAGAAGGCACAAAAATCAAGTGAAATTTCAAAGTGCCCAGATTAAAATTCTAGACCTGACCCAGTTCATATTTTGGCATTCCATATTGGAATCCACCATCAATTTCAATTTTCAGACCCATAATTAAGTGTTGTACTAGAAAACACCATTTAAAGCAAGGCTAGGCAAATACCTAAAAAATGAAAGTGCCTGGATTGAAAATCGGACAAAAGACCCAGTTCGTATTTTAACATTTCTACATGGAATCCAATTTGATTTTACATTTTTAACAAGTGATAAAAGAGTAGAAATGAAAAACATCATTTTACAACTAGGCACAAAATTGGGCAAAAATGAAAGTGCCCGGATTTCAAATTCATGAAAACCTAGTTGAGTTATTGACATCCCAACATGAATTCCACCCTCAATTCTCATTTTTAACCATAGGGAAAAGAGAAACAATAGAAAACATAGTTTTATCATACAAATTGGGCAACCAAAAAATGATAAGAAAGTACCCAAAATAGATCTTATTTCCTTAAACCCAATTCAAGTTTGTTGGGGATCTACAAAATCAGCCACAAAGAAACCCCCCCACACAGCAGCAATAATCAATTAAAATGAACCAACATTCAATTCCAACAATGCAAAACAAAGACAAGAAGGATTTCCTCAAATTTGCATGGGATAGCAATAACCCAGATGTGAAAGAAGATTTATAGCCAAGCATCAAAGAAGAACAACAGAAAAATTACCTTGAACTGCCCCAAACTGAAATAGAAGATTTTCTCAATGAAGAAGGCGCAGTCAAGTTCCAAAAACAAACAAAAAACAAGAGCTGGTGCGCTGGTTTTAACAATTTACTGCCCACAATCTTCTTCTCCCAAATCTTTCACAATCACACCACACAATCACCCCAAATTCATAGGGTTTCTCTTTTCCTTCCCAAAAACAGAAAAATTACTTCCCTCCCTCCAAAGAATGGTTCCCAAAATATAATTTTTTCCACCTTTTTATATTTTCTTTTCAAAAGGGATCACTTCCCCCAAATAAAGAATAAAAGTATATATATATCTATATTCAAACAAGGTTGCCCCCTTTTATAAACTAACTCTTCAACACAATAAAAAGAAATAATTCATTTTATTAAAAAGACTATTAATGCTTACCAAGGCAATAAATTAAAATCACCAAATATACAAAGCTCCCCAAATAAGATTAACAAAATCATTTAAATTTCCAAATGAAATATATCATTCTCTCGAATGATCAACAAAAAACATTTTAAATAACATATTTAAATCTCATGAGTAAAACCTTTCCAAATCTCAAATCAATAAAATACTTTAAAATTCCATATATGAAATCATGAGAAGATGTCAAAGAAACCACATCAAGACACCGACGACCAAGACAAAATACCTCAATAGAACATAATGGAAAAGAACATACAACTGAAGGGTGCATCGGAACATATGGCAGAAAGGTGCTCTGGAACATTCGGCTGAAAGGTGCTCCGGACGTTACCATTAGGTAACCGGATGGTAAGACATCAATAAGGAAAACACTGCCCTAACAAGGTACAATGGGCTAGGATAGGGGACCTTTGGCCTGTGACTACCTCCAATAACCACCATTGGGGATATGAGTATGCTCAAGCCTGTGGATCTAGGCAGAGTCGATACTTGGTGCCTGCATCACTTTCAATTACAAGTTAAAGTACATGTGCATATAACATATATCCAAAGCAACATCAATCATTAGGAAGGGAGTCATGATATCATAAGCCTCTCAAATATGAGTGTTACGACATCATCCCTTTCCTATCCATAATCATACGTAAGCCATGATAACAATATATAAGCTTGTAATCTAGAATATTAACTAATCATGATAACCTTTCCATACTCATCCATGTATAATCTCATTATGACAACATTTAACATTTTAAAATATCAAATCAAAAATCTGAATGCTACCTTACCAGCTTGAGATTAGAGAGGTGTTACATCCTCCCTCCCTAAGATTTGACATACTCTTGGAAGTCATGTAAACTCAATATGCAACCATGTCACACATTAGTACTCAACATATAATAATCAACATTAAATGATTTTATTTCATTCCAAAGATCATAAATATAATGCACATCATTCATCACAAAATGAAATGGAAAGGACATCCATATATCATTCATCTTTCTAAGAATCACTATCAATATATAATTTCCATATGCCTTTCTCATAAAATGTCAACATGAACCAAAATAACATGGTTAAGCTTGCTAACATCACATGTGCCACATTTCTTAAAATATGCATTTATTTTAACATCCACATTCATCCAATGATACATCTATTTCCATTAAGAAAAGGGTAAAGAGGATGCATAAGCACTCAATTCTTTCCAAAACGCCATGATTTGCACAATATTTTTTTACCAAACACTTCCAATCTCACACATGAAAAGATATTTAACATCATTTTCAGCCAAAATATAACAATTTACACTTTCTACAGCACAATAAACCAACTTTTGAACTTTTCATATGAAACCATATCCAAGGTGAAACATGCATTTATGCATACATACATACTTACATCACTGGGAACCACATCACAAGGCTACACAAGGGTCCATTTGGACACCAATAAGCAACATACTAATCCATGATACATAATCCATGATCCAAGAGCCAATATCCATCTCACTTAATCCATACCTCACACTCAGTGGTTTAATGGTGTTAGGCCACACATATGGTGAGACCATCCAAACACGACCACAATGACCTATCTCTTGTTGAATAAGGTGGTTAGCCTCCAAGAGATCATCATCACACATAGGTAGGTAGTGGATCCTAGCTGTGTAACAGCCTCACATACCTCCATCCTTAAGGTTCCCTGTGTTTGCTTCCTTGTATACACTCAATCGAGTCTGGCTCTCCCGTTCTCGATGAGGAATCACATTACAACACAAGACTAGCATTTGAAAACAACAAATAGAAAACTAGTTTAGCCACCAAATTTCATAAATAATTATCAAATAAAGATTCAATTGCAGTAATAACGCAAGAAATGCATGCAATTTCAACACTAAATCATATGTAACCTCGAGGGCTACGAGCAAAGAAATTTCACAATCTATGGCTAAACCATCACAAACAAGATAAACCAAATTTTTTTGGTCCTCACAATCAAAGTGAAAATCATCAATAACCAAAAGAAGATTCACAATCTTTGAAATGGCACAATACAAAACTATGTGACTAACTAGCCACCAGACCAGGAAGGAGGGAATCAACGTATGACTATTGCAATAGCCCCTCATGTGTGGTGGAGTGGGCACACCAACCACATGGCATGAAGTGTACTCTTTGGCTACACCTCGCATTATGTCATCACATGGCATGGACTCGCCAAGTTTCCCACGCACTACTTGGCTATCTGCATCGAATGTGCACCTCAGCCCATCCCACATTGCGTCTCAGCACAGCATGGTCATACACCAGCTAGAGAAGGCACGTACTGGTCATACACCGCATGGAAATTTGTTTGTGGCTCTACAGAAGTAGGCATGTGTAGAACACACCCCGTATAGCGATACCTCATGGAAAGGGCACACTCAAGTACTCATCGTAGCTAGAGGTATACATGGCATCATGGTAGAACACGTGCAAATATGAAATATATAAAGCATATATGAGTATAACAATTTGGGGCTACTCGAGCCTCACCTCTCATGTGGACGAGGTTGACTCGCTAATGCCCACTCAATGTCCCTATGGATGGCTAGGCAATACTAACAAATCAATGATGTTGAACACAAAGCTGGGGATTAGGCTAGCACATATGGATCAACTATCATGATCCATCATAAGGAGTAGTGAGTACTTTCCTCAGGATCGGTTGAGCTAAGAACGCTCTATGCCGCAACATGCATACATTACACACTCCACCCAAGGAACTTTGTGGCTGCTACTACCCCTTCACGGATTAAGGGACTAGAGAACCAAAAGAAGAGATTCTATGAAACTAAATGTTGGTTGCTCTTGATATATATATGAACTTCAACCACACATGGGTTGGCCCTCAATTAGGTAACAAACATACAAGCACACACAATGGTATGGTTAATCCCACACCCAGATACAACATATCCTCCATGGATGGGTACACAATCTCACCATCCCATGGGCACACAAAGCAAGTACGGGGTATTCACAACACTCAACATGTGCACTAACATAGGATGTTCACATAATAGGGAGTACCTTTTTCTCAATTTCCTCATACCAAAATAAACCATTATCCACCTCTAATCATGAAAGATCAATATAGCTTTCCAAGAACATGTACTCCCAATATCCATACAAAACATCATAGTGCTACATGGAGTAAATCAACAGTGCCATGATAACTCTCACATTCGCATTCACTTTTATCAGGTGGTAAATCACCTTACTACACACATATGTAACCACATTTATTTCCCACACATAGTGCAATATCATTATACTATTTACTCAAGACAACTTACGCAACATTATCACTTCAACATTCATTTACCCTTTTGCATTTTGAATCCAAGTACAATAATTTAACATCTACAAGATTTCATAAGAATTAACAATACAGTTGGGGACTATAGGCCTCACCAACAAGATGTACCTATTATGCAATTAACATTAACATGTAAATGTTTCACTATTCCCTTTTTCCAACTTTTACTTAATGCAAAACAATTCTCTATTCATATTCATACATGTTCCATGATTAAGAATGCAACTTGGGGAATTAGGTCCTTTTCCCAATGTTGGATCTAATAAACAAAATCTTCATGAATGCATAAACATTTTCTCATAAAAGACAAGCATACCATAGATTTCAATACACCACACACTAACAAATAAGCATCTTCATTAAACCAATGAGAAGAGAGAGAAAGAGAGAGAGGGATTTACAATTCTAACATAGGCATGAATGCAAACATGGTTTCATCATCACACAATTGCGTTCTCACAAACACATTATTCATATGAGAGCATACATTAATCTCTATGAACTAACAACATGATCATGAATTTTCTATCACCATATTTCATAATTTCAATATGATATAATGAGAATAACATCTCTAAGCCTCATAGGGTCAATCAAGCCATCACTTGCACAATGAGGTAAAGCACAAGAAGGCCTGCACCAAAAATTTCATGATAATGAAAAAAAAAAAACTCAAGAAGAAAATACACACAAAAGGAACTTCTTGGCATCGTTAGGGTCAAATAGACCTTCCAACGCATGATGAACAAGGAAACCAAGCAATGGTAATCTTGGGAAACACAATTCACCTACAACCCACCAACAAGCTAAGGTCCAACATGCCCCCCCCCACAACATAGGATATAGGAAAATAATCAATCTCAACCTCGAAAGACTCTCAACCAAGGGAATCACTCTAATCCCATGGGGTAGGGAAAGACCTAGGAGGAATCATTCCTCCACAACACAAGCTAGGGTTAGGAAACTCAACCCTCAAAAATTCCATACCAAAGCACTCAAAACAAGAGGTCCAATGACTACCTCACCACAACAAGCACTTGAAACACACACATCAAGCACACTACAACCACATGGGCTACTACCACACTCAGGAAACACTCAAGGGTCACAACCCTTTACACAATAGAAGAGCCACACAACACAAGGAAACCAATCATAACACACTTCTTGGTAGGCTCAAGGGTCTAACTAACCCTCACAAAACATTCATCAACAAGACATGCAAGGGGCGGGAAACAACAACACTTGTTTCCATCCACCACACACAACACCCAAGAAGCATCTACCATAAGCAAGGATCCCCACACTGCAACATGGGTTCCACCTCTAACCTTCTCTCTGGCTCTTCCCTTAGGGGCATCCTAAAGGAAGGAAGAAACACATTAAAATAGATCATCATAAGCATGATCTATACATCATACTAAGGCATGAAAGCAAAATAATAAGACTATGAAAACAATATAACAAGCTCATGCCACACATGCCAAACACAAGAAAACATAGAATGCTCAAGTATGCCAGAGCTCCCAGTGTGTGAACATGGGATCTGATACCAGATGTAACATCCTGCATCACAAACCCCGAAGGGTAAGAGCCAAAAGAGGACAAGATAAAAAAAAAATTAACATAAAGGATAACTTACACAAAAATTAGATTACAATACGATATAACGATCACAAACATAGCCAAGAATGGCCAAACATAACTCCAAGAAGAGGACTAAACCACCCTCCAGAGAAAAATCCAAACAAAACAAATATATGAGCTCCAAGGAAGATGCTCTAGAACCTATGCAGCGCTGCTCTGGAACTTGCAGAGCTGCTCCAGAACTTACAGCGCTGCTCCAGAACTCTAACAGCGCTGCTCTAAAACTTGTAGCTCGACACCAGAACTTCCCAGCTCAGTGCCAGAACCTTTGGCAGTGCTGCTCCAGAACTTGAACAGTGCTGCTTTGGAACTAATGCAGCAACAACATAGCCCAAAATTGAAAGCGGCGATGCTCTGGAACTTGTACAACCATAACACAAGACATCAACAAAGGGCGGCGATGCTCCAAAACCTTTGCAACCGCAAGACAAGGCATTAACAAAGGGTGGCATTGCTCCAGAACCTTTGCAGCCTATAACATGAAGGTAAAATACAACCAAAGCTTGGATTTTTACAAGAAAATTTGTGAAGGAAAAACCATTATGATCATCAAAATATATGCAAGTCCGATACCAACATCGAAACTCGTAAATTAAATGGAAAACATCACATTTCTTCTCATTAATATATATGATTACATTTTCGCTCTCAAGCCAATACAATATACATGAGTATAATATACATAAATGAATGTACATGAAATAAAAGGCATAGCCATGAAATAAAATACATCAACATATAAGATGAGAACAAGAGGGTTTAGATTTTACTGGTGCTCTAGTAACCTATACACTGGTCCACAATGGTGGTGGCAATGCCTCCCTACCACGTGGACTCAAAAGAGGCCACCCCACCATGCTCGGAGGTAGTCACAAGGCCCAAGCAACAAACAAGGAAAGGGTAACAAAAGGGCCAATTCTCACATCAGACAAGGAGCAGAAATGGAATACATTGCATTGAATTCAATATCACAACACAAATATGCTCAAACAATAATAGGCCAGTTACTACTCATAATTGCAAGGTATGAAGCACAAGGGTAAAGACCAGATGAAACATCATCATGTGAACTCAAAGGAGATGACACCACACAAAAATTGGTACCCCTCTCATATAGATGAGGGGACTCAATCATACCTATATCAACGTTGTGCAGACGGATAACTCAACGCCCTATAGGTGGATGGCCTTCTCGTTTAACAAAATGAGGAATCCAAAAAGAAAAAGTTAAAAAAATGAAGAGAAGCCACAATATTCAGTCATAGAAACCATTTAAAATAATCAAGCTTATATTTCTGAAAAGACAAGTTTAATGGTTGTAAATCCGCATGAAGAGAAGGCACAAAAATCAAGTGAAATTTCAAAGTGCCCAGATTAAAATTATAGACCTGACCTAGTTCATATTTTGGCATTCCAAGTTCTAATCCACCATCAATTTCAATTTTTAGACCCATAATGAAGTGTTGTACTGGAAAACACCATTTAAAGCAAGGCTGGGAAAATACTTGAAAAAATGAAAGTGTCTGGATTGAAAATTAGGCAAAGACCCAGTTCGTATTTTAATGTTACTACAAGTAGGCACAAAATTGGGCAAAAATGAAAGAGCCTGGATTTCAAATTCATGAAAACCTAGTTGAGGTATTGACATCCCAACATGAATTCCACCCTTAGTTCTTATTTTTAACCACAGGGTAAAGATCACCAATAGAAAACACAATTTTCTCATACAAATTGGGAAACCAAAAAATGATAAGAAAGTATGTAAAATAGATCTTATTTCCTTAAACCCAATTCAGGTTTGTTGGGGATCTACAAAATCAACCACACAGAAACCCCCCCCCCACATAGCAGCAATAATCAATTAAAACGAACCAACATTCAATTCCAACAATGCAAAACAAAGACAAGAAGGATTTCCTCAAATTCGCATGGGACAACAATAACCCAGATGTGAAAGAAGATTTACCAGCCAAGCATCAAAAAGGAACAACAAAAAAATTACCTCGAACTGCCCCAAATAGAAATAGAAGATTTTCTCAATGAAGAAGGCGTGGTCGAGCTCCAAAAACAAACAACAAACAAGAGTTGGTGTGCTGGTTTTAACAATTTACTGCCCGCAATCTTCTTCTCCCAAATCTTTCACAATCACACCACACAATCACCCCAAATTCATAGGGATTCTCTTCTCCTTCCCAAAAAAATAAAAATTACTTCCCTTCCTCCAAATAATGGTTCCCAAAATAGACTTTTGTCCCCCTTTTTATATTTTCTTTTCAAAAAGGATCACTTCCCCCAAATAAAGAATAAAAGTATGTATATCTATATTCAAACAAGGCTGCCCCCTTTTATAAACTAACTCTTCAACAGAATAAAAAGAAATAATTCATTTTATTAAATAGACTATTAATGCTTACCAAGGCAATAAATTAAAATCACCAAATATACAAAGCTCCCAAAATAAGATTAACAAAATCATTTAAATTTCCAAATGAAATATATCATTCTCTCGAATGATCAACAAAAATCATTTTAAATAAGATATTTAAATCTCATGAGTAAAACCTTTCCAAATCTCAAATTAATAAAATACTTTAAAATTCCATATATGAAATCATGAAAATATGTCAAAGAAACCACATCAAGACACCGACAACCAAGAAAAAATACATCAATAGAACATACTGGAAAAGCATATACAATTGAAGGGTGTGTCAGAACATATGGCAGACAGGTGCTCCAAAACATTTGGCTAAAAGATGCTCCGGACGTTACCATTAGGTAACCGAATGGTAAGACATCAATAAGGAAAACACTTCCCTAATAGGGTACAATGGACTAGGATAGGGGACATTTGGCTTGTGACTACCTCCAGTAACCACCATTGGGGATATGAGTATGCTCAGGCCTGTGGATCCAGGCGGAGTCGATACTCGGTGCCTGCATCACTTTCAATTACACATTAAAGTACATGTGCATATAACATATATCCAAAGCAACATCAATCATTAGGAAGGGAGTCATGATATCGTAAGCCTCTCGAATATGAGTGTTACGACATCATCCCTTTCCTATCCATAATCATACGTAAGACATGATAATAATATATAAGCTTGTAATCTAGAATATTAACTAATCATGATAACCTTTCCATACTCATCCATGTATAATCTCATTATGACAACATTTAACATTTTAAAATATCAAATCAAAAATCTGAATGCTACCTTACCAGCCTTAGATTAGAGAGGTGTTACAAATGGGAGTGGGATTCTTACAAATCTAGTGACTATGAACTAGTTGAGATCTTTCAAGACCTTGACCTATTAGCTTCTCCAACCAAAATTAAGAGAAAAAATTCCTAGATCGATTCCTTTTGGGATCCTGATAATACCTTCATCTTTACCATATATAACTATTCATTGAATCTTAACAATACCAATGATGGCTTACCCCTCATTTACTCACAACAAATAGTGTAGAAGTTGAAAAACCAACTTCACAGTCCCCAAGAATCACCTACAAGAAATATTCATCACTTAACAATACCAATAGATGGCTTACCCCTCATTTACTCACAACAAATAGTGTAGAAGTTGAAAAACCAACTTCACAGTCCCCAAGAATCACCTACAAGAAATATCTGATCACATGCAATAGATATTTAGAACAAAAAGAAGAGATGTTTTGTAAACCCTCAGAGCGAATATGTGCAAGCAAAAACCAAAATAATGATTATTGAAAGTAATTGTTTTACAAATAATACAAAAGCCTTCAAAAAGGAAATCATGCAAAAAAGAAAGATATGCACAACCCTAATCTTATCTTGAGCAACAAGATAGCTCAACAAGATAAGGATAATAATTATCCTAGGAAATAAAATATGCCTAGGTAAACTTATGCTAAAGTTTAACTAAATAATTAACTACACAAACACCCCCCCATAAGTGCAACTTAGGGAGAAGCAAATTATTATGCAAGAGATGAGTCCCAAAAACAAGGCCTGATTAGGTACTCATTTACAAATGCAATGCAAACTAAATCAAATGGGGTAAAGGAGAAAACCACATGGAAACAAAACTCCTCCCCAAAATAGAATGCAAACTAACTAAGTGATGAAAGATGGAGGACTCCATAAGACCCCCCAAGTACACCATCCATCACAAAGATACATGAACGAACCCCCCCAGAAGAGAGGAAGAAAGAGGACACATAGCCCCCCAGAATGAAGTAGCTCCAATAAGACTAAAGAAACTGCATCTCCTGAAGGAAGTGAGAGGGAAGAGACCGAATGAAAGAAATCTCTAAAGGTGAAGTAGGTGTAGCCGAAGATGTCTCCACAGAAGTAGGCGTGACCTCAACCAATGAAGAAGTCAAAGTACATGAAGACTGAATAGAAACCTCCATATATGGATGATCAATAGGATTTTGCTGCACTGAAATAGAAGAAGCCACATCGGTAGCCACAACAATAGCAATAGGAGATGAAGGAGATGGAATGGAAGGCTCAAGAACAGGATCCGAAGTGATAACACCAATGTTCAAGAATCTAAATCTCTCCTCTAAATAATGATGCACACTAGAAGTGTGAGGAATAGCTATAGGAACAGAAGCACCATCAATAGCAAAATCGGTGAAGGAATACAACCAAGATGAGTGATCCACTATCCCAGTAGCAATAACTGCTCTACTCTCTAAGTCTCTGATGATAACCGAATCAGGTGTGCACTCCATAGATCTCCTAGTGCCTCCATGTGTGATCTGATAAATGGAAAGAAGGTTGTTTGTCAAGTGAGGGACACATGAGACATCCTAAAAGGAGTGGTCCCCAAAACTAATAGACCCCTTCCCTATAACACTCATGTAAGTGTTGTTTCCCATCAAAATGGGAGACATAGTGCAAGGCTCAAAGGAAGTGAACATAGTCTATGATGATGCCATATGATGAGATGCTCTTGAATCTAGAAGCCATCTCCTTGATCCAATACCTGAAGAAGCACATAAATCATTTCCCTTCATATCTGATGAAGTATGTAAACCGTTTGTGCCTATGTTATGTTGTTCTGAAGAAGAAGATGATGCAGACATTGAAGAAGGAAAATCAATCTGATGTTTTTGAAGAAGATGTTTCAGCTCATCAATGTCCTTCTTGTAACAATTATGTTTTGCATGTTCTTCCCTCTTGCAATATGCACATGTAGTCTTCTCCTTCCTAAATGATTTTCCCTTAGAAGAGGAGGATGAATCTAAGGACTCCTACTGCTCATGAGGTTTGGAATCCTTTTGTTTTTGTTTCTTTCCTTTTACTATAGAAGACTTCTGATCTTTGGGCTCCTGTGATGCAATAAGTACCTATGATGAAGAAGGTTTCACCATGGCCATGCTAGCTAACTTAGCTTGCTCTCAATTGAGAGATGAAGCAAATTCATCAAGAGATGGAATAGTGAATATCATACTAAGTGCATCCCCAGTGGCATAAAAGGTAGATACAAAAACTGAATAATCTGGTCCAAGCTTGGAAAGAATGGACTATATCAACTGAGAGTCTTCCTTTTGAACACCACACTATGACAACTGCAATCTAAGAGACTTGAGTTTGGTGAAGAAATCTTGGATGCTATCAAAATCTCTATGATTTAAGCCAATAAGCTCATTCTCTAACTAAAACCCTCTCATAGTATCTTGCTTCCCAAACAAAGACTCCAAAGTAGTCCATATCTCATTTGGTGTAGTGCAAGAATCAATGTGAAAAAGAAGGTTAGAAGAAAGAGATAGACATAATGTACCATAAGCTTCATCGCATCTATTAAACCACTTTCTCTTTTCAGTAGCACCTGTAGTTTCAATTTATGTACCCATCGTTACCCTATACAACCCTTTGTGTTTCAAATGAATCTCCATTTGTTTTTTCCAATGAAAATAGTTGAATGGAGTAAGGGTTGATATATAATGTGTATCCATTATAGAAAACAGCAATATATACTCTTAAATAAAAAAACAATGCTCGTTGATCTCAAAAAAAAACCTAATTGCACGCTTCCCAAGAAAATGACTGAAAAGGTAAAGGCTGAGATCAAACAATAATATCAGATACCTGGTAAAAAAAATATGAAAAAATAGGTTTGATATCTGTGTAGATCACTAAACCAGCTTTCCAATGCCCATTTGTTTTCGAAAAACGGAGCTAGGACGCAAAAGTTACGCATACTGGAGTGAAAACAACAACTTCTGGCTTTAACAGGCGAAAAAGGCATTAGAATTGAAAAATCAGAAAATAAAATCTCCACCATTGCAAAGATCATTGAACCAACTTTCCGACGATATCTCGTTTTCGAAAAAATGCCTCCGTTTGCAAAAGTTATGAGAAAATGAAAAAAAGGCCTGTAAAAGGCTCTCTTAATGCTAAACAAGTTCAAAACTTTAGCACCTTTGGCTTTAGGTTTTGGTCGCACATATGACCGCCACTACAGAAAAAAGCTGCCAAGGGCTAGTGTGCAGCTCCTGGTCGGCAATAGGACCACCAATGTAGGGTCTAAGTCCGGCAGGGGGCTTAGTGATGGCTCTAGATCCCAAATGACCACGTGTTGCATTGGGTTAAGCCAGCAGGGGGGCTAAATCTAGGCTCCTGGTCGCCAAATGACCACCGACTGCAGGAGTAAGCCCACATGGGCTCAGTACAAAGGCTGGTAGAGCGGTGAAAATGGGGGAGCTTCCAGGGTTGGTGGCTGGAATAGGTGGCTGCCACCAAGACCGGTGGCATGGTGGTGGCAGGGGGAAATTTAATTGGCCGCGCCAAAAAATTATCAAAAACCTTTGATTTTTATTTTAATTTTTTTTTTTTTTGCAATTTTTGACCTCGATCTGTGTGCCCTAGGGCCGTATAGCCTCAGGGCTAAATTGTTTTTTCCTTTTTTTCAACTTTCACCAAAATCGACGAAATGAAAGGCATTTTTGGAGTTTTTGGGCACTCTGATCACGATGGCGATGTCCATTTGGCCCATAAATGCACAGAAAAATTGCGTACCCCCAGATCCATAAAAAATAGCCTGGCTTCAAACCCTTGCATAAATGAAAATGTTGTGAGAGAATATCTTCAAATCATGAACAGGTAGCAATAGGTTTGGAGCTCTGATACCATGTAGAAGTTGAAAAACCAACTTCACAGTCCCCAAGAATCACCTACAAGAAAACACCTATCACATGCAATAGATATTCAAAACAAAAAGAAGAGATGTTCTGAAAACCCTCAGAGCCAATATGTGCAAGCAAAAACCAAAATAATGATTATTGAAAGTAATCATTTTACAAATAATACAAAAGCCTTCAAAAAGGAAATCATGCAAAAAAGAAAGATATGCACAACCCTAATCTTATCTTGAGCAACAAGATAGCTCAATAAGATAAGGATAATAATTATCCTAGGAAATAAAATATGCCTAAGTAAACTTATGCTAAAGTGTAACTAAATAATTAATTACACCAACAAATAGATGGGGATCAACAAGGACCACCAAGTTTAAACACATTCGAGAATGAAAAAGTGATATCTGAGTTTATGGACTTTGAGAAGGGATACCAAGTGGGGACCATTAAGTTGAATGTATCATATATCTTGAAAATACAACATACTTTGGAGAGTCTACTCCACCCTCTAGTCATAAAAATTTTAAAAACAAAAAGAATAGGTCTTTAGGTGAAAACTGAAAGGAACCTTTAGACCAAGAAAAAGTAAAAGTAAATGTTGTATTTGAAGGTGAAAACCTCTCTAAGGTGCCTAAGGATGGAGGGTTTGATAGTCTCCCCATAAACTAAGAGAGATCACCATTGCTACTAGAAAAATTAGAAGAGATCAATTTGGGTACAAAAGACAATTCTAGAATTATCCATCTTGCAACATCCCTAACCATGGAAGAAAAGCTAGAGTTTACCACCTTCTTCTCAAAGAGACAGATTAATTTTTCTTGGTCATATGCTGATATTCCTGGGCTAGATCGCAAACTTGTTCTACATAATTTTCCATTGGTTCCAAATTCCAAACCAATCAATTTTTTTTTAGAATAATGCACCCAAAGATTTCACTCCTAATCAAATCAAAATTGAAGAAAATTTTAAACGTTGGTTTTAGTCATCCCATAGACTATGCAGAGTGGATATCAAATGTAGTTCCTATCACAAAATTGTTTGGTTCAATTAGAGTATGCATATATTTTAGATATCTAAACAAATATTATCCTAAAGATGACTTCTCGTTCCCCAATATTGACATCATAGTAGACCTCATAGTACGATATGAGATGTTATCACTTATAAATAGATTTTTAGGATATAATTAGATTAGAATCACCCCTAAGGATCAACATAAAACAACATTTACTTGTGCTTGGGGTATGTTTTTTTGGAACATCATGCCATTTGGTCTCTAGAATTGTGGAGCAACATATCAGAGATCTATGACCACCATCTTTCATGATTACATGCATATACCTATGGAATATTATGTCAATGACTTACTAGAAAAATCCTTGTCAAGAGATAGTCATATAGTCATATTGGACAATATTTTTAAAAGGTTGGAAGAACACATGGTCTGAGTAAATTTGAAGAAGTGTGTTTTTGGGGCTAATTAGGAAAACTCTTTTGATATATTGTCTCTCGTAGAGGGATTGAAGTCGATCCTATGAAAATGAAAGCTATCATGGACATGCCTCCACCAAAAAACATAAGTCAATTATGAATTCTACAAGGAAGGTTGCATTCTATTCAAAGATTCATTGCTCAATTAGCAAATAATTTTCATCCATTTTCAAATTTTCTACACAAAGAAGTCTCATTCATATAGACCAAATGTTTTCAAGAAGGGTTTCAACAAATAAAGGATTATCTATTGACTCCTCTAATACTCATGCCTCTCATTCATGGTAGAAACCTAATATTATACATATCAACAACCGCATAGGAATTGGAGGCATTATTAGCACATAATGTGAATTATGGAAGTGAATGAGCCATCTATTATATTAGTTGCATTGTTGTGTGGTTTGAGCTTAATTACAGTCGCATCGAATGAGCATGTTTGGCAAAAAAAATTCCACATAGAAGCTTAGACATTATATGTTGAACAATTGAACAAAATTGATAGCCAAAATTGATCCTTTAAAATACCTACTCAGTAGAGCAACATTAACATTTCAACTATCGAAGTGGCTCATGATCTTGAGTGAGTATGATATAGATTATGTTGATCGTAACACAATGAAAGGGAAACTAATAGCCGATCAACTTGTAGATGCACTAATGAACTTGAATACCATCCCCTACTATCTAATTTTCCTAATGAATCCATCTTCATGATAGAGACTGATACAACATGGAAATTGTACTTTGATGGATCTTATACAAATCATGGTTTAGGAGCTAGAATCCTCTTTTTCACACCCCAAGGGTACTCAATACTCAAATCATACATAATAGAATTTTCTTGCACGAACAACATGGCCAAGTATAAATTATTATTAATAGGGTTATGAATGGATATCAATTGGAAAATCGAGGACCTTCAAGTCTATGGTGATTCACTATTGGTCATTTAGTAGGTTAATGATGACTATGATATAAAAGATGAAAATATCACACCTTACAAGTGCATGGTCTATAATTTTAAGCTATACTTCAATGTCCTCACCATTGAGTAGATCCCTAAGATTCAAAATAAATCAGCTAATGCAATTGCAACAATTGGATCTCTTTTGCATATAACTAATAATGTTATGTAGTATGATTTCTTGCTAGAATAAATTTTGGTCCTTGTGTTTGAGGTCTCGGGTATGTGTAGGATCATGATGGGCCAAAAAGTGGCAGATGGGTATGTGTATGGTATGTGGCTGATGACTTTTTTTAACCCAAAATTGATGAAATGAAAAGGGTTTCTAAAGGAGATTCTCAACTTTCCACCAATATAAATTATACTTTAATTTGAATTTAAAAAATAATTATTATTCATTTTCTATTTGAATTACGACTAAAGTCTTGATTGATAGGCTGATTGAAAAACATCTATAGCTTTCAAACGTTATCACATTTTTTGAATCTGAAACATGTGTCACATTCTATTCTTCGCATGATATAGGATTAAAAAAATAAAAAATGAATTTCATGAAGTTTTGACCAAGTTAAGGTGGTCAGACATATGAGTTTTTATATTTTTTTAAATTTGTCATAAAAATTCATAATTAATTATTTACTTGGAAAAAAATTACAAAAAAAATATGCATCATATTTATACATGAGTTTTTACTTATATCTAAAAGATTATGAAAAAATATTATCATTTTATTGTGGTTAGGGTGGTCAGACAGACACCCATTTCTTATTTTTTTGCTTGAAATTTAAGTACTACTGCATTGAAATTTCAAATTTTCACCGAATAGATTTTTTTATTTTTAAATAAAGCTAGTAGTTTAGAAACTACTTTCAATTTTCTACAAACTCTATTCTTACATATTTTTGAAATAATATAGATAACTTATTCAAATTTTTAGATCAAGTTGCCTAACTCTAATTTTTCTGAATTTTTTGCCACTTAAGGGCCTGTTTTTTCCATGATGATCTTGCACATACCCTCCCCGAATTTGAAATAGTGTGTGAACTTGTAGGTCCTTATTAACCTTGCTATAAAGACATTTACAACTACCTACATGACCAAATTAAAGTTTTCCTGTAATCAATAGAAGACCTTTATCTAACAAGTGTCAAAATATGCCATCATCGGTGATACCATTTATCGTCGTAGTCTAGATAGCACCCTCCTAAGATGTCTTAATTTAGATGAAGCAAAAACAAATTTATAAGAGGTACACAATGGTATATGGGGAGCTCACTCTAGTAGTCCTACTCTATCCAAGAAGCTTATGTGAATAGGATACTATTGGCCTAGTACTGAATGTGACACCTATCACTTTGTCAAGAAATGTCATTAATGTCAGATACATGGGGATCTTGTACATGTACTTGCTTAGAAGCTTCATCTAATTACATCACCATGACCATTCTCTTAGTGGGGACTTGACCTTATGGGAAAGATTCACCCTACTTGAACCAACAATTTTTGGGAATAGGGGGACTCTCTTACACTTCTAGGGTTTTACACCTAAAAGGAGAGAGGAATCCCAAAAACCTTGATGGCTCATTCAAGAAAATGCCCTTGAGATTCCAACACAAGGATGATTGAAATCAGTCTAAGGGGAACACCCTAGATGAAAAGAATGGATAAAATAGATTGATTACTAATTCAAAACTAATGAAATGCAAGATGTTTGAAAACAAGTTGTGATATACAAAATGAACTAAAAATGCAAACAAACTGTAACAAAAAATAATGATATTCAATAGATGCACCTAGAAATTGGAAAGTGATGGAGAGGAGCTCTGAAATCCAATAGAAATCACTATTGAAGTTCGGGTAAGTGCACCAAGATGGTTCCCAAAAAGGGGGCTTAAGTAGCCACTTTTTTTTGAAATCAGGAAATGATAACCTTGGACGTGAAATTGAGGATAGTTACACTCAAAATTTTGAGATGGAACAAAAACAAGGATTGAAGTGCTCCGAGTCTACTTTCTAAACTACTAATTTATTTTGAAAATGGTTGAGATTAAGGTTTCAAAAGAGGGATGTACAAAATTGGTGTTGTTTTTGTCAGAAAAACATAACATAGCAACTCTTGTACGACTGAGCACGGTGAACTTTTTTGTAGTATTTTTAAAATCACTATTCAAAAGTTAGCTAATAGCATCTAGTTGGTGCACAATTTTTTTGATAATTTTTTAATGAATATTTGATTTTTTACTAATTTTCTAAGTGGGCACTTCTGAAAAGCAGAATTTTGGCCGTGCTCCCACTACAAATTTTTGAAATTTTTTTTTTTTTTTTTTTTTTAAATTTGTAGAATGGAGTCTACTTTCTAAAAATGTAATTTATTCGAAATTTTGATGAATGGTTAATTTATAACAAAAAAACATTAAACACTTCTTTTTGGCAAAAAAACAAACATACAAACAAAATAAATTATGGATGAAAGGCTTAACATTGTCAAAAAGTGAAAAAAATTACATCGTTGGATAGCTAAGATAGAACCTAACATTACCCATGTTTTCTATTTTGTCAATATTGAACTAGATACAATCTTGAAGGTGAGCACAGACTTGATTATGTGAAAAATTGTAGAATTTGCAAAAACACGTCTCTGGCCTTGTTGGGAATGCCCTCCAAGCCTTTGGGTTGGTATTCCAAGGCAAATAATTTCACTTTTTTCTTTGTTTTTAACGTGAAATAATGCGTGCGTGCTATAGCATGAGCGCGTCTTTTAAAATAATTTCATAAGTGGCCAAAAAATTGCTACCCAACTTCATGCACCCACCCGTTCACTGGTACACTTACACCAAGTTGGGCGACTTAGTCATGTTTTAAGGAAATTCTGCAAGAACAAGTTTCAAACAAAAGGGTACTCAAAACTAAAGAAACCACTTTTTAGGCCTGGTAGTGGGACAAATTCACCACTGATGGCAACTTAGTCCACTTCCAAATTTCAAGAAATTTGAAGGTGCAATCTATAGCTCCCGATCTGCACTTCAACTCCTGACAGGTTTCCAGATCCGAAACTGCATAATCTAACCTATAGATGTTCTCCAAGCTTCTTTTAGGGCTTTCACCACTTTGAATGACTTTGATGATTTTTTGACAACTTTTCACACCTTTCTCTTTGAAAAATCTGCACACAAGACCTGCAAAACACATGCAAAGAGGGGGAAATGTGTTAGGGGTTAGTGAATAGAGGTTTTCCTAGGTCAAACCCTGGTTTGGTAATTAAACCCTTCAAAATGAAATGAAATGAAAAAAGATTCATGAATGAACATGTAATGCTACAACTCAACAAACACTTGAAGTAGAAATATTATGAAGAAATGGAAGTAAAAGCTCCAATAGATGTATTCTTGAAAATGACTAGAATGCTAAAGTGAATGCTTGATAATTGTTTGAATGATTAGGAAAATTGAGGAGGATGAAATGAGAGGAAAAACCCTATATTTATACATGATTATACAAAATTTCCAAAAAATACATCACAGGCTAACCTTAAGGCTTCAAGAATAATATCCTGTTAGAATTTTGAAATAATTTTGATTTTTGAGCCAAGTGGGACTAATTCGCCCCTAGTGGTGACTTGGTCCCACTTAGGAATTTTAAGGTGGTGTTGGGAATTAAAGTGTATTAAATGGTGTTTAACAAGATTATTCTCAAAAATACACTTAAGGCATGCACATGTATAAAGGGGCCAATTAAGCATAAGAAAGGGTTAAATTAGTGATGATAAGCCTATAAAAGCATGAAAGTATGTTACAACACTTTGCAACACTTTGAAATAAGGCTTTGTAAGTCATAAAAAGAGGTTATTTAAGTGAATTATAGTAAAAAGGTCCTAGAAAAGTGTGAAAATGTGTTACAACACTTGACAACACTTTTACAAGGCATCATAAAGTTCTTATCGATTCACAAGGATCCAAGAACTAATGTGAATGTCTTGACCACATTACAACATTAAATCTAGGAAAAACTAGGCCAACATCCATAAGAAAGACCCAAATGAGCATGAAAATGTCCAAAGACACATTTTTCTACACTACATTCAGCCCCCACTTTAGTGAGAGGATGAAATTGCTTCAAACTCACACTAAAGTAGCCAAACATGCACATGAAGAGGGATCCAAATGCACCCATGTTGGAAAGATGAGGTAACCACAATCAAGAGGGATGATCAAGTCCCTAGGATCAAGATCCCATGGAAAACCAAACATTAGCACAAAGGAACACACATGAAAATGATGTAAAAGAATGAAAGAGAGAGAAGGAGAAGGAGAAAAAATAAAGAGTCAAATCAAGCTTGGATCATTTATTCATCCCATTATGGATCAGATCTAGGTTGTTTGTCTAGAAAATGCATACTCACTCTGAAGCGATGAAACTCATGGTTTTCCACTGGGTGAGAAGGCCTAAAAGGTGAGAAACATACACTCATGGTTGGTATGCACTCACACACACACACATGTGGCTATGGGGAAATTCATGCATCGGAATGGGCTTCCCACTCAACCATACCAAATTTATACCTCTTGATAGTTTTAATAAGGCACCACAAAATAAAATGACCTTTTGAGATTCATGAGACAAGCAAAACTTTGTATGCTTGGAGGTCATGAACAAACTTTATCGCACCACAGCCATGCAAGTTGTGTTATATGAAAGGTGGAAATTTAACAAATGAAAAATGCAATATACAAAGGATGTTCAAAGGAGTCTTGCTTAGTTCATGTGAGGTATTTAACTTAGGGAACATTGTGTCTAATGTCTCCGATAGAGGACCAATCAAAGGATAGAAAATTCACAACTTAGGGGATGCAGTGTATCACATCAAGCCACTAAGAGGAATGTAATATGCTAAGATAGATCACGCTCATGAAGGACACTATACCCAATGTCATCCCACAAAGCAAAAAATGCATTGTATGAAGTTAGAAGGTTGCACTAAGAACCAAGAAAAAGGAAAAATGCAAAAGAATAATGCCAATGTATGCCCCCAATTTAAAGGAATTGCTACACACCATACTATGAGCAATTAATTTAAAGTAGCAAATGAAAAATACAAACAAGAAGAAAGACATGAGAGCCAACTTGGAAATCCCTATGCCAAGTCATATGTTTCCAAGTAAGGCTATGTCATGGGAAGGAAAGGAAATAGAAAAGAAAGGGGTTGCCCCCAAAATGAAAACACCAAAAACATAAGGGATCTATGGATTTAGAGTTAGTATGTTCTTTGTTGCAATGTTGTTTAGAGAGCTTGGAACTGTCATCATTCCCCAAACACATAGAACTAGAAGAATGACACAAAGATACTGAAAACAAAGAAAAAGAAAGAGCCTTTTAGGTCAACATGGAAGAGACATAGGGTGTCTTAATGCTTTGCATCATCCCCAAAAGGAAAACAAAAGCCAAATGAAAAAGGAAAGGCGAAAGAAAAAGGAAAATTTTTCAACATGAAGAAGACATGAATGTCTCAATGCCTTCTATCATCCCCAAAAGGAAAACACAAGAAGACAAAGGAAAAGGAAAAGAAAAAAAAAAGGCCATTTGGGTCAACATGAAAGAGATATAAATGTCTCAATGCCTTGCATCATCCCCAAAAGGAAAACACAAGAAGACAAAGGAAAATATGAAAGAAATGTATGACATAGAGAAGAATGAAGGTACAAATAGAAGAATTTCACAAAGAGAGAGAGAGAACATCAAACAGAACATCATGGGGGATCGCATGCAAACACACAAAAGAAAAAGAAAAAAAGAAGGAAAAAGACTAGTATGAAAAATGTGAACCAACCATTGAGCAAGTCATCTGCCTCCTAGTCTCATTCGGTATAAGTAGAAGGTGAATGACACATCTAAGGTATAATGATAAATGCAATACTAGGATAAGGCTAGTAACTTTTTTCCCCCATTGAGTGCAAGGTGAGAATGAGCTGAGGTGGGTAATGGGAAAGGTCATGCAATAGTGAGAAGGGAATTTTCGGCAACTATGACATGACAAGGGATGAGAGAGTGTTTTATGGAATTATTGGATAGTAATTATCGCCATCAAAATGATACTTTCTTAGTATTTCTTTCAATGTATAACACTCATCACTTCTATTTCCAAGAACACGATGATATGCACAATGTGGAACATTAGCATCTTTAGGATAAATCACCAACCTATTCATTGGTGGTAATAGTATGAGTCCTTTGTTTAAAAGTATTTGCAATTTCCTTTCATATTCAGGTGGTGGATGGAGAGGAAACTTTAGCTTTTGTAACTTGTAAGGCCTCTTTCATTTTCTAGATTCACCCTTTTCTCGAATTGTAGGACCCAAAGTGATCCTCTCATCCTTATCATTGTTATCAATCAAGGGTTGCTCTGTAGGGAGGAGGAAATTTAGATCAAGAGGGGAATCAAAGATCACCGTGACATCATCACAAAGCCTTAGATACTCTCTAGGAGGCTTGTTGTTATGAGATGGATCTAGATACCCTAACCTCGTTATATTTTAAGCTTTTGGATTTTGCTCTAAGAGTTGATGAATATCATGTTCAGTGGTTGTCTCGCATCCTTGTTTGCTCAAAATGGTAAAACCTTTTCCATAGGTTTCTTCAAGGATGATTGGAGTATTTGTGACTTTGTTATCATAAAATGGTTAGATGGTTGTTTGTTTAGAAGAACTAGGTTCACCTTGTGTAGGGAATTAGGGTTCTTTGTTTGTTTTAGGATGTAAATAACGAAATATATTAGGAGGTGGCACTGTAGGAAGATCTTGTTGTTTAATGGATGGGTAAAAGTATGCATTAGCTTCAAGGTTGTCAAGGCATTCATTTAGGAACTTATTCATGTTGTCATCATCTTCTCCAATGATATCAACATCACGAGGAGGACATGCATTAGGAGTTGAGTGAGCATGATTAAGTTCAATTTCATTAGGATCAGTTCCAAAGGCACAACTTGACATGTCAACTAAGGATTTGAATGACATCCAAAGCTTATTAAAACACATATCCTTGATGCAAATGAATGAAAGAAAACTAAGTGCAAGAAATTGAACAAAATATCAAATATGGAAACAAAAACATAAATGTAACCACAGAAAATAGAAATGAAGAGGATGAATTGGAAATGATAGAAATTGTAGTACAAAATGTGCAATTGGACTAAGTCACCGAGGGTGGCGAATGAGTCCACGGAGTTATTTTTTTTTAAATCTTCAAAAATTTGAACGATTTTTATGATTTTTAGATTTTCAAATGTAGATATAATTTGAACATGCAGAATTTTGTTCATTTTTTAAGGAAATGCAATGCACAAAAGAAATCTAGATGATCTCTTCACTAATGAAAATTTTAAAACCCTAGAATGAAAAATGCAATGCAATGTTAATGTAAGCTATTCCTAGGATGTAAATGCATTGTATATTAGAAATATGATGTCGTAAAGGTAGGTTCACCAAAATGAACCAACAACTTTTGGGAATTGGGGGACTCTCTTACACTTCTATGGTTTTGCACCTAAAAGGAGAGAGGAATCCCAAAAACCTTGATGGCTCACTCCAGAATACACCCTTAAGATTCCAATACAAAGAAGATTGAAATCTATCTAATGAGAATGTCCTAGATGCAAAGAATGGGTAAAAGAGATTGATTACTAATGCAAAACTAATGAAATGCAAGATGTTTGAAAATGCACTATGATATACAAAATGAAAAATGCAACCAAACTGTAATAGAAATTAATGAGATTGAAGAGATGCACCTAGAAACTAGAAAGTGATGGAGAGGAGCTCTGAAATCCTATAGAAATCATTGTTGAAGCTCGTCGGGATACTTATGCCAAGCTAAGAGACTTAGCCCTATTTCTAGGAAATTCTATCAGAACAAGTTTTAGACAAAAGGGTACTCAAAACTATAGAAACCACTTTTCAGGTCTGGTAGTGGGACTAATTCACCACTAATGGTGACTTAGTTCACTTACAAATTTTAGGAAATTCAAAGGTGCAATCTATATCTCCTGGTCTGCACTTCGGCTCCTGATAGGTTTCTAGATCTGAAATTGTAGAATCTGACTTGTAGGTGTTCTCCAAGCTTCTTTTAGGGCTTTGACCACTTTGAATGAATTTGATGATTTTTTTACAATGTTGGTTTCTTTTTACACTGTAACCAGGTTTGTCTCCTAATCTACCTATGGAACTACCAATCCCAATCAAGGGCAGCTTGAAGGACCTGGACCAAATGACGAGGACTTTAAGAAACCTCCTACACTTTGGGCTCTACAAGACCCAGGAGGGTGATCCCTTAATGTGTTTACAACCTCTACACCATTATTATAAACAACATTAACAATAACAAATAATCTCACCTAATAGCTCAACAAAATAGGATAACACTGAAGTAAATTGGTTGTTTATTAGTAGTATCAACTACCTAGAGCATGAGAAAACTACAACACAAGGTAGTACAAGATGGTCATTGATTTACAATTTGCAACAAGCTCTAGGAAAAGACAAGCAAATACTAAATCATATGGGTGGATACAACTTAGGCCAGTGCCATATATCTATTGGGTAGGAGTCAAATTTATAAGCATCTAAAGGCATATGACAGATTTAACACATAAAATATGAGATCTTTGACAACATTACCTTGTAATCTCATCAATATGTACCCTAACTCAATAGTACTTACCAAATCCTTATACAGTACATATCCTCCTATAATCCCATTTAAGTACTTTAATTAATTTTTTGAATTAAAGCCAAAATAAGGATCATACACACCACAACAGTGAGATGGATAAAACAACCCTTGGTAATTTTATTCAAGGTTCACATATGCAAGTACAATGGAGAGACACGAGCCTGAATCTTTCATGTAAAATCAAATGCTAGTACTATTATACAACATTAAACCTCCATGAACTCAAAACCTATTACAGATTGACACAAAACGTAAGTTGCATTTCTCTTTAGACGTATCAGACTTTACAAATTGCTCTACAACTTCACCAAGACTTGATAAAAATTTATCAAACTTGCTACCTCTGTACCTCTAGCCTTTAAATTCTTCTTATAGAGAAAGAAGGAGCAACAAGCATCAAACCAGAAAGTACACATGTCACCAACTAATTGGCACACCTGGAAAAAGGTTGATGCATCAATAAAGATCACCAGGAACCCATGCCAAGATTACCATTAAAGCAAAACTAGAAATCCACTGCAACCACAACATCTAAATCATTGAATTTTTTTGTGCTAGTAAACGTCCTTCCTGCCATTTAAAACTTCACCCGCTCGCCTGCACAAATGGCTCCAACCATGCTTTGACTGAGACTGTAAGTTCCAGCCATCGATCCTCCAGTTAGATCAAATAATTGAATGGTCGTCTACAAAACTAGCTGACACAATTTCCAGGATGGCAGACATGGGCCCATCACACCATACGCTATGAAGGAAATCCACATGGCGGTTTCCCACGATATCGCAATCCTTCAACTTCTGATTGCAACTGTAGATCTTGAAATTTAGTGATCTCATACCTTTAACACAGTCGTCGGCCTTACCAATAGCTATTGAGCATCCTTTTCACCGAGATTAAAATATTTCCATCGATTTGAAGCATGTGCATCCCACAAACGGTTTAGTAACCCACCCTTTTACTCCTTCGACTTCATTGGCTGAGACACGTGGTAGTCGCCCGTGATATCATAATCCTTCAATTCCTGATCACAGGATGGCAGGCAACTATTGATATCTGATGAAAACTAATTGATAGCACACAAACTTATCTCCATTGGCCCCACCAAAGAAGAGACATGTGGCACCAACCCATGATATCACGATCTTGCAGTTTTCGATCACGGGATGGCAGGGAATGACTAGGATGTAGTCAGACTTAACTTTCAATCTTTGTCACAAATCTTTTTCACTTGACCTGCTGCCCTAGTTCCTTCACTTGGTGTTTGATCATTTAATGCATTCCCATGGCCATATCAAATATTTCATTTTAAATGTTTTTGCTATGGAAGCAATAAAACATTTAAAATACATTGCCCAAAAAGTTCCTCGGGCCCCACCCTGCACACGTGGCAACACCTCGCTACTTCATGGTAATAGTTTGATCCCCTAGATAGGACATGTGTTGTCCGCCCGCGATATCACAATCCTACAATTCCCGAGCATGGGATGGCGGGAAATCGTTGATATCTGAAGGAAAATGATCAACGGTGGCACGAACTCCATACTTTTGCAAAATATAACCTTTATTAATAGGACAAGGGTGCATTACTAGGAAATTGAGACAACAATGACATAAGTTGTTTTTAAACGACGAAGCACAGGGCCGACCAGGACTTTAGGGAAAATAAAAGCTATGGAGGCTACAAAAATTAAAACCAAAGGGACCAAATCCTAGACAAGATGATGGGGCATAAGTTGTTTTAAGACCCTTCAAAAATGTAACGTCCAAATAGAACCTCAACCATGGCGGAAAACAAACACTATGAAAGACTAGTTAACACCAGGCAGGGCAGAAATGAAACATTAGGAGCAAAATTTGGAAGCTCCAACAGTGGCTCTAGTTGGGGACGTTCATTCCACTTGAATGAAGTGAGGATTCAAAATCTCAGGTGGAGTAGACCAAGAGGCAAAGATGACCAAAAATGAATTGTTTGGACAAAACAACCCAAACCATGCACAAGATATATACAAGATATATATACCTAAACTATTGTTCATGGAAAAGAATACTTCAGGTGAAGTATAACTTCAAGAACTGTCCATGAACTGGAAGTTCAAGAATATCCTCTATCAAAGCTTGTTTTTCAAACTCCATTTGGTGACCCCAAGCCACCAAATGAAAAAGGGAAGTCAACATTTACCTCTATCAAACACAATTCTACAAAAGGAGTTGATCTCCCTTAACTCATACTTGCCACTATCAAACCACAACAACATAGGTGATTGCATCCTTGCAAACATAAATATTAGGCTACCTTCATGCAGGTGAGAACTTGCTCTCTGTTTGGATTTGTCATCAATTGGCAACCAAATCAAATAAGTCACATCATGTCCACTCTCTTCATTCTTTGATTACATATCAAGTGGAAAATTTTGAAAATGGGGATCAAGACCAGATGAAAGCATAGTCTGATCACAAACATTTTCTTGATTGAACATGATGGTACCCCTCAACAGGCCATCATATACAACATCATCAATATGCTCATAATCACTATGCATTTGAAAGTCAGGAACACTTTCCAAACGTTGATAATCATGTGGCAACAACTAATTACATTTATCATGTGAATCACTCTCAAGTTGAAAACAACTTGTTTCAATGTCCTACACATTGCCACATTCAATGAAAACTTCTTCTAGCTGACAAAATAGCACTCACAATCTGCTATGTGGTTGGTACTATTAAGCTCATTCTCATCATTAGTTTTCATATCAAAATGTAAACCATCACAATAACTTACTAGAAGATCTGGTTTATCATGCAAACTATCTTCAAGTGTATTCGAAGAAATACACTCATCCTTTAACACACTTTGTACTTGTTCTTCATCATACTGGTAATGAGAGTCATCAAAAATTTCTGACTCATCATCTATAATCATACTGTCATCTTCTAAACATAAGGTATCAACCTTTTCAATATCACAAGCTTGCTCAATAATAAGCAATTCTGGTTTAGAATCACAATCTAATCTTTCATTGGAATCAACCTCTACATCCTCATGAAAATACTCATGGCTAGGCTCATTTAAATCAACAAACAAAGACTTGTTTAAATTTGCATCAAGGTTTTCAAAACTTAGCTCATAACAAATGAAATCCTCATAGTCATCTGTTGCTTCAAACTCACTAAAACAGATCCCTAAGCTTCCATTAGCATTCACACTGTCATACTCATCACATAATGTAATATTACCATCAAATCATTTCTTGTATTCATTTATACTAGAATACTTTTCATTCAAGGAGGTCAATTCCACCTCCTTCTTTTGAAATGAATCAAAATCACTAGGGCTGCAAATAGATTTGAAGTCCTCTTGATCACCTATATAAGGATGCTTTTCAGTTGACTACAAACTTCCATCTACAACACCATTGTTTTCATCAGGAAAACTTAAAACATCAAAATCATCAAAATCTTCAGTTGTGTATTTAGAGTCCATAGAAGAGAAAACATTCTCAATATCATTTGCATCATTACAGCCTTCATTTGATATAGAAAATCTTCTTTCTATTTTTGTATCTTCAAAGCAAATGGAAAACACTTCACATGTTTTATTTATCTGTTCATGACCATCATCACTGCAATATTCTTCTAGACATATTTCTCCTATAAGTTGTTCAGAAATAACATCCCTATCACTACATGGTGCACTATCATTCTTGTCTTCTACTATACCATCTACATCCATTGGACTAAATTTTGAAAAAGTACCATCACATAATTGAGATAAGAGATGACTCCCATATTTATCTATCATTTCCTCAATTATTAAAATCCATTGATATAAACTTTTAAGGCTAGGGGGCCTCTAGTGAACTAGCATGGTACTCAGACCTGGCTTATACTTCTCATAGAAAAAATCAATGCAAAATGACTCATCAGGTCTTTCTAATTCTGGTATAGCAAGCAGAAATTTCATAAATCTATCATGAAAATCATAGATAGATTCATCCTCCAATCTTTCTATATCACACAGTGCATCAATATATGATTTAGACTCAACCTTGTTTGCAATTTCCTCTTCAAATTCTTCTTGAGTATGCAAACTTCTATCTTTAGAAAAGCATTCATCATTCACTACTGACTCATCTTTAAAAGTATCAAGGAAACATGTTCTGAGTCTATGCCATGAATCTATGGAGTGCATTGGTAATCAAGTAAACCAACTTTTAGCCATACCTTTTAAAGTTCTTACAAAAAAATTCATGATAATATCTTCTTCTTCAATCTGACAATCTTCCATCAAACGAAACAATCTTCCATCAAATGAATGAAACATTGTATATGTCTCGATGCTGATTCCTCAAAATCATCTCTAAACTTAGGAAAAAGTTCATTAATTTTTCTTGGGACAGAATGTGGGTAACCCTGGATTTTATTAAAATATAAAGAGTTGTATCTTTCATTGCCAAACACCCTCCTTTGAGGACAAGGCTGTGTTATAGGCATGATACTATAGCTTGTAGAGGGAGACCTAAAACAATCATACATTTTGCAAATGAAAATTATTCCCTCCATAACTACTTAGTTACAATATTGAGTCTCCCTTGATTGTAGTGCTTAATATCACTAAAGAAGGGAACCAAAGTTCTTTCTTAAGGAGTTCAAACATGTGAAGAATACCTAAAAACATTGCCACTACTACAAGTTGTTCTGGAAATTTGTAGATCTAGAACTTTTCTTCAAACCTTCATCAGGTTCTTCTAATAGAGTTTCCACCTCTTCTTCTAGAGGATTGAACTTCAAGTATTATGAAGTTCTTTCACAAATAGATATATCTCTAAGTTCTTTCCACCAACAAAGCACCACAGATCTAGAAATCCTTAGGTTCACTACAACAAATATCTTTCTCTAAGCCTAAGATCCTTCAGTGTCTGAACTAAAAACAAAATGGCAAATAGGAATATGAATCTATACCTAAGCAGTCTACACTTGGAGATTCAAAGTTATCACTAGTAGAGTTGCCATCTTGTTGGTTTCTTTTTACATTGTAACCAAGTTTGTCTCCTAATCTACCTATGCAACTGCCAATCCCAATCAAGCGCAGCTCGAAGGACCTGGACCAATTGATGAGGACTTTAAGAAACCTCCTACACTTTGGGCTCTACAAGACTAGGGAGGGTGATCCCTTAATGTGTTTACAACCTCTACACCATTATTATAACAAACATTGACAATAACAGATAATCTCACCTAATAGCTCAACAAAGTAGGAAAACACTAAAATAAATTAGTTGTTTATCAGTAGTATCAACTACCTGGAGCATGAGACAACTACAACACAAGGTAGTATAAGATGGTCATTGATTTGAAATTTGCAGCAAGCTCTAGCCAAAGACAAGCAAATACTGAATCATATGGGTGGATACAACTTAGGCCAGTGCCATATATCTATTGGGTAGGAGTCAAATTTATAAGCATCTAAAGGCATATGATAGATTTAACACATAACATATGAGATCTTTGACAACATTACCTTGTAATCTCATTAATATGTATCCTAACTCAATACTACTTACCAAATCCTTATACAATACGTATCCTCCTATAATCCCATTTAAGCACTTTAATTAATTCTTTGAATTAAATCCAAAATAAGGATCATACACACCACAACAGTGAGATGGATAAAACACCCCTTGCTAATTTTATTCAAGGTTCAGATATGCAAGTACAATGGAGAGACATGAGCCTGAATCTTTCATGTAAAATCAAATGCTAGTACTATTATACAACATTAAACCTCCATGAACTCAAAACTTGTTGTAGACTGACACAAAACCTAAGTTGCATTTCTCTTTAGACATCAAACTTTACAAATTGCTTTGTAACCTCACCAAGACTCGACAAAAAGTTATCTAACTTGCTACCTCTGTACCTCTGGCCTTGAAATCCTTCTTATAGAGAATGAAGGAGTAACAAGCATTAGACCAGAAAGTACACATGTCACTAGCTAATTGTCACACCTGGAAAAAGGTTGATGCAACAATAAAGATCACCAGGAACCCATTCCAAGATTTCCATTAAAGTAGAACTAGAAATCCGCTGTAACCATAACATCTGAATCATTCAATTTTTTCATTCTAGTAAACATCCTTCCTGCCATTTAAAACTTCACCCGCTCGCCTACACAAATGGCTCCAACCATGCTTTGACTGAGACTTTAAGTTCCAGCCGTCAATCCTCTAGTTAGATCAAATAATCGAATGACCGTCTTCAAAACCAGTTGACACAATCGCCAGCATGGCAGACAGGGGCCCATCAGACGATATGCTATGAAGGAAATCCATGTGGCGGTTGCTCATGATATCACAATCCTTCAACTTTTGATCACGCGATGGCAGGAAATCGTAGATCTTGAACATCGGTGATATCGTCTCTTTAACACAGTCGTCGACCTTACCAATAACTATCAAGCATCCTTTTCACCGAAATTAAAACATCTCTATCAATTTGCAGCATGTGCATCCCACAAATGGTTTAGTAACCCGCCCTTTTACTCCTTCAGCTTCATTGGCTAAGACACGTGGTAGTCACCCGCGATATCGCAATCCTTCACTTCCTGATCACGGGATGGCGGGAAACCGTTGATATCTAATGAAAATTAATTGAAAGCACACAAACTTATCTCCATTGGCCACACAAAAGAAGAGACACGTGGCACCAACTCGTGATATCGTGATCTTGTAGTTTTGGATCACGGGATGGTGAGGAACGACCAGGATGCAGCCAGACTTATCTTTCAATCTTTTCCATAAATCTTTTTGACTTGACCTACTGCCCTAATTCCTTTTCTTGGCGTTTTATCATTTAATGCATTCCCATGGCCATATCAAATATTTCATTTTTATTTTTTTTGCTATGGAAGCAATAAAAAATTTAAAATACATCACACAAAAAGTTCCTCAGGACCCACCCTACACATGTGGCAACACCTCACTACTTCATGGTAATTAAAAAGTGAGCACCTTCTGATAGCAAAATAGTGGGAAAGGGCTAAGATCAAATGGTAGTTGATCAGCAATGGTGCAAGTTTGATCCCCTAGATAGGACACATGGAATCCACCCGTGATATCGCAATCCTACAATTCCTGACCACGGGATGGCTGGAAATCGTTGATATTTGAAGACAAATGATCAACGGTGATGCAAACTCCATACTTATACAAAATATAACCTTTATTAATAGGACAAGGGGGCATTACTAGGCCTACAAGACAACAATGACATAAGTTGTTTTTAAACGACGAAGCACAGGGCCAACCCAGACTTTAGGGAAAATAAAACCTGCAGAGGCTGCAAAAAAAAAACCAAAGGGACCAAAGCCTAGATGAGATGATGGGGCATAAGTTGTTTTAAGACCCTTCAAAAAGGTAACGTCCAAATAGAACCTCAACCAAGGTAGAAAACAAACACTATGAAAGACCAGTGGACACCAGGCAGGGCGGAAACGAAACATAAGGAGCAAAATTTTGAACCTCTAGCAGACAACTTTTCACACCTCTCTTTGAAAAATATGCATACAAGACCTGCAAAACACATGCAAAGAGGGGAAAAAGTGTTAAGGGCTAGTGAATAGGGGTTTGTCTTGGTTGAACCATGGTTTGGTAATTAAAACCTTTAAAATGAAATGAAATGAAAAGATATTGATGAATGAACAACATGCAATGCTACAACTCACCAAACCCTTGAAGTATAAATCTAAAGATATGCAAGTAAAAGCTCTAATAGATGTATGCTTGAAAATGCCTAGAATGCTAAAGTGAATTCTTGTTAATTTCTTGAATGATTAGGAAAATTGAGGAGGATTAAATGAGAGGAAAAATCCTATATGTATACATGATTATATGAAATTACTCGAAAATACCATATCATAGGTGACCTCAACGCTTACAAAATAATATCCCACCAGAATTTTGAAATAATTTTGATTTTTGAGCCAAGTGGGACTAATTCGCCCCTAGTGGCGACTGAGTACCACTTAGGCATTTTAAGTGGGTGTCAGGAATTAAAGTGTATTAAATAATTTTTAACTAGATTATTCTCAAAAATACACGTAAGGCATGTAAGTGTATAAACGGGGCTTGCAAGTGTATAAAGGGGCCAATTAAGCATAAGAAAGGATTAAATTATTGATGAAAAGCCTAGAAAAGTGTGAAAGTTTGTTACAACACTTTGAAATAAGGCTTGGTAAGTGATAAAAAGAGGTTATTTAAGTGAATTATAGTAAAAAGGTCCTAGAAAAGTGTGAAAATGTGTTACAACACTTTTACAAGGCATCACAAAGTTCTTATTGATTCACAAGGGTCCAAGACCTAATGTGAATGTGTCGACCACATTACAACATTAAATATAGGAAAATTTGGCCAACATCCATAAGAAAGACCCAAATGAGCATGAAAATGTCCAAAGATGCATTTTTCTATGCTACACTACCTTTGTTAATGGGCATAATTTTATCCTCATTGGAACTAAGTAGTTTACTAAATGGGTCAAAGCTATTCCAATGACCTACATCACCGATAAAAAATATTCAAGTTCATCCTTAATTATATCATATGTCGATATGGTGTTCCCCAATCCATCATCATAGATAACAGGTAATGGTCAACCTAAGGAGTCTAACAAAAATATTCTCAAAATCCTAAAGAAGACTATCGATGATGCTGGTTGTGAATGGAACATCCAATTGAATCCCACATTATGGGCTTATTGTACTAGCATCCACACTCCCACAAGAGCCACTCCATTTTTCCTCATTTTAAGATATGAAGTGATTCTTCCCATTGAGTTTGAGTTATATTCCTTAAAAGTATCCATGCAACAGTTCATTGATGAGGAGAATATTGTATATATCATTTGCATGAGCTAGAGCTATTATATGAGACATGAAAAAATGTATTAGTCCATTTATAGGAATATCAAAACCATCTTCGACCTAGCTACAATAAGAAATTTTAAGTTATGAAATTTGAAATTGGTGACCTAGTCTTGAAAGAGGATCCTAAGAATCAAATAGAGAGGGACAAACTTGGGAAGTTTGAGCCTAATTGGTTGGGTCCTTACATCATAATAGTAGCATATGGATATGATGATTATCAATTTTCCACTCTTGAAGGTGAACTATTATCAGAGCCCATCAATAGTATGCACCTTCGCAAACTGTACTATACCTAGCTTTCAGAGAATCACATCAAAATTCAAAAATACAAATAAAATGTCAAATAATAATAATAATAAATCATCACACTGATGAAAAATTGGAAAATAGGTGTCTTGGTGACATCAAAAAATAGAAATATAAAAGTATTAAAGATAAATAATCTATCCAATAGTGAAGACCACTTTGGTGGCGCTTTAGGAAAATACCATGGTGAAAACCTGGAAAATAGGTGTCATTGTAGTTAGTATTTGCTCCAAAATCTACTATCATTCTATTTAGTTTTCCACTCTCCTTCATCCTTCACACATATCATTCATCCATAATAAAGCTTAGTCATCTTTCTCATGGCTTGAGAATCATTGATATTTTATGTCTGTTTTCCTTTCATCCCCATCCATTCTAAGGATTTTGCTTGTTTCTGCATCCATAATAGGTTGGTCCTATACCTGACTAGGGGAAATTCCTAGACTTTGGTTTCAAATGGGATCCTAGATGTGGTTAGCATTAAAAAGCATCAAAATTCAAAATAATAATAAAAAAGCATCAAAATCTTAAAAATTTGAAAAAGCATCAAAATCTTTAAAAAAAGCATCAAAATCCATAATAAAGCTTAGTCATCTTTCTCATGGCCTGAGAATCATTGAAATTTTGCATATTTTTTCATTTCATCCCCATCCATGCTAGGATTTTTCTCATTCTCACATTCACAATAGGTTGGTCCTATTGATGGGGTCATTGTAATCCTCATCATTTAATTTCTCAATCCAAGGTGATGTCCATAGTTGTCTACAAGAGAGAAAGTAGAAAACTTGCTTGACAGTCTATTCTACTTGGATAAATAAATCATATTTGCATGAAAAAAAAGTTGCATGAAATGGAACTAATCTAAGGAATGCTTGCAAGAATTTAAAAGGCTAAAATACTTCACAATTGTTGGAAATGAAAAGCTTGCTTGAATTCAAATTTACTATAGAAAGTTGGAAATACATTGTTGGAAATGAAACTAAAACTATCCTATTTCCTAAGGCTAAAACAAGTCTTTCTAATCCCATCTCTTTGATCAAATTATTACATTGTATTTATAGAATTCATATTCTATATCTATCCAACCAATCCACTAGGAATGTGGATTCAAGATCCTATTTTTGAGGGATCGATTACAAAACTCTAAAAGAATGAAGTTGTTGTCCTCTATCATGCCATTTTTTATCTGTCAATTTCTGACACGTAATTCTCCTTCCCTGATGCAAATCATGCCAACTGATCAAAAGGGTTTTTAGCCCTTCCAATCTAATTTTCATATCATTTTTAATTTTTGAATTCTGTTGAGAAACGAGGGAGATATCATTGTTTTACTGAGACTACATTTTTAACAATTTCTAGGTGCCTGATTTTTAGGAAGTCTTCAAGTGTTGAACATGAATGAAGGAATTATTCTTTAGTTGAGTCAACCAAACAATTGATCCTTAGCATGAATAAAATTATATAATCATGCAACAAAATTTTAATGATGTGGTAACTTGAGTTATCTTTGGTGGAAGAAGGAAGCATGAGATTTAATAACTATGAGAGATCTCAAAAATCAACATGAAACAAATACTCATCCCATTAATTTAGGAATGGCTGATGCTCCATGATTTTGCATGAATGTAGGAGTGTGTTGGGATTATTCTCTATCTTCTCATTATTTCTTCAAATCCTTCTAAAGTTGTCAGGAGTTAACTACTTCAAGTTTCTAGAGCTCTCTGTTGCAAGTGTCTATGAAGCTTGTTATTGTCATGAATTTTTCAATAATGTATTCGCGTAAATTTTATAGCATCTTACACACACTTATGAAGTGATATTAGAAACAATTTGGATCACATAGATTACCAAAAATAAACCAAATATTTACTTTATATTCTACTTTAAACAAGCTAAAGAACTTTCAATCATTACTGAAATCCACTTTAACACTAATGCATTAGGAAGAAATAGATGATTTTCTTTGATAAAATATGAGACAATTTATGGTCTCATCACCTATACCTGACTGGGGGAATTTTTTGAATTTGGTTTCACATGGGATCCTAGAGATGGTCAGAATTAGACAAGCATCAAAATCCAAAAAAATAAAAAAGCGTCAAAATCCAAAAAAATAAAAAAGCATCAAAATCCAAAAAAAAAGCATCAAAATCCAAAAAATCAAGAAAGTGCTTAAAACTCCAAAAATAGATTCAGAGTTGGTGTCAATCCAAGTGGTCAAACTATGATGTCTTTGTGCATGTTATGTAGGCAAGGCCATCATCGATGAGCCCCCTAAGACACTAAGTTAGTCCTTTAGGGTTTGTCGAGTCTAGTTGTTAGTCCATCCATCATCATAATAAGTTATACATGGTCAAAGTTAGGTTGAACTACGATGTATAATAATTTATACATGGTCAAATTTAGTTGTCAATCCCTTAGGGTTTTTCATAATAAGGTCTTTGCTTATCATCATCTAGGTCCACTAGTATAATTTGAGAAATAAATGACTACGTGACTAAAAATTTTAGTCATGTGACTAACACTAGTATAATTTGGCAAATAAATTACTAATTTGGTAATTTATAAGTGACTAATTTGGTCATTTATAAGTGACTAATATTAGACAAATAAAAATGACTAAATATATGACTAAATTAATGACTAAATAAATGACTATTACTCCTCTATATTTCTTTTTTCTTTTGAATTTGATCATAATCCATAGAGCTTAAGCCCCCCTAATGGGACCCCTACCTAAGTGGTCCATTTGGAAACCTAGGTTGCTTGGTGCACCAAAAATACCTATTGCATGGAAGGAATTTCCTCTTGGTGCAGTCTTAAGGCCTTCACATATTTTATAAAAAAATTTAGCATTTACATTCTTTAAATTTTATTACTCATTATGTTAATGAATCATTAATGTTTTTAACTATGATTTGAAGCCAGTTTGATTTTCCTGTTGTGTTAGCATGTCAAATGTATCAAAGAGCAATTGTAGTCAATTTCACTAATAAAATATGATTTAAACAATCCAATTGCATTTTGAGGGCTATCTTGCTAACACTTTCATTTAATTAGACAATATGATATTAAAGTGGATAATTAAAAAAAATGAATTGAGGGAATGGGTTGTACTATAATATAATGTAATAATATATTATATGATATTATATAATATAATATATATTTGATAATATTATATTATTATTATATAATATTATAATGTATTTAATATTATATAATATTATAATATTATATAATATAATATTATATTATAATATATTTAATATTATATAATAATATTATATTATAATATATTTAATAATATTTATCATGCCAGAGAATTATATATTGTAGTTTGTTTAGTTTTGATTCCATTTTGAAGTCGAAGGAAAATCTCTAAAATCAGTTTTGGTGAAAAAATCTTGGTGATATTTTTCGTTTTAATAAACATACTCTAAAACCCTAATGAAACCTTATTTTCAAGCCACATCTTGCCAAATTGGAGAAGTGAAAGGTCAATGCCAGTGCAGGCTCTCTCCCGCCTTCTCCTCGACCGCTGGAGCCATAACTAAATCCAATTGTCCATTCAAGTTATTTGAGTGAGCTAGATACTATAGTCATAGGGATTTCATTCAGGTAGGCTTGCAAATGAAGTTGGGGTGATCTGACATTGGAATGATACTGACATAGGGCTTGTTTTGGATCATGGCTATTCCTTATAGTGGAGCTAAAGCGAGCTCATTTTGTACATCAAGCGAAGCCCTTATCTCTATATTTTTGCAGCCCTGGGGGTGAGGCCCCTGTAGTGGTGATCAAGATTTCTTTTGAGGATGATGGCCCTATTGCAGAGAAATTATGTTGGGCATTTATAGACTGGGGAAACTAGTTGTATTGTCACATAGTCATATTTGAGAAAGAGAAAGAAAAAGCTTAGGCCACAGGTTAGTGTGTTTCAATTTAGTCTTGGAGTCGACATATAGGTATGCAAATATTTTCACATGCTTTGTCTATACTATCACATTTTGTATGCATGTCTTTGACCATTTCCAATTGTATTATCTAATAAATCTATTATTATTTATGTAGTAATCTTACTGCTGAAAGTTGTGGTATCGAACCTTGTACTTATCAGTTTCATTTTCTTAAATATTTTTAAATCCCTTTATCAAAATCTATTTGTGTATATCTACATTCATGGCATTCCAAATGATTAATTTCTTGTGAGGTATTTTTTCAAACCAGTCAAGTGCCTTCATCCATGTTTCCATTTTGAGATTTCATCTCATTGAGGTATTCTATCATCAATTGATGTGTCTTGTGTATGCTGCCACAATGTATGTTCATAACCCCTTGAAAAAGCTTCCATACTGTATGAGTTAATGAAAAATCCTATCAACCAAGGATCACTAAACAATAAAATAATGTGATTTCTAGATAATCTAAATTAGTTTCATTCTTATAAACAAGATCTCTATTAGAATTGATTTTCCATTTCCATAATCTATAGTTACATTAATAATTGTTTTTCATTCCTTGATAATTTTATTTGTATTTTATTATTTGAAAAACTATTTTACAATGCATCAAAAATACTTTTTATTTGTAAATATTTTAAATATTTTTTAATTTTAAGTACATTGATTTAAAAACTCACTTTCATATGCAATAGTAAATTTAGGAAAGTTCTTTCATACTTTAAATTTTAGAAAGTTTTTATTTTATGTTTAGTAATTTAACATACTATTTTTTATATCTTATCTCTAACTAATTATTATTTTTTATTGGAAAAGATTACTTAAATAAATCTATACAAAAAATAAGAAAAGATATCTCGTTTCAAAAATTCGAGACATTTTTTAATCTTAAGAATATTAATTTATAAACTAACTTTTTATATGAAATAGTAAGTTTACTATATTTCTTTTATACTTACTTTTTTAAATTTTAGAAACTTCTTTTTTATATAAAAAATTCCATGAAATTCAATCACAAAATAAAAATAATCTTCAACTATAATAATGATTGCTTAAAAACCACATGAATTTGGGGTGGATCTCATACTTACTGAGTTTTTGGTTCTACTATCATAGTTGGCATGGATTTGTCAACTTGTAGTGAAGATTTTCTTATAGTTCAAATAGATTTCTGCTGATTTTTCCTTTGATTTTAAATTACTTGTTTAAGTTGGGCAGATTTTATGATGTTTTTTTTTTTGCTATGTTAGTTTATTCACTAGTATTAGTTTAGCTTATGGAGATATATCAACTTCCTCATGAGGATTTCATTGTAGAGATTTTTTTTTTCATATTTCAAAATTTCATAAATCTTTTTAAAATATTAACAAATTTTGAGCTTTTTTTTGTGGACAGGTACAAAACAAGGATAGAATATAAAACCATTGCCTTTTTAAATGCATTTACAGCCCACCCCATGTACAACAGTGGCATCACCAAAGACATGCATTCGCATTGATGGCTTTTTTTCTTTAGTTTTAATTTTTTTCAATTTTAAAAGTATAATAAATCAGCAGTTTGCATACTGTGAAAGATTTTGTCTTCACAACTCTATATATAGAGTTCTTTGTAACATATTTTATATACAATTTGAATATAAGTGAATTATTTTCCAACACTGTTTCAATTCTTTGAGCCAATTTGTTGAAGTTTTATGATTGTTTCCAATATAACATAAGAGCTTTAAAGTTTTATATCTTTCAAACACAACAAAATTCTTTTTTGGTGTGCAATTTCGTAGACTAGTTATTGTAGTAGCATTTTCTAAACATAGGAGTTTACATACACATATGAAAGTATTAGTTCATAAATGACTAAATGAATGACTACTTTGACTAAAAAATGACTAAACTATGATTAAATAAATGACTACAACGACTAAATAAATGACTACAATGACTAAATAAATGACTATCATTACTAAATAAAATGAGTACCATGAATAAATAAACAACTACCATGACTAAATAAATTACTAGTTAACAACAATCAATAACTAAATTAATGACTAAATATATCACTAAATAAATCACTATCATGACTAAATAAATGACTAAATTAATGACTAAATCAATGACTAAATCGATGACTAAATCAATGACAAAATCAATGACCAAATCAATGACTAAATAAATTACTAAAATAGTTGTCATAAATTTGGTCACATTATAAATGACTACAAATAAACTACTAATAGTCACGTGACTAAAATTAGTCATTTATATGCAAGTTTTAGTAGTTTATTTAGTCATATATTGTTTTTTTTATACTAGTGCTTCCACAATAAAATTGTCCCTTGTTAAGGTTAACATTTTGAGCAGACATAAACAATAGTCAAACAAGAGAACTACACTTATCAAAATCAGGAAACAATAAGAAAACCATCCAACAAGCCTTCAACAAAATATATCAACTTTCAAATAATCATCTCTTCCAACATTCAAAAAATCCCAGGAAAACAATCCAATAGTCTTATATAGGATGTCGCATTGTTGAAACCAGACTCAATCCATCATTGGTCTTATACGATAGACTTCATTCTTGAAAATAGACTTTGTCTTTAAAAAAAATTCAAACTATCTTATACAGGTTGTTGCATCCTCGAAACAAGATTTAATTTGTCATTGGTCTTATACAAGATGTATCGTTCCTGAAACCAAACATTGACACTATCAAAACTTTGATCATATAATCAAACAAATTATTGTCAAACAATCTAAATGACTGTTGAATTTGTTATTCCATTTTTTTTTATCATTTTATCTATTTATCTTCAATCATGTTACTATGCCCCTTGAGGATGTATCAAGAAGGATTTAGAGGAGTGATGATGGATCATGACCTATTTTCTCTTTGACTTTTGTTTGCAATTGTTCATACAAATATTATTGGGAAAACTTGGTTCCTTGTATGCGTTTGAATTTCTCTTAGGAATAATCCAAACACCCTATGCAAGGTAACTCTCAAATCTAATGCTTTCTTGTGTCAGGATCAATGTTGTTTGTGGTTGCTTCATCACATGTTCCAGCAGGGTTCTTTGGTTCCTCATTTGCGTCATGCCATTCCTTGTCTATTGTGTGTCTATCTTTTGCAAGGCATAATACATCACACCTTGGTCTATGTCATACCTTGGTGTTCGTCATCTATTTCCATAATAAGTTATATGATGATATTTATGCAATCAAGTAATAGCTTTATCATTTTATTTAGTGATATCGCAAGATACCATGTCCTAATTCATCCATCTCCTTCATTAATTTTATTTTTCTCTTTCTTTTTGCATTAAAATTTCTTTTCATCCATCCCCTTAGTCATCTTGATGGTGTATTGTGACACACAAAAACAAATTCATTTAGAAGTACCACCCTAAATCCATAATCATGTTAGGACATCATCAAAAATAACATTATCATACTAATGTTAGATCACCCATATTGCATCAAAAAAATACAAAAATATCCATACCATTGCATCATATAGAATCATCATCCATATAAGCATAATATAAGAGGTATATCACAAGCACATAAGTATCCATCCATACGTCATAATATACATAAGCTTAGGAAATAATCATGTGCATTCATCCATAATAATATACACATAAACCATACATAGGACATCCATAACATCACATCATAGTCCACATCATATAGGAACATCAAAGAAACGCAAATCCATATAAGTACCACATCATAAATCAATCGTATAGGAGCACACACATAGAATCATAAGTATCATATAGTTGCAGCTAAAAAAACCGTGTATCTCACATATATATTCCAGAAAATGGTGTCACGGTACAATATCATGATGTATCCCAAAATGGAGCTTGCAGACTCGATAAAAAATATAAAGTATTTGAATGCATATATAAAACATGAGAAAGAAGGGATAGCCTATGCTTCCCTGGTCTCTTGGTCCTAAGGGTGGTTGTCCCTCTTCTCTTTGCTGAGATTTGAATGGCCTGTCATAGCATGTTGACCTCTAGCACTCTGATACACCCCTGCTGCTTTGTCCTCGCCTTAAATATGCTCAGCTTTGAGATCGAATCTCTATATAGCTAGGAAATTGCTACATTGCAAACATTACCTCATAATATTTTTGCCACTACTCTACAACCCTACTTGCTTGATATAACTCCTGGGCTAGATCTGTCATGGGTTTGATCATTATGGAAATTAAATTGATGCATCTTTGATCTTCCCTCTACGCTCGTATGACCACCCAATCCCTCTCAATAGTCAATACCTATATTTGTCATTATAGGTCTGATATTTGAGATACTTGTCCCTATAATGTCTACACTTGAACCTGAAGAGCCTATATCTATGCATGGGGTCCCTGTCCTACATCCTCAGCCTCTTCCTCCATAAAATCCTTAATGACCTCCCTAATAGGGATGTGATGCATGCCCTCCTTCATGATCACTTCATCCCTAGTATCCTCCTCCTTAACCTACTCCACATTAAACTAGCTAGCCACTACCTCCTCACCCACATCTCCTAGCACCTCCTCTACCCTCACGTCCTCCTTCTCCACCTCCATCTACTCCACCTCCTCATGGATGGGTGGCATCTGTTGGGGCACCCTCTAAGCTAATCTCAAAGGTAGTCCTACTCTCTCCAACTAACAATGGTCATCCTGACCTCAACCTCTCCCACCTCTTCCTCTCCTCCTATCACCTCTCCCTCGGCCACCATAACCACATCACCATCATCCCTATCTCCATCCCCATCACCTCTCTCTCAGCCTCTCACTTGCAATCTGCCTTGTCGTGCTCTACCCATCCTCTCCATAGGTGTTGGATGGTCAGTATCTATGAATGGTGTGGGTCTATATTCCACCGATCATGTGTCGTACTCCATAGTGGTGCCAATATCAATCACATTAGCCAATGCTCACCACTGAATAGGTTGTAATCCTACAATCTACTATAGTGCTACCTGTACACTGATCATAGGCCCCCACTGTGTGACCTCCCTAGCTGTTCTAGAAAACTCTATAAATCCCATTAGCACTCCCTATCTCTCACCAAACTATCTCAACAGCCTCTCAGGTAGATGTCTCTTTATAATATTTTGGGTCAAGATAGTTCTATTGATGAAATACCTCATGTTCCTACAATAAGGCGGGTTCTTAGCATCATCATCCCAACCAGGGAAATCCTTGTATGGTCTCCATGTGAACTCATCCATCAAATCAATAGCATGTTGCTAGTAGCTAACATCCCCTACACTGATTTGTGTCATGAATCCTCCATATATATATACATAGGGTAATCCTAGACCTAGATATTTGTCCACCAAAGGTTGGAACACAACAATATGCTCCCAAGCCCATACCATCAATAGTGTCATGCCACAACTAATTCTCTGACCCTATAGGAAACATCATGTAACTAGAAATATAACTTACCCAATAAACAAGGTCCCCAAGCATAGACCATCATCTCCTCCATCATCCCCTCTAGCATCTCGCCCCATCCCACTAAAAACCCATGTCCTCGTTTGTCCAAAAAAATAACCCCTCCAATCACTGTGCATAATACCACTCGCTGGGGCATGCTAGGGCATATTTTGGGTTGATTTTTTTCAATATTTCTTTGACACAACACTCAAAATCACATTATGTCAATGAGGGGAAAAATGTAGACACTAAAAATTGTCCTGACTTTGTGAGCAATATTTTATCACAAATCCACCTTCTTCCTAGCATAATTAAATAATTTTGATTATTTAATTATTCTCTACTGTTATTGTCTTCTATTAATTAAATAATTCTCAACTATTTAATTATTTCACTTTAGCCTATTCCCCTTTGATTAATTTAAATAAATATCAATTTTATTTAAATTGCACCACTAATTATGTCTTTTTTTATCTATAATTAAATAAATTGTCATTTATTTAATTATTTATTTCTATTTTCCTCTATAGTCAAATATTATTTTAATTATTCAATTATTCATCAGCCTTTTCCATCCATAATTAAATAAATTTAATTTATTTAATTATTTAGCCTATTCTTATCCCCATAGTTAAATAATTATTTTTAATTATTTAATTATTTATCATTTCCCTCCATCCCTTTATTAAATAATTATTTTAATTATTTAATATTTAGCACTCCACCTTTCTTCTTGAAACATAGAAAAATAGGATAGGTGAATTTCCACAAATGGAAAAGTGAATCCAAAGAGGGAAAAGGGGTCCTATTCTTCTATTTCATTAGGAAATGAGATCCACACTAAGAACTGACCAAAAACCCTTAGGTGAGTCAACTAAAGATGTGAATCTACAAATTTCCCTTTTTTGCTAGGATGGGGGTCTAGGTCAAACAACACTTCGAGGAGAAAGATCAAAAATAGAAGATAAACTCCAAAATACAAGCTCTAAAGTGCATTTATAATTTTAAACATAATAATGATGGAACATACAAACCTTAGGGAGAATATGGAAGGGATAAATCTTGTGTAGCTCTCACAAAAGTGTTTTTTTCAATGCTCACTAAGGACTCATTCACCCTATGGAAAATGGGTCCTCGCTAGGGCTCTTGAAAATCTATTTATGGGTTTTATTCTAATATGTTTGCACTCCTAGATTCTTGAATCTCATAGTCTAAAACCTGGAAATAAATTCTGTAGGTCAATTTTCGTGGTTTTGCAAAAATGGTGACAACAAATGCAACTTTGACAACTTTGCAATTTTAATTGTTCAATAGGTCTTCCACCTAAAATTTGTAAACACACATCAAGAGGTAAAAATGTTGTTTGTTAGGTGAATGGTGTTAGAATTGTGAAACAAGCACAAAACCATGAGTCATAGGATCAAACAATGAACAAAGACACCTTCCACACAAGAGATCTTCAAACAATATATGCAATATTCCTCAACAAGAAAATGCTACAGAAGCAAGAGACTATCAAAATATGTGAAAGCTTTAGTCGAGAGATAATTACAATGAGGGTTGAGTGTTTATAAGAGAAAAACCCTATATGAGAAAGGGATCAGATCATGAAAAGTGTCAACATCACATGAGATGAGACATAATGATCGAATATTAGCTCAACTAATAAAAAAGTAAAAGCACTCCTAAGTTTAGCTAATGGCATGAGAATAAATTAGACTAATAATCAATTAAAGAGTAATTAATTATTAGCTAATGCATAATTACTCAACACCCCCATTAATATGAACTTAGGGAGTAGCTAAAAACCATAAAAAGAATGCATGATGGGTCCCAACAAACAAGGCCTAGTAAAGCACCCATGTACAAAAAAAAGATCTCTCAAAACTAGAGAAGAAGGAGAAAAACACACTATGGGAGAAAACTCCTCTCAAAAAGAGAGAAAGGCGAATGAAGGACTGAAAAACCTCCAAATCAAGGTGTGAAGGAATGGGAAGCCTCCAACCAAAATAATGTCCTAAAAAAGAGGAACATGTAGAACATCCAGAAATATGAAGCTACAGACTATTGTTGACAAATGACTATTACAGTGCTAAAATGAAGAACCCCCAGAAATAGGAATGCAAGAGTGTCCATATGGTAAATTATTCATCTCTCTAAAATGAAAGGGTGCACACTACATCCGACTAGTACATAGGAACAAGAACTAGATATGTAGATCACCCAAATGTGAAACCAAAGAAGCATTAGCACCAATAATAGAACCCCCCCCCATAATGTTGAAAAGGGAGAACCATGAGAGGTACACTAAAATAGTGTGAAACCAAGAAGTGTATGTAGGAGAAACAACCTACAAATAAAATGGTGTGCAAACTAAGGCCCTCACACATGAGGAAAGAATCATTGGGATTCACTGCTATCATGGAAGGAACACTCACTTGACAAATGTGTGATGGTAAACCAAAGGAAAACACCAACCCCCATGGAGCTTTATATCATAGTGTGAATACAATGGGCACAACAAGATGTGTGAAATCCCCAAAAAATATAAACTAAAATGGTACTTTATGTTAGTGCATCTATAAAAGATAATGTGCTTAAAAAAGATGTCTACAATGCCCAAATAGGATAAAATATTGGAATTACATATTGAACAGCCAAAAATGAGTCATCCCATACAAACAAAAAGTTCTTAGTAGCTAAAATATCCAAGTAATTCACCATATTTTGGAAACACAAAAAACTAAATAAAATGTACCTAAAGATAAATCTGGAAAAAGTGTATGGATGGAATTGAAGTGCTCTAAAAGATTGTTCCAATGCCGCTAGAATCATGAAAAACATAGAAACTAGTCAAATGTTACAAGTTGGGGATTGAAAATAATATATTTGACTTCAATGGGCTATAGAATGCATTAGAAGAAAAATAAGGTGCTAAAACCCACACCACTAGAGAGTTTGTGGAACCATATTTCCAACGATAACTTGTTTACAAAAAAATGATATTGTATGCAAGAGTTATGGGGAAAAGAAAAAAATTGTTCCTTAGAGGCCAAAGAAGGGGTAAAAGAGGCCTTGCTAGGTGTTCATATGGCTGAAATCATGATGATACAATCATGATGTCAAAAATTATTCCAAAAAATATTCCTTGTGTTTGAAAAAAAATTAGCCACTTTAGAAATCCATTTTTTAATATTTTTTTATTTTTGTGCCCTGGGGGGTGTACTGTTGGAAATACAGAGTCTTGCAACATGAGCATGAAGTGTATAGAGATTTATGTTGGTTTTTCCTGTGTTGTCATTGATGTCAATATGGTGACAATAGTATGGGAAACTTATTTGGTATACCAGAAGCTAATCTCTACACGAAGTGTTCTTTATTGATGAACCAATGTGTTGGTTTTTGAGTTTGAAATTCACTGCAAGATAAGATATGACTCGATATCTTAACCATGTTATCATGACTCATTTAGGTAGCTATATTTAGGATCTTGAGAATTTTTTTGATGAGAGAAGAAAGTTATCATTGATAGAGTTTAACTTTGTACACTACAGTTGTTTCACTACTTAACATATCAGTGTGGGAGATTCCACATTTTCTTACGAACATTCTAATGCTATGGTTCTAATGGTAGTCTCTCTGATGTTAATGTGATGAGAAACTGAAGTAATATTGGATCTAGAAGGTGTTTACTTTGAGAAGAGTATGTTGGTTTGGAGCTTTTGTGCTTAGGTCCTTGTCTTGGCTGACCTAACACATGACATGTGTAGATAGGGAAAAATCAACAGTTTTAATATGTTGAAAACAATAAACTAATTAAATCCTATCAAGCACCATGAAGTACAAACTAGAATGAAAATGCAAATAAACAAAGAACATGCAAATAAATTTTCAAACTTAGATTTGATTGACCTCCATGGCTCTTCTCCACCTACATAAGAATGCAAGATTTTGAAGGTTGATTGTTGGAGGAATGTTGGTTGCTCAATTCAGCAGCATAACAACCTGATGAAGATGATAGATGGAGATGGATGGAAGATAGAAGAATGATTTTGACAGCATATGGATGTCTGAAGAATTCATTGCAAATGGCATGTGAAAGGTTAGATTTATAGATTTTCGATGTGGACAGAGATAAGATTTGATAAGATTCAATAAGGATTTGATTTTTGACAAAAGAGGAAATACAACGAGATGAGATAAGATTTCAAAAAGATAGAAGGATTCTGATTTATTGTTTTAAAGGAAATAAAACAAGATAAGATAAGATGTGAAAAAATAGAAAGATTTTGATTCTCTTTTAAAGGAAATAAATCTTGAAAAAGATGAGAAGGATAATTGATGAATTATCTAATTAAATAAATTAATTAGATACACGAGTTTCAATTTTGGAAAGAAAGTGAAAAGATATTTTTAAGATTTTATTAATTAAATAAATATTTCATTTATTTAATTAATGTTGAATTTATAATTTCATCAATTAAATAATATAAATGATTTAATTAACATTAGAAGAAGTAATAGAAATGATTTAATTAATTAAATAATATAAATTATTTAATTAACATTAGAGGAATGGATGGATTATGCATAGGAAGGGAATAAATGAAATTAGTCAAATAAATAAGATTTATTTAACTAATTAGATGATGACATGAGTACCTAGGGCAAAAAATGATACAAGGTGTCTAAATGATGTAGTGTTGTGACAAGGTATCGTAAGAGGACATTTTTTGGTGTCTACATTTTTCCCCTCTTTGAGATGATGTTCGAGATGATGAAATTTGTGTTGAGTAAAATTATTTCAAAGAAGTCAAGGTATGGATAGAGGAAAATGGATGTTGATATCAGAATATGATGATGATGGAATGATGATGCCCCCTCGAGAGGATAGGTGGGTTGGGAAAACACTGGTAGGCTCTCGAAATGAAATGAAATGATAAAGGGAGGGATAAGAAAAATGATGCAAGATAAGAAAGTGGATGAAGGAGATGAAATAATGCGCTATGTTGCAATGAAGGTGAGCAACCATGATATTTGATATAGCACTAGATGTTATGCACCAAGATATAAGGACCAAGGTGATTATTTGTCTCATGTCTCAACGTAATACAACCTTGTCTAGACGTATGAGGAAGTAGACTTAGAGCATTAAAGTCCCAATGCACAAAGGGTATTATGTGACCTTAGATGCAAAGGATAATGCAAAAAGATATTCCAACACACACAAGATATGAATATTAGCTAGAATGATATGGATTTGATACAAATGCAAGATAAAATGATTACACACGTGCAAGCAAGCAAGCAAGCATGCACAAATGATACAAAAACAAACAAGGACTTGCCCCTGTCAAGCTGTAAACCGATGATTAATTGATTGATTGATGATGATGATAGTGTTGTCATTGCAGGGAATGATATATCCCTAGATCAACACAAGGATGATGATAATTGATTGGTTGATTTTGTTTACGAGAAGATTAGGATCAAGACCAAAGGATGTGAGTGGATAATTTGACAAGATTGATTGAATTGATTGGTATGGATTAAGGATTGACTTGCAATTGGATTATTCCTTGGATTGATTTGATTGAGTTGATGTATGGATGAATGGATGTGATGAAGATGATTGATTTGGTTGACTAGTTGAATGATTGGATTGAGGTGATGGATTGAGTAGATGAAATTGGAAGAAGTAATTGGATGGATTGATTTTATTGCTTGGATTTTTGTTGGCTATTTGATTTTTTTTGTATTTTTGGGGATATTTTGATTTTTTGGACTTTTGAAATGTTTTTATTTTTTTTGGATTTTTGAAAGTTTTACGATTTTTTTGGATTTTTGAAATGTTTTTATTTTTTTTGACTTTTGAAATGTTTTGAGGTGTCAAAGGATGAAAATTTGAGTAGCCTCTATGTTAGATACCAATGACAAGGGGAAAACCAAGTCTAGGTGCAATGAGATAGATGGGATTGATGGATGAAAGGGTAGGTATGGGATAAGGGATAAAAGGATCATGATAGATGGATGGATATAAAGGATAGGTCATAGTGAATGGAATGGATGTATGCATCATAGGAGAGAAAGGATGTGATTTCCAAAGACTATGTCACATAGGAATAACATGCCGCATTCTAGGTACAATACTTAGGATTTTTCATGACAAAGCTTATGACAATAGGATAATGATAGGCTTGTTTGGAAGGATGAGGTATATCAAGAGATACCCAAAAAACATGTTTCAACATTTTTCCCCTATGTCTTCATCAAGATCAAAAAGAGAATGGTGGATAAGCGGACTTAATATGATAGGTATGTATGATGGATAAATATGGTAGGTAGGATGGAAATGATATGATATGAATAATATGTTGGATAGATAATACATTGTTCCCCCAAGTGTAAATGACATAGAAGATCAACCTACACATGACGCCTATTTGCTAGGTTTTCATCGTGGTACTTATCCGGGGTGCCTGTTTACCAGGTTTTCACCGTTGGATGAAGGGATTTCTCTTTACTTTTTTTTTTCTTTTTTTTTTCTCTTTTGGATAGGAGAAGGGAAATATGGATAGGAGGCACTCAAGTGTCTAGTTCCATGAAAGGTGATAGTCCCACTAGATGGATGTCATCACATGGACCATGTCAAATGTTATTATGCTCATAGATGTTGGTAAGGGATGACATGAAAGGGATGGATTAGGTAGATGATTGATTATGAAAGGCTTATGCAAGAATGGATGGAGAATAGTGGAAATGATGTGGATTGTATAGGACTTGTGCAAAAGTATGGATGAAAGGTTTATGCAAAAACATGGACCATAGGAAGGTGATTGGGAAGATATGTATGATAGTAGTTGAAGGATGGGGAGAGAGAGGTATGTGGAATTGTTGTGAAATGGAAGAGAACCATGACCAATGGTTGCACACACTATAATAAACATTGAATCTTTGATGTGGATGGGGTGTATGGAGCAATGGAGATGTTTTCTTAGGAGGTGGTGGATGTAGTTCTTTTGGTACCCACATAGACTTAGTATTTTTATGATTTTTGTTTGCCTTGTGGGTTTTAGGAATTTGAGATTTTTGAATGGAATGTGCGTTTTGGATGGAAGGGGATGGTTGGGATTTTTGTGATGTTGATACCTCATTTGACTTGCTTTCTTTTTGCTTAGGTACCCAAACCATTTTGTTTTTAGACTTTTCTTTTGGAGGAATGAGATTATATAGCTGGTTTGGCTTTGACTTTTTGCAATTGTATGCTAAGGCATTAGGACCTTTAGAATTTTTGACTTTATGTGTAGAGGCATCCACATTTTTATTTTGGAATCCCATGGGTTTGGTGGAATGAGTGGAAGCTTTATGTTTAGACAATGTGTGCATTGATTGGTCATGATTAGGATTTTTAGATGATTTATGGATGGAGGGATAAGGGCATTGGATAATGGGGATATTAGGTGTTGGGAGAATTGGAGGTAGATTAGATGGAGGGATATTAGGAGTTGGAAGAAATGGTGGAAAATTTGAAGGTGGAAGGTGAATGCTCACATGCTTTTGAAATTTTTAGGATGATGGAGGAGAGATGTCAACATATGTTTTAGGGATACAATAGGCTTTATGATGGAAAGTGGACTTAGGATGCATGGAGGAAATACCAACATCTTTAGGTTGTTGCCCTTGGGGTGTATGTCCAAGGTCATAAGTGCATGGAGGGACTTTGACATGGATGAGCTCCAAAATACCTTTTTCATGAAGGTCTAGACCTTTACCTTGGTGGTTCATGTTTTGGAGTGTGCAATGGACAATGGGACTAGGTGTAGGTGGAACACTAGACATGATTTCCTTATTGGATGGAGAAAATGATGCAAGGGAAGATAATGGATTTTGTTGTTCTAAGGAGGAACATTCATGAATGAGGGTGGAAATACCAATAGGATATGATGGAGGACTTGCAATGGGGTTGATAGTGGGTGATGGGGGATCATTAAGATCTTGATTAGCATTGTGTTCACTTAGATCCAACGTATTTGTTTGATCTTCTATGTGTGCTTGGGAGGAACTTATCTCATCATGGGAAGTGGATGTTTGTGCATCATGGATGGGTGAGGTGGAAAGATCTTGACCATGGAATGCATAAAGTTGTCTAAGGGGATCATCATGGTCTTCTTGATCATAAAAGGGGTCTTGATCAAAGATGAAAGATTGATCATGAATAGCATTAGGTGTGTTATGAATGGAATCATTGGGAGGGTGTTGATCTTTATGTGGTTAAGGGGGTAATGTTTCCTCATGTTTAGGATTGTGCTTTTGACATACCTTATGACTTATTTGAATGGAACTGTGGAAGTGGATTTATCATGGAAAGACTTGTCATGTTCTTGATGGTCAACAACATAGGAGCATGATAGAGGGTGACTTGGACTTACGAGGGGAGACTCTGGAATTGGCTCAAGGGGTTCTAGATGACATGGTTGGCTTGAAGAACTTGGCATCATGTTTGAGGACTCTTTTGTATGTTCAAGTATATGTGTTGAATGACATGGTGACAGTTGATTCCTTGCTTGTAGCCCTTGGGTCACATCCTTTGGAGGTGTAGGGGTGGAAGGTGTTGGCTTAGGGTTTTGATTTTGATTGGATGATGGTATGATAAAGTGATAGGGTGCATGTGCTAGATTGGTATTCCCCTTGTCAATGGTTGCATTAATACTTAAAGGCTCTTGATTTTGTTGCCCAAGTGGACTTAAATTCACATGTGTTTTTCGTGATGTGGCTTGATAGGTTGATGTGGCATTGACATACGAAGAAGTGGATGGATTAGATTGGTATGAGGTGGAAGGGTGATAATGAATGGATAGGGGATGATGTTGTGGTTGTTGGATTTGACAAGTTGCCATGAATTGATTGAATTGAGATAGGATGTGTTGGATTTGAGGTGATTTAATTTGTTGAAAATCTTGGAAGAGGGTTTGAATGCTTTGTATGGTTTGGTGGTCTAGGGTTTAGGGTATTCGGTGAAGTGTTTGAAGGAGGTTTTGAAGTTGGGATGCTAGGAATTTATGTTCGAATGTGGCCATGGTGTCACACATGTGTGTAAGCTCTTTCACATCGATTTGTTCCTCAAAGTATGCAACATCGTGCATGTCATTATTAGAGGTGGTAGGAGAAGCCCCTCGAAGTATGATTTTAGGTTTTTGTTTTGTTTCATTATTTGAACTAGGGAAAGGGACTCCTTGAATTATGATCTCAAGCTTAGGTGTTGTCTCATGATTTTTCCTAGAGGGATAGCCCCCTTGGATTATGACTTTGGGCTTATGATTAGGATTGGGCTTGTTTATGATTATGACCATTTTGACAAGTGGTGACTAGGACTAGGTTGGCGATGGTGATGATGTGGAATGATAAGATTAGATAATGTGATTGATTAGGATGAAATGAATAGGATGTGGCTAAGAAGGGTGATTAGGATGAAAGTGATTGGATATGAATGTGTTGGAAGAAGGTGTAGAGTGACTTGTATTTATGTGTTTGGTGTTTAGCTTGATTTGGAAATGTTTAAATGAATGATCACACATGTACACACATAAATCACTCATGCAAGACACATAAGCAAGTTTGAATTTTTAAATTTGAAGAATGTAATGATGATTATTAAATAAGCACACATGGAAGACACATCAACAAGCCCTATGACTAGTCAAGTGGGGTATGGCCAATTAGGTCACAAGCTAGTCTACACAAGGTTGACTAAGGAATTATTTGAAAGCAAAATCCTACCAATAAGCTAGGAGAAAGGGGTAACCCACCCTTCACCTTCACTTCCCAAAGGTATAAAGTTATTTGGGGATTAGGTTAGAGTGACAAGATTTCAAGTCCCAAACAAGCGTGTATTTCAATTCACACTCTATTGAGGTCGTCCCTTGGAGGGGTGTGTGCTCCAAGCAGGCCTCCTAAGAAGGGTATGACAAAAGTGAACCAAGTGAGGTGTTTTGGAGGACACACACACTTGATTCACACTCGCATTGATTAATTACCTTTTAAAAAGCTGAAATGTGTGTAAAACAATTCAAGCACTTGTTCTTTTTAACCCCAAATCAAGATGTGTGATTGAAGACAAAATTCATTTTAAGCCCAATTTCAGTGATGTGATCAAACAAGATTTGATTTTATGCCCCAAATTGAAATGTGTGAAAAACAAGATTAATGAGATGAAGGTTGAAATGAGTGGTTATTTTCGCTTTCCAAATTGTTGTTGTGATTGATTCCAATGCTTTTCAAGCTCCGTATGATTCACCAACAAGTTATCAAGACAAAAAGAAACAAATTACAAATGTGCTAGAACAAAAGTCATATGCGTTGAAGAATATGTGAGAATTTGAAAACTTTAACTCTTTCAAAGTTGATAAACACCTACACCATTTGATAGCTTATGAAATTCTACCCCATTTCAAACAAAAAAGCTCTGAACAAGAAAAAAATATGACCAAGATATGGCCATTTTAAGATTTACTATAAAAGGGCTAAAACAGAGGCCTTGTATGCACTACAAAAAACCTTAAATGCGCTAAAAGAAGTCCTAAATGCACTAAAAATAAATTATTTTTCTTTACAATTTTTTTAATGAAATGGACTGATTATATGCACCATTTTGTTCCTTATAAGCGTCGTTATGTTCCCTAAATGCGCTGAAATAGTTTTAAATGCACCGAAAGACCTGCAAAAGCATTGTTAAAAGCCCTGGATGCGCTACAAAAACCCTCATATGTGCTACAAAAATCTTTGTATGTGCTAAAACAAAATTTTTTTCCAAAAATCCAAATTCCAGAACACGAAATCCTATCAAAAAACTTACAAGTAAATGCTAAAAATGGGGAAATGCCCTACAGTGGGCACCAAAATGTAGATAGGGAAAAATCAATAGGTGTAATGTGTTGAAAACAATAAAATAATTAAATACTATCAAGCACCATGAAGTAAAAACTAGAATGAAAATGCAAATAAACAAAGAAAATGCAAACCAATTTTCAAACTTAGATTTGACTGACTTCCATGGCTCTTCTCCACCTACATAAGAATGCAAGATTTTGAAGGTTGATTGTTGGAGGAATGTTGGTTGCTCAATTCAGCAGCATAACGACCTGATGAAGATGATAGATGGAGATGGATGGAAGATAGAAGAATGATTTTGACAGCATAAGGATGTCTGGAAAATTCGTTGCGAATGGCCTGTGAAAGGTTAGATTTATAGAGTTTCGATGTGGATAGAGATAAGATTGGATAAGATTTGATTTTTGAAAAAAGAGGAAATACAACGAGATGAGATGAGATTTCAAAAAGATACAAGGATTCTGATTTATTGTTTTAAAGGAAATAAAACAAGATAAGATAAGATGTGAAAAAAATAGAAAGATTTTGATTCTCTTTTAAAGGAAATAAATCTTGAAAAAGAGAAGGATAATTGATGAATTATCTAATTAAATAAATTAATTAGATACATATGAGTTTCAATTTTGGAAAGAAAGAGAAAAGATATTTTTTAGATTTTATTTATTAAATTAATATTTGATTTATTTAATTAATGTTGAATTTATGATTTCATCAATTAAATAATATAAATTATTTAATTAACATTAGAGGAATGGATGGATTATGCATAGGAAGGGAATAAATGAAATTAGTCAAATAAATAAGATTTATTTAACTAATTAGATGATGACATGAGTATCTAGGGAAAAACATGATACAAGGTGTCTAAATGATGTAGTGTTGTGACAAGGTATCATAAGAGGACATTTCTAGGTGTCTACAACATGCATTAAGAAGACTAAATAGACTTTGAAAATGTTTTCTATAGATCTAAAATAACTTGATATGATGCACTACATGGATAAAAGTGTTTTAAATCATATATGGTGCTGACAAGAGTGTTTTTGATTTTTTGTTTTTCATCTAATTAGGTTGACCTAATTGATGAATGAGACATACTTGTATATATATGTAAGACTCTTTGAAGGTGAAAGTGTGAGTGTGGTGTGAGGAGAAAAAGTGTAAAGATGTGAGCATGGGAAGGAGAAAGAAGAAAGGTGTGGTAAAGTGTGAATAGGATTAAGGGATGTTTGATTATGCGAGCCTAAATGATTTATCAGTTGAGGATCAGAACAAATTTATTGAGTGACTGTTATGAGAAGTAGTACTTCTTATTTAGAGTTTCATTGGAACTGAACCCTGCACACAAAAGGTGTATTCCATCAGTTCATATTTTTTGGTAGTGAGCCATAACTTTTTTATCTTGGTGGTTAGCCATCTTTTGTATTCAGGCTGTGAGCCTTTCAAGGAAAGTGAGTCTTGGCAGTGAGTCATGTAATATCTTGTATCTGGATATAATATATTGTGAGCTAATTCTCATCGTGGTTTTTCCCATTTTAGGTTTTCCACGTAAAAATCCTCATGTTCATGTGTGATGATGCATTATCTTATTTCCATGTTCTCTCTTGATGATTCAATTAGATATGTGATAATGTTTAGATGGATTTTATTTGAATGGTTTTACAGAATACTTATTCGCCCCCCCTCTCAATATTCTGGATATTCAACAATTACAGAGGCCATACAACCCTTCGGGCAAAAAAATTTGCCTCAAAAGCTCTTGATGTTGAATATAGGAAAATTTATTATCAAAATTTGTGGAATTGTCCTCCTGAATGCAACGATGAGGTTTGTTTCATGCAAACCCTTGTAGATATGGCATTAGGAACCCAAATCAGCTAAAACAAAAGCTAAATTAGACTTTCTCAATAGCTTTGAATTCAACAAAAGACTTTATTTTGATCCTAGATGTACTAACATTTTTCTACCTCCAAAATTTACAAAAAAAAGGGGTATTCAAATTTGAAGCATGTAACCCTTGTCAAAGAAAGAAAACCTCATAAATCAAGAAGGGATTCGATGAATCTGTGCTCTGATACCATGTTATAATTGTTAAACAAGCTCAAAGCCATGAGCCATAGGATCAAAAAATGAATAAAAACACCTTCCACACAAGAGATCTGCAAGAAATATATGCAATATCCCTCAACAAGAAAAAGCTATAGAAGCAAGAGACTATCAAAAGATATGAAAGCTTGAGCTGAGAAATAATTACAATGAGGGTTGAGTGCTTATAAGAGAAAAAAACATAAATGAGAAAGGGATTAGATCATGACAAGTGTCAAAATCACATCAGATGGGACATAATGATCTAATATTAGCTCAACTAATAAAAATATAAAGGCACTCATAAATTTAGCTTAAATGCATGAGAATAAATTAGACTAATAATCAATTAAAGAGTAATTAATTATTAGCCAATGCATGATTACTCTAACAAATGGGAGTTTTCATTGGTCAAACCTTATTTTGGTAATTAAACCTTGAAAAGAATAAAAGCATGAAAGGAATGATGAATTAATAATTCTAAGTCACAACTCACCAAACCCTCTGATGAACCTTTGGTAATGGAGGTCTGCAACTTGCAAGAAATGGCTTCAATGGATGTAAATCTTGACTTTTAATCTTTTCTTGAAATAATACTTTAAATGTTTGATTGAATCATGAAAGTGTTGATCATAAAAGCTTGCGTCTCCCCAAACAACCTTATGGAAAATTCAGTGAATGGGGGACCAAATTGCACCTCATTGAATGACCTCCAAATTTTTTAAAGAAAGTCAGCTCTTCTTTGTGTTTAGGGGAAAGGGGATAGAGAGAAATGTAAATAAAACATAGAGATGGAAATGCACTAAAGCTTTTACAACATTTCAAACTTTAACAATTTCTTATAACCGATGAGATGGACACATAAGGCCATAGACCCTTCATTGTTGGGAAGAGAACGAGCAACAAAGGCTAGAGAAAGCATAGTGAAATCTTTCAAATCTCCCCATGGGAAGCATCCACTGAGGTCCAATTAGAAATAAGAAACCCTAAATATTAATAAGAATACTCGAATACTTATAGAATACTTCCTCCTTTACAACATAATATAAAAAATGGCATATGTTTTACATAAAATAAAAGAGTATAATAGACATGATCCAATTTTTGGAAGATAGCATATAACATAAAAGCTTAAAAACATGTAAAATAATTATCTGGAATATCAGCATAAGGTTTTAACACAATGTTCTCAACAAAATCAAAATATAACAAAAAAAGAAACAAGACAAAGAACATGAAATGCACAAATCGGAAATATTTCTCCCAAAAAGATCAAATTCTTAAGATGTATTAATTGAAAATAGAGGTTGGATTCCAATCCGATGATAGTCTTAAAAAATACAACATTCCAAAGAGAATAAACAATATTCTATAAAGCCTTCCTATTTCTAAGAAAATATAACTCCCTAAGATAGTATTTATATTCTTTGAAGAGATTTTTCAAAGAAAAATCTAAAACCTTTTTTTAATTGCTATCAACCCTTATTTATAGCCAGAAGAAGGGGAAACCATTGCAAACAATCCAGAAGAAGAAGAAACTGCCACGTGCCTGAATTTGATAGCTCACAATCTGATCTTAGATCTTGATTAGATCGAACAATATTTGCTCATAAAGTATCAACTGTTTCATTTATGGTTTCAGATATTTTATGAAGATATAGTATCAGAAGATAATCAAATCTTAACACAACCTGGAAAAATTTGATTAATCAACTACAAATATTAATGATGCTAACTCGAAGGTTCCAACCCAAAAGTAAGATCTCTATCATGCTCCCTAATGAACACTTCCCAAAAAGATATTTTTGTGGAAGATACAATCTACCTGAGAAAAATAGATGACGTGTCAAGTGAGTGAGCAATTTCATATTTTGTGAAAATGGTTTTGAAGAAAATCCATTCCAAGCGGACACGTGTCCCAATTCAAGCCCGAAAGAAAATTGATATTTATAAAGTCATGCAGCCACCACATGGTGTATTGTATGTATTTATGTGAGAGTGGTCTTCATCCTTCAGGTGCAAATCTATCTCCAAGCTAAAAGGAAGTAAGGGCCATAAACCAAAATGTTCAAAGGAAAAAATTGCTTCACAATTATAGTGACTCATAGGGGGCCTTCACTTATGGAGGCATGAACCTAGATCTTAGATAATTCTTGGAGTTTTAGGAAAGTGACATGTTGGGTCTCCTAATCTACATCAGTGGGCCAGATGAGGGTGCATAAAATCTCCCATGCTTGATCTAGATCAAGGACTTCTTTAAGAGAACCCCTCCCCACCTTGATGAAACAACTCTGATGTTGTAGTATAGTCAAGAAATGGGAATGATTTCAATATCGATCTCTTCGACAGTGTTTGATGGGCTTAGAGCTTGGAGTTCTATAGAGATCTACATTTTGAACTTGATTGCTCCCACAATCTGCTCAATTATTAACAGTCCTTCATCTATTGAGAAAAGGGTGCATAAACTGGATTGAAGTAGAACTTTGAACTTCTCCATGATCTCACTAACCTTATTATTCAACATTGCTTGGAAAGTGTTGATGTGTTTTTTAGAACTTCTCAAAATAGGTAATGCATAAGTGCATCACCTCTCTTGAAAGACAATTTCCTACAAGTAAATTGCAGAAAATTATCCCAAAGTTTTGGATGTCAAGTCATGACAGTGTTTGGAATACCTCAATAGTTTTCATGTGATTTTTTCGTAATCATAGGGCAGCCTTAAGTATGTTAAGTAGGAATGAAATCGGTTCTTTCAATGGACTTTATAAAATTCTAAAATGTTGTTCTATTGTTGCAAGTTTAGGATAGCAGTCTGAAACTCCACTTTTATCATTAGATTTGGCTTTACAATGATGTTTGAACTTTTCCTAAATTACTATTTTAAAGAAAGGTCAAAAGGGAGGGGAAGAGAGTAAGTTCCTAGACCTGAAACCACTGATGAATAGTGATAATGGACGATGCTACTGTGGACATCCTTCCTGAAACTGAGTTCCACTTAACAAAATCAGCTAATAATCTCATGAAACTAGTGTAATCTTCTAAGGTCTGTAGATTTTCAATCATTCATTCACCATGAAACATGAATAAAGGATGAAGTTTAAGTAAAACAATCAAAGTATGTTCAAACTAGCTTTACACTACTATTTATCATCAATAAACAACAAAAATCATGAACAAGGGCATCAACACATCATAATCCTTTAGCATCAATGAACAACATTAACTAATCCACTAAAAGCATGAAAAACACATAGAACAACAAAGTAAATCTAATCAAAATCTATTAACTATGAGAAGAATCATGAAACATGAAATGAAATCCAAGAATGCACGCAAAAATCAATGAATTTCTATTAGAATTTAAGCAAGATGTATTTACAACAACTCAACTCTCTCTTGAAAATGAGAGACACCCCCTATTTATAGTATCCAAAAAGAAAAATGAATGGCCAAGAGTTTTTTAGCTCCCAAAAATATAGGTTTGAACCACGAGAGGTTGCCAACCTCTCACAACATTTCAGGGTAATAGACAAGGCCAAATGAATTGAACCTTCTACTCTTCCAGTGCTGCCAGACCTAGGCGGGTGTACCTATGACAATGAAGTAGGCTTGACTTTTTTTTATTCCTTAGAGTAATTTACCCACAATGGAAAATGGAAGTGGATAAATGAGTTTTATTTTGGTATAAATTGTATAAGCAATATCAAGGCTAGAATCTAATATGTTCAGGTGTAAAATGAATGAAACTTAATAGTGAAATGGTAGAGACTAGTGCCTTATTGGGTGTGTGGAGTCAAATGAAAGATCTAAAATAAGTAATTTCTTTCTGGCAGATACTCTAATTGTTTGGCATATAAATTTGAGTTTATAACTTGTATAAACATGCAACACTATGACTACCAAGTTCTTCTTAATGATCCAAATGAGATTCCCTAATTACTATGATTGATCCAAAGGATTTAATCTTTCCTTGAAAGAACCAATTAATCCAACCATACAAATATAGTAAGTGTGCACTGATAAACTAAAAAATGTCCTTGACATATCAATTTAAATAATTAGAAAACATCAACCTTGGAGATAACTTCAACAATACTTTTAATTAACACACCAAACAATTGATACTAGAAAATACATCACCAAATCAAATGACTTTCATTGATATCTCCATAGTCTCAAAATTGTAACATATTGTGATCTACTAGATTTTCAATTAGCTATCTCCCTCTTTATCCGCCGTCAAAAATGGGTTTTTATACATCAGCAGCAAGAAGGGTTGTGTCCTTTCATAATCAAATTTCGAGCAATCAGTTTATTCAGGCTTCTACCACATTCATTAGATACCCGCTAAGACATCTTGTAGTCTCTCTGATGCTCTGAGTCCTCTTGACAGTCAATAGATCATATATCACCATGGTGTCATGCAGTTTGACCGATGTTCTAAGTCTCCCCGGCTGTTCTATCCCTTAAGTCTTAAGTATCATTGTGGCTCCCATCGATGAAAACTTGTCACTAAGACATTGTAAGTCGGGAAAACATTCCCTTGCTTACATCGTGTCTTGCCGAAATATTTCCTTTGGAATGTTTTTTGATCGCCGAGACTCAATTATTTTCCTACCAATGAAACAACACTCGGTATGACTCTCATATCTCTCTTCATGAAGTCTGTCTCGCTGATAACCATTCTCTCCAACTATACCGCCAAGTCTTTTACCAATGAAATCCTGTCACTGTGACATAGGGGGTCAGAAAAACTCCCTGACTTCACCTCGATGACATCAACTAAATCCTTTGTTGATTTATTAGAAAAACTGGATGAATGTTGCAGGACGTTACTCAGATGGCCCAAGTCTCACTGACAGTCAATTTATGCTTCGATCAGTAAGACACAAATGAGCTCAATATGACTTATTCCGATGAACATTATCTTTCCGATAGGATCACATTGTCATTGAGATTGTGAACTACATCATGCTGATATGAATCCTCAACTAAAATCTCATTGGTAAGACATTCCTGATCTCTTGCCGATAGACTACAAAAAGACATACATTAGTATAAAATGCTTTATGGATCAGTGAGACCTACATCATGTTACGCCGATATGGTTTATTCATTCAAATGCTCAGGGCCAAGTGAATTCTATAGGATCAAATGATAAAATATGGGAAAATATGGTATGAAGAGGGGATTCCTATGCTTATGGTTTGGGCTTCTTAGGAAACACATAAGTACAGGCAGCCATAAAATTTTCAAAAATTTACAATTCTAACAGTGGCTCCGTCTGGGGATGAATGATCGTGAGATCATTGCAAGGATCTAGATCTCTAGATGAGCAGACAAAAATTTCAAGGTTATGGACTAGCGAGCAAGATGGAATTTATGGAAATGGAGATGAACATGATCCTATACTACTGTACATGGAAAGATTTATTTTGAATGAAGGAATGTCAGGATTTTCCATGTACTGGAAATTCATGTTCCTTTTATTTCCTAAACTATTGTGCATGGAATTTTTTTTTGAGAGGATTGCCAAGAGTTTCCCATGCACTAGCAACCCTTAATCCTCAACATTGTTTAGGAGAAAAATTTCTTCAAGAATTGCCTATGTACAAGCAAATCTTGTTCTTCAAAAGTCATTTTTTGTAAATAATATGAGTCTTCACCTCCTTTTCCAACAACAACAAAGGATCCCAGCCACAAAGATTCAAAATTTATGTGCTTTCCCTTCTCCTAACACCTTACATTCCACATTAGCACCAGATCATTTTCATCAAATTTTCTATCTTTTTCCCTTTTATCAAAAAAATACTTCATTTGTGCCTGCAACTTCACATTTTGGTTTTAAGCAACTCTTCTTATCTCATCAAGCTATGCCATCTACTCCATTCTTTCCTCCATTGGTTCTGGAATATCTATATCTTCTTGAAGGATAAATTTGTAAACTGGTAACAAATTTTGTAATGGCATCCTAGCTTGTGTTCCATATACCAATTCAAATGGGGACTTCCCAATCACCTTTTTCATAGTTATCCTATCAGCCCACACAACCATCTTCAATTTTGAATCCCAAGCCTTCTTATTCCCACCTAGCATTCTCCTTATGATTTTTAGAAGACTTTTGTTGTTGGACTCTGCCTAACCATTATCTTGGGGATGGTAAGGAGTTGCATAAGAAATAATGATACCATGTGTACTGCAAAAATATTTGAATTCATCATATCTGAAACACATCCCATTATCTGTAATCAATCTTAATGGTGTACGAAATCTGGTAATAATATTATCCATTAAAAAATTGATCACAACTTTATTGGTTGCTTGCTTGGTTGGAACTGCCTCTACTCATTTGGTGAAATAATCAGTAGCTACCAGTATCCATCTATTTCCTCCACTTTATTTCTCTTGTATCTCCCCAATAAAATCAATTCCCCACTGATGAAAAGGGGCTTCAACATGCAAAGGTCTAAGTGGTAAAGCTCCTTGATACTTCATTTTCCCTGAAAACTTCAGGCATGCTTCACATCTTCTTACGTATGAAAAAGAATCATTAAAGACTTTTGGCTAGTAATAACCTTCCCTGAAAATCTTATGTGCAGTTGTTTTTGCAAAATAATGGCCTCCACAGACCCCTTCATGCATCTCTCTTTAAACATTCTTGGCTTGTGACTCATCTAGACATAACAGCAACATCTTGTCCCTATTTTTCCAAAAAAAATCACATTCCATGAACACATATTTTGACACTTGTAGCTTTAGAGTTCTTCTTTGATTATCACTTAATCCTTCAGGGAACTTCATGTGTCTAAGGTAATACATGATACATGTATACCAAGGAGTATGCTCAATACTCGCAATTGCATTTTCTTCATCTTCTACATTGCAAATTTGATTTGCTTCAATATTTGTTTCTGCCATTAACTTGGCCAAGCCTTGACCTCTTACTAATTTGGTAATTTGTATTTCCATATCAAATTCTTGAATTTTATTAATACATTTGCATCTCTTTCCTATTACTTCTGACTGTGTCAAGATATCTTTAACAACTGTATAAGGGACATAGGAAATCACCTTAGCTCCAACAAGATATGGTCTAAAAGCTTTTGTAGCTTTCACCAATGCAAATGCTTGTTTTTCCATTATATCGTATTTCAATTCTGACCCCTACAATGACTTGCTGAAAAAAGACACAGGCTTCTTGTGACCTTCTTCATTCTTCTGCAACATAACAACAGCTATAGTGTGTTACGAAGCAAATGAAAATATTTGAAAGGGTTTTGAAAAATCTGGAGATTTAAGAATAGGGGCTTCTTTGATGGCCTTTTTTGATGGATATAAAAGCTTCTAGTGCTTCTGCAGTCCAATCTACTTTTTGTCCCTTCCTCAACATCTTTGATATGGGCTTAATAATTTCAGCAAAATTAGACACAAACCTCCTAACAAAGTTGATCTATCCAAAAAATAACTAGATAGCCTTGACAGTTTTAGGAATAGGGACTTTATCTATGGCCTCAACCTTCTTAGGATCTATTCTAATTCCATCCTTTGACACAATATGTCCTAAGATTTTTCCCTCTGTGATTGCAAAGTGACATTTTTTAGGGTTCAGACTAATACCATATTCTAAAGCTTTAATAAATATTTTTTCTAGATGTTCTACATGATCTTCAACCTTTTTTCAATAAGCAGTAAGGTCATCCTAATATACCACCATTATAGCATTAATAAAGTCTACAAATGCTACATCCATAGCTCTTTGAAAGGTTGCTCCTGCATTTGTGAGATCGAATGGCATTCTCACATAAACGTATGTTCCCCATGGGGTTGTAAAAGTTGTCTTGTACTACTCAGATTCTTTGACTTTGACCTGATTGTAACCAGAGAACCCATCCATCATAGATAACAACTCACACCCTATTACTTTATGTAGTACAACTTCCAAATTAGGTAGAGGGTAATTATCCTTGAGGGATGCCACATTTAGATTTCTGAAGTCCACACATAATTTGATATCCCTGTTCTTCTTCCTCACAGGAACTAGGTTTGAAACCCATGTTGAATGCCTGATTGGTTTGATGATACCCCCATCTCTAAGCTTTGCCAATTCCTCTTGAACTTTTGGTTCCAGTTTTGGGTTAATAGGTCTTTGCCTCTGCCTAAATGGCTTTACATCTGGTTTCAATAGGATTTCATGTTGAAACAAATCTTCCCTGTATGCTTTAAGATCTTCATAAGACCATGCAAACACATGTTTATATTTTCTCAATAATGCAATCAAAATTCTTTGAATTGTCGGGCTTATTTTCCTCCCAATGTACACCTTTCTTGGTGCCAGCTCAGTCCCTAAATTGACCTCTTCAATAGCCTCCCTCTTTACTAGTGTTTGCTTCATAAGGGACTGATCACTTCCATCATATACCCTCTCCAATGCTACTAGCCCTTTGGGAAGCTTATTAGTTCTAAGCTGTAAGACCTTCTTGAATATTGTCTACTTTCCATCTGTTTCTTCTGCAAAAGCATTGAAATTGATTTCTTGAGCTTTATATTGATCTATACAGTGAATAAATTTTAGAAGGTCAGTGCCAATTAAAAACCTGCCAACTATATATATTATCAGGCATAATGGGTCTTGTTTTGAACTCAATTTGTGACACTTCAGCTAGTGTAATATCATCTCTTCTTAGCGCTACATTGGCTAAAAAGTCTGCCATTATGTTTTTCGACCTATCAATCCACTCAATGGAGAAAGCATCAAATAACTCAATTGTGTCCCATACAACATTCCTGTATTGCTTCAACCTCTTGTGTTTTGCTGCATATTTTGATTTAACTTGAGAAACAACTAGTTCAAAATCCCCTAAAATAGCTAGCAACTTGATTTTATGTCTTACAACCATATTCAAACCTATTAATAAAGCTTCATATTCTGCTATGTTTTTTGTACATTCAAATGCCAACAAAAATGAATATTTAAATGTAACTCATTCAAGTGAAACAAATATTATTCCTGCTCCATTACCTTCTTGGCTACATGCTCCATCAAAGTACATTTTCCACACGCCATCACAATTTTTTGCAACATGCTTATCAATTGGATCATCATTGACTAATTATGGCTGGGCTGGTTCTATCCTTTAAAATTCCCAAGATCCACATCACAAAAACAATTTACTTGGTCTTGAGGTACATAATCTACAATTTGGTTCATCCTTGGCTCCCTGTACAACTTAACTACCTGACCATTCACTGGAATTGTTGCATAAGAAAAATCAAATTTGACATTTCCCCTCACCACTGATGTCCACTGTCTTGATAGAAGCATCCCAAACTGAGGAGGGGTATCAATTATAGGTATATCTATATTGTAAGCCACTTGAGGATAAGCACCTAGTTTGACTTCAACATCTTTCATAACACCCACTACTAGAACATGCCTGCTATCCATTGCATAGCACTTCCCTTCATTAGTATCCACCCACATGCCAAGCTATTTCATAACTCCAACTGGCATAATATTGATAGTGGCACCAGAGTCTATCATGCAATTCCTTAACAGTTTGTTGTTTATAAGTAACATGGTGAAAAATGGATCAACTTGTGGGGAATTTACCAATACATCATTTAGACACACTTCTGGGACAATCACCTTCTCTTGCTTATTAACTATTTTAGTGGCCATATGATTTTCAAAACTTGTACTTTTCTCGTTTCCACTTGATATCAATTGAATTGCACTATCCCTATACTCCTTCATTCTCATCATCTCGAGCAGTGGGATAGACATTTTTACTTGAGATAATGCCTGAGAGAAATCAAAAGAAGAACCCTCTGCCTTAATTATTTTCTTTTTCTCTAATGTTTCTCCTTTGTTTTCTTCCTTCTGGATAGGCTTCTACTTTTCTTTGTATAACTCTTTATCCTTTTGAACAAAATTTTGTTCATTCTTATCATGTTTCTTATTTTTTGTTTTCTTCAAAACTCCTGGTGTTACTTCTTTATCTTTCATAAATATTCCCTTGGGAACACTTTCATTTTCATTCACTGTCCTATTTCTTAACCAATACTTGATCATTTCTTTTTCAATTGTAGCAATGGTTAACCTCTTTATTTCCTCATCATTGGGTCTCCTTATATTACATTGAGCAAGCACCTCAGTAGAGTGATGTTCTACAATATTTTCTTCAGAATCAGAAAAAACTTGTTGTTCAACCATGTGGACATTGCACCTTTGATTTGAAACATCATACTCACAACCTTCATCTTCTGAAGATGAATATCTCTCCTCAAGAGGGTGAAAAGTATTTGAGGTCAAATATAGTGTGTGATCCTCTCCATTGTTACCTGGTAACATTCCTTCTTCCTAAATTTCTTGGGCTACAACACAATGGTCTAGGGAATGTGGTTCATCACAACCTTCACACCAAAGATTATTATTGACCATATATGCTCTCTTCTTCCTTAATGGATTAGGTGTTTCTTTATTCCTAGGTTTATCTATTACAAGTTTTCTATCCTTCCAATTTGTATTGTAACGCATGGCATGTAACCCAAGCCTCTCATTTATGTGCATGTTCTCCTATTTATACTGATAATTATTGACTTGCTGAGGAACCCTAGGATTATCTCTCTTACTGACCATCCCAACAACTTTCCTATTGTTTTCAATAGTTAGTACTATCTTTTGGGCTTCAGCTAAATCTCTTGGAAACCTATTTCTTAGTTCATACCCTATTTTTGGATCGAATGCATTCAAATAAATACTCAATGTTGTAAAGTCTAGCAACTTTGACCCAGGTGGTATCTTATTTTGCAATTTTTTGAATCTCCGGTTAAAATCATAAATTGAATCATTTTAATTTTTCTGAATCCATACTAATTCATGAAAATTAGCATCTGATGCACATAAGTTTCCATACTATTCGAGAAATTGATCCTGAAATTCTTGGATAGAATCAACAGAAGCTGTTGGCGGGCTACTGAACCAATCCCCAGCTTCTTCGGTGAGTGACATCATGAACAACCTCATATGTAAATATTCATATGGTATATCCAAATCTTGGAAAAAAGCATTAAAATTCCTCAAATGATCTTCAACAGTAATTGCACTACTTCCTGTAAACTTAGGAACAAGACTTCTCCAACTGCTATCCATAGGGTAAGGATATAATTGAAACCTTGTCAAATCAAACTATCTAATCATTGAAGTATAATGTTGAGGGGGAGGGTAATGCAAGTGTTGATTATGGTACACTGGATTATTGTATTGTGTATGAAGATATGGTACATATTGTTGACCATGAGGTGGTTGGGAATTTGTATGTTGTGATACGGTATACGGTGGATGGTTTGGCTGCATGTATTGATTTCCTATCTGACTATGAGGAGCCTTTGGTTGATATGAATGCCCTGCATAATTTTTTCCTTGCTTATGAGGCAGTACATACTTTGAAAGACTAGTTGTCTGAGCCTTAATTTGGGCTTCCTACAATTTCATGTCTTGGAGTTCCTTTATCTTTTGAAGCCTCTGTTGTTCCAATTCTACTTTTTCTCTTTCTACTTCTCGTCTCTAAAACTCCAACTGCATGTCTAATTCTTTGCTAGTCAAGAACTCAAAATTTTCTTGAGGGGTTACATTATCAATGGGTTCATTTTGATTACCCTCCATTCTTTGATCATTTTCCTATTGATACTTGACTTTTTCAGCCTCAAGTTTAGCCTCAAATTCCACCTGTTTCTAAGGATTATAAAAAGGATTTCTTTTTTCTTTAGGGGTACAAGGTTCTCCACTTGAACTATCTCTCCATGTATCATAATGGTCATATGTCTCACAATGTGGTCTTGATGCTTTGTCTTTGTTTGTTATGCACATGCCATCAGCTATCTTCTTATCCTTATCATCCTTATGTAGCCCCTTAGTGCTACCACTAGGACCTCCTTTGTATTGGGATCTTCTACCATTCATGTTGAATTGATGCAATTTTCTTGTCAGAGTAGCCACTCACTTTGTTAAAAGTGAGAAAAAATGAAATTATTCTTAATTTTATCCCCAACGGAATCACTTTTTCTAAAACTTCTCAAATTATAAATCTTTCTTCAATGACTCTATATGATGGTCTTCAGCCGGATATTCTGAAATAATCCCTAGCAGAGTCTCCAATTTGTTAGCTCTCAAAAATGCAAGTTTGAACCACAAGAGGTTTCCAAGCTCTCATAATGTTTTAGGGTAACAGACAAGGCCAAATGAATTGAATTTTCTACTCTTCAAGTGCTGCCAGACCTAGGTGGTGTACCTATGACAATGAAGTAGGCTTGACTTTTATTTATTCCTTAGAGTAATTTACCCACAATGGCAAATGGAAGTGGATAAATGAGTTTTATTTTGGTATAAATTGTATAAGCAATATCAAGGCTAGAATCTAATATGTTCATGTGTAAAATGAATGAAACTTAATAGTGAAATGGTAGAGACTAGTTCCTTATTGGGTGTGTGGAGTCAAATGAAAGATCTGAAATAAGTAATTTCTTTCTGGCAAATACTCTAATTGTTTGGCATATAAATTTGAGTTTATAACTTGTATAAACATGCAAGACTATGACTACCAAGTTCTTCTTAATGATCCAAATGAGATTCCCTAATTACTATGATTGATCAAAAGGATTTAATCTTTCCTTGAAAGAATCAATTAATCCAAACATACAGATACAACAAGTGTGCACTAATAAACTAAAAAATGTCCCTGACATATCAGTTTAAATAATTAGAAAACATCAACCTTGGAGAAAACTTCAACAATACTTTTAATTAACACAACAAACAATTGATACCAAAAAATACATCACCAAATCGAATGACTTTCATTGATATCTCCATAGTTTCATACATGCATCATAGTCTCAAAATTGTAACATATTGTGATCTACTGTATTTTCAATTAGCTATCTCCCTCTTTATCCACTGTCAAAAATGGGTTTCTATACATCAACAGCACAAAGGGTCATGTCCTTTCATATTCAAATATGGGGCAATCAGTTTATTCAGGCTTCTACCATGTTCATTAGATACCTGCTAAGACATCATGTAGTCTCTCCAACGCTCTGAGTCCTCCCGATAGTCAATAGATCATATATCGCCATGGTGTCATGCAGTTTGACTAATGTTTTGAGTCTCCCCGACTGTTCTATCCCTTAAGTCTTAAGTATCGTTGTGACTCCCACTAATGCAAACCTATCGCTGAGACATTGGAAGTCAGGAAAACGTTCCTCCGCTTACATCGTGACTTGCTGAAATATTTCCTTTGGTCTATTTTTTGATGTCGAGACTCGATGATTTTCCTACTGATGAAACAACACTTGGTATGACTCATATCTCTCTCTAATGAAGTCTGTCTCGCTGATAACCATTCTCTCCAAATATACCACCAAATCTTTTACCAATGAAATCATGTCGCTGTGAAATAGGGGGTCAAAAAGACTCCCTGACTTCACCCTAATGAAATCAATTGAATCCTTCTTTGCTTTATCAAAAAAATTGGATGAATTGCAGGACGTTACTCTGATGGCCCAAGTCTTGCTGATATTCAATTTATGCTTTGATTGGTAAGACACACATGAGCTCAATATGACTTATTTCGATGAACATTATCTTGCCGATAGGATCGCATTGTCGCTGAGACTACGAACTGCATCATGTCGATCTGAATCCTCAACTGAAATCTCATCGGTAAGACATTCTTGATCTCTTGTTGATAGACTGCAAAAGGACATGCGTTAGTATAAAATGCTTTATGGATCGGTGAGATCTGCATCATGTTATGTCGATATGGTTTCTACATTCAAATGCTCAGGGCCAAGTGAATTCTATAGGACCAAATGATAAAATATGGGAAAATATGTTATGAAGAGGGGATTCCTATGCTTATGGTATGGGCTTCTTAGGAAACACATAAGTACAGACAACCATAAAATTTTCAAAAATTTACAGTTCTAACAGAGTTAATCTCATTATGTGGCCAAGATTCACTACAAATTAGGGTTTCACCTACCCCTTAATATTTTACAATTTTAAATACATCTTTGTCTTTAGCCTATTTTGTCTTCTAGTGCTTGACACTGTAGCACTTTTGTCCTTAGCTGATTTCCCTTTGTTGCAGCTATACTATGAGGAACTCATCATCAATAACTGAATTTCCTTCACTCTTCTTTACCATGGCATATCCCACAAACTCATCGATCAACTCTTGAAGCTTACCCCACTCCATTATGTCATATTGGAGCACCTGGAAGTTCAACTTTATGGATCTACTAGTAATCAAGTAACAATCCTTGTTGCATTTTGGCATATTTTTGATTACTTGCTCTGATTGGGCGAAGGCTTGAGCAAAAAAATCCATAAAATCGAGTGTGAGTGCATCGGTGGCCGCATTCTCCATCTTCTTATGAAAATACAGCCTTATATTTTCAAGATCCAACATGACAATGGGCATATCATAGTCCGTCATGAGCTTTAGATATTCCTCACAAGTTGTTTGAAGTTCTTTGGCCCAATCTATGTTGAGCTCCACTTCATGGAGTAGCCATTCCAATATTTCTTTCCCATGGTCAAGGCCCAATTTCCATGTCTCAACGAGCCAATGATCATCCTTCACCAGTGCCAGCTCCTTTTCCCAGGTTCTCTCAAGAATCTTGAGGATGGCCTCAAGTTTAGGGTATGTGATTCTATACAGCTCTAGGAAGTCAATGTATAATTTCCTTGTGCCTTGAAGCTGCTTTTGCACCTCTCGAAACTTATTCACTATCTGGGAAACATGGAGGATACCCATATCTCCATTGTAGACCACCTATCAAAACCAATCTTTGGTGTCCTTTGTCCAATTCTTCCTCCTTTCAAGCTTGTTGATATGATCCTTGGACAATAGTAGTGGTAGAGTTGACAATGTGGTAGGGACTTCTTCGATAGAGGACCATTGTTGTATGTAGACGGTAAGTTCTACTACCTGCACTTTTAACTCCTCAGAGGATTTTTCCTTATTCATCTGATGAACAATAGTAGCAACGGATCCCTATAGATGATCATTTTTTTGCTCCCTTGTGGCTATTCCTAGGTCAATGGTGGAGATATTGTAGCTGACTCCCTCTCCTTCCACCACTAGAGTAGCTACTTGTACGGTCCTTGATCCCAAGGCATCCATCATGATATGGGATATGACTCTTGGATTTTTCTCCTTCTTTTTCCCTATTTGTGCTCATGCTAGCATAGCTTCTAACCTCTCTTTAGGATCCATAAGGATAGGGGCCTTCTATAGTTGCTTCTGTAGTCATTCGGTCATTTAGGATCCTTCTTTTGGTGATTCATGATCACCTTCCTCTCTTTGGATGTGTTGTGTTTCTCTTTCTTGGTGGCTTGGAGCCTCTTTCTTTGTCTTCTCTTCCTCTTCTTCATCTAATCTTGAATGAATATAGCCTTTCATGTTAGGGTTAGAAAAGGCATACATCTAACAATTAAATGTAGATTTAATTAATAAATAGAGAAACTAAAACACACATAGAATAAATTATAACACAAAGAATTTAACGTGGTTCGCCCAATCCGGGCTACATCCACCAAACTGTAGCCATCGAATGATTTTATTATCCATTGGAAAAACCTATTACAATCTTGTGAATAATCATATTTTTCATCTCATACTATAACCCCCATCTGAACCCCTTTTTAACAAGCTTAAAAGCTTCCATATTAGGGTTCTACAATCTAGGGTGTATAGTATAGCATGATCAATCGCCACATACCAACAATCTCCCACTTGGAGACTGATCCTGGATGACACTATTGCACTTACAACTCCCACTGGAAATAAGTACCTTGGACCCTATTGCTTTGTTATACTTGAATTTAAACTTGAAGGCCAACTGAAGCTGAAGAGGAGCTCAACTTCTCCTTTGTCACCACCTTCATAAACATATTTGTTGGATTAGAATCTATATGTATCTTGTCCAGTTTGACCTTTCCATCCTCCAACACCGACTGAATGAAATGATATCTCAACTTTATGTGTTTTTTTTTAGAATGCAAGGAAGAATTCTTTGCAAGATGTATAGCACTCTGGCTATCTATAAACAAGTAATTTCCAGCTTTTTGTTTTCCCAACTCATCCATGAAAAGTTGCAGCCATATCATTTCCTTTGTCGCCTTTGTTGTAGCAACATACTCTACCTTTGTGGTGGATAAAGAAACCACCTTTTGCAATCGAGAAATCCAACTCACTGCTGTCCCACCAACTGTAAATACATAACCTGTGGTACTCCACCTAGTATCTATATCCCCTACCAAATCTGAGTCAACATAGCCTTTTAAATAAGTATTAGAGCCCCCAAAACATAAACATTTATTGGATGTACCTCTAAAGTACTTGAGAATCCATTTTACCGCATTCCAATGCTCAACGTTGGGATGACTCAAATACCTGCTAACAACTCCTATGACATGTGCAATATCCAGTCTCATGCATACCATGGCATACATTAAACTACCTATAGTTGAAGCATATGGTACCTTGGACATTTTTTCTTCCTCCTCTTCTGTCTTTGGACACATATCCTTAGTCAATTTAACATGACTAGGAAAAGGTGTGCCGACAACTTTTGCATTCTCCATATGAAATCTCTTCAACACCTTTTCAACATAATTATTCTAAGATAAAAAAAATGTTATGTTTTTCCTATCTCTACAAATTCTCATACCAAAGATTTTTTAGTTGCCCCCAAATCATTCATAGCAAAAGATTTTGCTAACTGTCATTTTAGCTCACTTATGTGATCCATGTTAGACCCTGCTACAAGCATGTCATCAACATATAAACATAAAATAATGTAGTTGTAATTATCCAACCTCTTAAAATAAACACAATGGTCAGAATTACACCTGCTTTAGCCTTGCTCAACCATAAAACTATCAAATTTCAAGTACCATTGTCGAGGTGCTTGCTTCAAGCCATATAAACTTTTCTTCAATCTACACACTAGTTTCTCCTTACCTTTGACCTCAAATACTTGTGGCTATTCCATATATATTTCCTCTTCCAAATCACCATGGAGAAAGGTTGTTTTAACATCAAGCTATTCTAAATGTAAATCTTTAGTAGTCACATTACTTTAAAAAATATGAATAGAAGTCATTTTAACAATTGGAGAAAAAATCTCATCAAAATCAATACCCTTTTTCTATGCAAATCCCTTTACAACTAATCTGGCTTTAAATCTATTCTTACCTCCATCCTTATCTTTCAACCTATAAACCCATTTGTTTGGTAAAACCTTTTTACCTGCAGGCAACTTGCATAATTCTGAAGTCTAATTTTTTAGCAAGGAGTCCATTTCTTCTTCCATTCCATGCACCCATTGAACCTTGGTATCCACCTGCATAGCTTCATCATCATATTCTAGTTCACCAAAATTAATTAATAAAATAGTATACAAAGAGGGAGAGAATATTTTTGGAGGTCTACTTATCTTTGAATATTTTCTAACATTCACAGGAGTTTGTTGTTGTTGTTGTTGTGGAGTATGAGGAACCACTGAAACATAATTGTTTGGAATATCATCCAACACCGCATAATCATTTTCTTTCTTCTCATACTGCAACAACAGATCTTTGTACAACACTTTCTCATTGAATATGACATCCTTGCTTCTCACAATTTTTTTATTTTCAAAATCCAAAAGCCTATAACCAAATTCATCAATTCCATATCCAACAAATATATATTTCTTTGATTTTGCATCAAGCTTGGTTCTATTTTCAGAATCTACATGTGCAAATGCTTCACAACCAAAGGTTTTGAGAAACGAATAACTCACCTTCTTACCTTTCCATGCTTCCTTTGGAATACCACAACCCAAAGGATTAGAGGGACCTTTATTAATTAAATAAACAATAGTGTTTACAGTCTAAGCCCACATTTTTAAAGGCATCCCAGCATGTAATCTCATAGTTCGTGTGCACTCCATTATTGTTCTATTTATGTGCTCAACCACTCCATTTTCATGTGGAGTCCTTGGAACCATTTTCTACCTACAAATACCATTAGAGGAACAATAATCTTCAAACTCTTTTTTGCAATACTCACTACCATTATCAGATCTAGGACATTTTAGCTTTTTACCCATCTCATTCTCAACCAAGCTTCTCCATTTTTTAAAAGTTTCAAATACATCATATTTCTTCCTAAGGAAATAAATCCACACCTTCCTAGTTGCATCATCAATGAATGTAACATAATACTGAGAGCCACCGAGAGAAGATACCTGAGCTGGTTCCCATACATCTGTATGCACAAGCTCCAATTTCTCATCTTTCTTGTGCTTCCCATCCTTGAGAAAACTTACTCTCTTTTGTTTTCTATACACACAAATTTCACATAAATCCATATTAACACATTTTAGACCTGGTAAAACATTATTTGAATGAAGTACTTTCATAAATTTTGCACTCATATGCCCAAGTCTATTATTCCACAGTGCTGATTCAGAGTCCACAACAACTGTATGATCTTCTACCTGCTGAACTACAACAACTATTCTTGAACATTGACCTTTTTTTGTAACAATTAAAGTAGAAGGAACATTATGACATGTACAAAGATATAAGGAACCTAATTTCACAACTTTTCCTACCACTAAGGCACCCTTTGTGATCTTCTAATTTTTATCACTAAATGTAACAACACAACCTTCATCATCTAGTTGCCTTGCTGAAATTAAATTTCTACTTAACTTTGGAGCATGCCTTACCTCATGTAGTAGCCAATGATTCCCATTCTGCAACTTACTCTTGATTCTTCCCTTTCCAACAATCTGATAGGGTTCGTTATCTTCTAAATAAACCAGCCCAAAATCCCCTTGGACATAATCAAGAAAATAATTTTTTTGGGGGGTAGCATGAAATGAAGCCCTTGAATCTAACACCCAAGAATCATCAGCATTATCAAGGGAAAGAATCAAAGCATCCTCATCAAATTTATTACTTACCACATTTTCCTCTTTACTTCCTTCATTTTTGTCTCCTTTTTTTTTCTGAGACTAGCAATCTTTCTTTAAATGACCTGGCTTACCAGAGTACCAATAATCCCTCTTGTCTCTAGATTGGGACCTTCTGTCCTTTGATTTTCCTCATGACTTCCCATGATTTCTAAAATTGTTTCCTCTCTCCTTTGTTTTTCACTACTTTCTACATTCAAAACACTTCCTAATGTGTATGTTCCACCTGATCTTTTGCTACGAATTTCCTCGCTCAAAATAACACCAACAACATCATCAAATTTCAATCTATTCGAACTAGAAATAGAATTGCTAACAACCATTACCAAACTATTCTAGCTTTCAGGCAAAGAACATAGAATCAAAAGAGCCCTAACTTCTTCATCAAAGTTTACTTTTACAGAAGTTAATTGACTGGTGACCATATTAAACTCATTTAAATGATTAGTAACTGACCCACCTTCTACCATTTTCATATTAAATAAACGCTTCATAAGAAATACATTATTCGAAGCGGAAGGATTTTCATATAACTTCACTAGGGTTTCCATCAACTCTTGAGTTGTCTTTGTTGTTGTAATATTGAACACCACCGATTGTGCCAGGCATAAATGAATACTGCCAAGAGCCTTTCTATCCAAAATATCCCATTCCTCATCAAACATTACTGAGGGTTTCTTTGTTTTCCCTTCCAATGGCCACCATAAATCATTCTGATAGAGATAGTCCTCCATTTTCATCTTCCATAACTGATAGTTCTTCCCATTAAACTTCTCAACCTTCTTACCCTCATCTTCCATTATTGCCACTCAATCGTGAGACTCCCACTCAACTGTGAGACCTTCCTACAGATAATAATCTAAACACAACCTACTCTGATACCACTTGTTAGGGTTAAAAAAGGAAGATATCAAACAATTAAATGTAGATTTAATTAATAAATAAAGAAAGTAAAACACACAGAATAAATTATAACACAAAGAATTTAACGTGGTTCACCCAATCCAGGCTACATCCACCAAACCACAACCATAAACAAGGGGTGGCAGAGGTCCTACTTAGTAGACCCATAGGAACTCGATGAAGGAGCTGAGGATTGTGAAGCATGAACAACAACAAGATCTCACAGGTGCGAAGGCGGTGGTAGTGGAGAGCTCTGACAGGTTTCCAGAAAGTAGGTCGGTGAAAATGACCCATCAAAATGACTATTTATAGAATTTTAGGCATTAAATGCTTGCCATAAATGAAAGTACAAAGGTAGTCGAAGTCAGTGGGAATGAAGTTCAAAAGAACCAGCAGCGGGAATGGCGGGGTTCATAGGGTAGATGACACCTAGGCATTTTCCATTTGGCTGGTCAATGAAAGGAGTGACAACAGAGGCAGTAGATCCCATAGGGTGGGAAGATGTGCCAACTTAGCCATCACAGGGACAACAAAGAGAAGACGAAGTTCCGCATAGGGTGGCATGTAGGGCATGAAGGATGGTAGTTTTGAAGTTTGAAGGAAAACTGCCAAAGGAACTCTGCAAAGGCCAAAGACTTGAAAATTTTGAGGGCGGTGAAACTTGGCAAACTTAAGATGATACCTCTACGACACCTTGACCACTTAGGACCAAAAATAGGGGGCACGTAAAATGAGGCAAAGGAAAAAGTGACCTAGAAAAGTGAAAAGAGAGGGTCCCCGTTCTAAACAAGGCATGTGTGTTATAGACACAACAAATGGCGACTCTACTAGGGGAATGCCCATGAAAATTATTAGGATAAAGACTCATTCTGAACCCAAAATATCTTGTTTCATAGACCAGGGGTTGGTTTCCATAGTAAACTAAGGAGCTTAAAGGAGAATGAGATCCCTAGCTGAATCAAACCACAAACATATTTGAAGTGTGTGTGTATGGTGAATTCATTCCTCTTCCTCAAAAACTGTAAAAAATGGCCATTAATTAGGCCAAGCAAGCTACATAAACTATCCAAATCCAAAATTAACTTGGACATTGCCCTACTACCATTCAATAATCCATAGCCCTGATGGAGTTGTCGATGTGACCATGAACATTGCTCTGCTTCTAGCCAAGCATCCATAGCCCTAACAGAGTTGTTTATACACCCACACAATTGCCTTATTTGCATTTATTCTTTACTTTTCCTTTCTTTTTAGATATTTTATTTTAAGTGATTCTTTCTTTTTCTCAATTGTGTAAGCATCAAATCTTACTATGGGTTTGGAGTCATAGTGGTCACTGGAGCAGACCTAGAATCTTTCATTTGTTGGGTTGTCATAATAGCCACCATACAATTCTTTAGAAAAAATTTAGTGTGTGTTGTATGACCAGAGATGAGTGTGAAAGGATTCAACCAAGGGTCATGTTCTAGGTCAAGTGTAAGTTCAAACAAGCAAACCACCTCATAAAATAAATTAGATATCGATAGTTGGGAGTGAATATTTATCCAAAAAACCCAAGAGGAAGCAACAAAGTGAACCATTCGTCAGACCAAGCACGACCACTACGTCAAAAACAAAGGAACACTCTTAGCAAAACAAGATGGTTGGGAGACAAGCAAAATAGATGCAAAGCGAAATAGCATTGCAACAAAGTAAGGAAACCTAAGCTAACCCATATACAAGTGTTTACAAATAAACCAACTCGAAAGAGCTCAGGCAAGGAAATAATTCTTGAGGTGCTGCCTATTGACAGGAAGTGAGATGTCTTCACCAATTAGTGTCTTGAGGTAGAAAGCATTATCTCCTAGGATTTCTGAAATCTGAAAGAGGCCAAGTGAGAGCTTGTTGAATTTGTCATGTCCCCCTTTCTTTTCATGGGCCTTGTCCTAGCAAAGGACCAAATCAACAATTCTAAAGGCCTTTACTTTGGCTCAATGATCAAACCATCTTTTGACCATGCCCTAATGTTTGGAAAAAATTTCAATGGATTTGTCACAGAATTCTTCTAGATGTAATAGCTTAGCTAAACAAGCTTCTCAACGATCCCCTTCTTCATAGAAGGTGTTGATAAATTGAAGGGTGGGGATTCTTAAGTGCATGGGGAAAATAGGCTCTAGGCCATAAACGAGGTGGAACAGGGAATCACCCAGGGAGGCCTTGTGGTGCGTACGATCTTCCCAAAGGGAAAAACAAAGTTGTGCCAATCCTTAGGGTTCTTATCAAGTAGTTTCTTGATCACAGTGATTAGGTTCATGTTTGTAGATTTAGTGAGGCCATTACCTTGAGGATAGTAATTGGATGAGAATTTAAGGGAATTCCATAATCAAAGGCCAAAGTAGCAAAATTGAGCAAGGAGAAGGCAGGGACATTATCACAAACATGGGCATATGGGTAACTAAAATAATTCAGAATAAAACTTTCAAGAAAATTAGTAACTACCTCAGTGGTACATTTGCTACATGCAATTGCTTATGTCCATCTAGTACAATAATTAGTAGTGGTAAGAATGTACTTGTGACCCATAGAGGATGGTGGGATTATTGGACTGATGAAGTCGAGAACTCAGTGCATGAATGACTTTACCTTAAGGACTGGTTGTAGTGGGACAACATCATTCCATTCTCTAGTTGTGGTAGTTTGGCATATGTGGCACATCTGAACATGGCTATGTGTGTCCATGACTATGGTCGGCCAATAGTACCTGGCCCACAAAATTTGATGAGTGGTTGATGGGCCAAATCCATGACTAGTGCGAAGTTTATCATGAAATTCTTCCAATACTCAAGCTGCTTCCCCTTTCCAAGGCATTTGAGGTAGACACCTTCATGATTCTTCTTGTACAATACAGATCCCCGAAGCATATAGTTGTTTCTCTTCACTCAGAGAGCATGTTTCTAAACTCCCTGTAGGTGAGGTAGACACTTGTTATGTAGTAGGTAGTAAATGATGTTGTCATACCACTCTCCAGGGGAGGCATCTTCAAGTTGGTACTACTGGATAGTAAGCTCAAGTCCTGCCTCAACTAGCGGTTCAACTATCATTTGGCTAAGGGTTTGTCCTCTCACTAACTTTATGGGATGAATCTCCATGTCATATTCCTATAGTAGGGTGACCCATTTTTCTCTTCTTTCACCTAATTCACTCTGCATTAGCAACATCTTCACTATCGGGCTAGGCACTATAGAAAACACCTTGTTCTACAGAATGTAGTGCTTGAACTTCTTGAATCCTCTAACTAGGGCATACACTTGCTTCTCCACATTGTGGTACCTCAGCTCAACATCTTTCAATGAAGAACTCATGAAATCAGTTGGGTGTTCACTCCCTTCATCATCCTTTTGAGTCAATATGCTAGCATAAGAATGGTCTAAAGCAAATGAGTAGATATAGAATGGCTTCAAATAATCTGGGGTGACCAACATGGGTGCCTCAGCAATTTCTTTCTTGATTTCCTCAAAGGCTTGCTTTGCATTTGGCATCCACTCAACTTTGGAATCCTATTTGAGTATGGCATTGAGTGGCTTGACCATTTCAGTGAAGCTAGTGATGAATTTTTTGAAAAAAAATTATTTTTCCAAAGAAATATTTTAGCTCTTTCTTGCTGCCTGGCAGCTAAATTATCAGTAGGGACTGAATTCACTTGGGATCTATTTAGATTCCTCTTTCTAAAATAACGTGCCTAAGTAGCTTGTCTTCTATAACTCTGAAGATGCATTTCTTTGGATTAAGGGAAATTCCAAATTCCCTACATTTTTGGAAAACTTTACATAGATTAGTAACATGATCTTCCCTCTTCTTGGAAAACACCGTGAGATCATCCATATAGATGATAATACACTTGTCGATCAGATCTTTGGAGGCTATGTCCATTGCATGCTATAAAGTGGTGTCGGTGTTGATGAGTCCAAATGGCATTTTTCTATATGCAAAGTTTCCCCACTTGGTGGTGAAATATGTCTTTAGCCTATCCTCATATTGCACCATTACCTGGTTATACCCAAAGTATCCATCCAAGAAGGAAATCATTTGGGATCCATTGATGATCTAGAGTACTTCATCCAATGAAGGCATGAGATAATTGTCCTTCTACGAGGATCTATTCAAGTTACAAAAATCTATAGATAACTTGATTTCTTCATTCTTTTTCCTAACTGGAACCAAGTTAGCCACTCATGTGGAGTGCCTTACTAGAAATATGATTTTGGCTGACAACAATTTTTTCACTTCCTTGTAGATAATGGGTTCCAACAAAGCATTGATGGGGTGATGTCATTTTCAGAATGGTCTTACACACTACTTGAGAGGAATGGCATGTGTGGTGATGGAGGTGTCATATGTCTTCAAATCCTCATAACTCCAAGAAACTACATCATGATACTTCCATAGAGCATCAATGATTCCTTTATTTTCCTCTAGCATGCAAACTTTTCCGATCAATACATTTTTAACCTCCTCAGTTGTCCCGAGGTTGTGAGTGTCACATTGGTTGTTGATGGAGTTTGTCTTTGTTTGTTGATCCTGATCTTTGATCTAATCTAGGTTGAATATCTACTCAAGTTTGACCATGCCTCTAGGAATAGTGTTTTTTTTAGGTTGATGACCCCTTCTATATCTATTTTAGCTTCTTCAAGGTCAACTTTGTTAATGATATGAGTTGAAAACACATTATAACTAGTGATGAATTCTAGGATGTTCTTGTCATCATTGAACATTTGGAAATTGGTGACGTTGTTAGGCACAAATGAGGTGGAGGTAAGCTCAACAATAATTTTTTTGAGGCCAAACTGTGGCAATGGTTGAAGGGTGTTGGCTGCTTGGGCCAAGGCATCAATAATATGATTTTGGGAGTGAGGGATCACCTAAATATTGAAGTTGTCCAAACTTTCTAATAGGTCCAAAACTCTATGCCTATAATTTTCTAGTCTTCTGTCATGACAGGAATACAATTTCTTGACTTGTTTAACTACTAACTTTGAGTCACCAAAGACTTGTAACATATTGACATTCTTCTTTAGAGCCATTGGAATACCATGGATGAGTGCCTTGTATTTTGATACGTTATTTGTGCAATAGAATTGGAATCTATGAGCAGTGAAGTAGGTCTTACCCATAGGGCTGATGAGTTTGAATCCAACTCCTGCTCCTTGCTTAGACTTGGATCCATCAAAGCATAGCATCCAAAACATGGAGGGTGCTTTAATTCTCAGTCTTGTCAAGAATTCATTTTTCTTTGGCTTCCCACTTGCATCCGTAGTTTTTTGGGTGGACGTGTGCTCTACATTGTTGGTTTCAAGCTGACTTGTTGGTGACTCCTCTTTAGGCGTAGCTTGTCTGCTAAGGTGAGTAATTGTTGTTTGACAAAGAAAACATTCAAATTATGAGTGGGCAGTGTTGTGAACTCTGCACCAACTAGGTAGCAGGAGTTCTTTGAAATCCATTCTTGCCCCTAGGCTAAGCTGATCTTGCACACAATTTTCCATGAAGTCTTGGAATCCATCTAGTAGTCCTAAGTTACCATCTTCATAGGATTCCTCATCATCCGATTCGACCAAAATTTTGGTGCTTTGAGGTGCATAGGCTAAATTGGTAGGAGGACTGCATAGCACAAGGAAAACCTCTTTAGATACCTCTTCTTCTTGAAACTTTGATTAATCCTAGTAAGCTACAGGGCAGTAATTTCCCAATTCTATTTTGGAAAACAATGCCTCATTGGAATTGTTATATTTCATAATCATAAATTTCATGTGTGCCTCCCAATCTATGTGGATTTGGTTTGGTATCCCTTTCCATGGAAACCACATGTGAGAAAAGTTAGTTACAACATATCCGTTTAATGCCCTGGTGAAGTCTCTTCCCAATATTATATAATATGTATCTGGGATATCCACAACTTGGATGTCAATAACTTGTTGCACTCTTGGGTCCTCAACAATCTGCATGGGAATACGATTGATTTCTCCAACTATGTTCAACTCAATTTTTTTCGGTTGGGTTACCTTTCACCTAAACGGAGTGGGGACTATCCCAAGAGCTTTGCATACAACAAGGGGCATGATGTTAGTTGATGCTCCTAAATTGATCAAGCAGTTGTGCAGGTTTTTCCCAAATACCCTAATAGTGGTGAGGAAGGGAGGTGTTTTTAACTTCCCCTGGAATAATCCCAAAGGTGTATCTGCCCGAGCTACCTGACCTTTATCTTTCTCATTGTTCTTATCCTTAGTTGGTACTTGGATTTTCTCTTTAGCAGATTGCCTTCCAGCTTGTTGATTTGAAGGGGTATCCTTCTTTCCCACTATTTCTTGGATGATAGGCTCATGTTGTGACTCATCAAAAGAGACCCTTTTGGTGGGTATCTCTGGTGTTGACTTGGAGGATGCAGTCCCATTGATCACCCTAAATAAGGCATTCCTGACTGTTGGAACTTTAAGCAACTCAAAAGTAGACAAGCTGATTTTGACCTTCTTGAACTCATCAGCTACATATTCACCCATTTGCTCAATTTCAACCTCAAGGAATTTTCCTTGGGAAGAATTAGTGGACTAGTTTTTCCCTTGAGTTGGTTGCTTGTTATTGTTAAAGTATTGAGTGGGCACATAAGGGTAACCTAGATTTTTGTTGGCATTAGGGTTAGGTAGAGTGCTAAAGTTATTAGGTGGGGTCGAGGTTGTGAAAGAGCCACTTGCTTGCCTATTTCTCAAGTTATAAGGAGTTTCCCCTTGATGGAACATGTGGACCTCATCCTCACATGGCTCTTCTTCATCTACTAGACCATTTTCTACTAAAGCAAAGAGTTGAGATAAAGTTTCTTCGTTACTTACCTCATTTGCTTCTTCATCCTTTGGGGTAGTGGTCTCCCTTTTCAAGCACACTGCTTTCACTTCTAGAGAACGAGGCTTGGTGGTAGGGAGAGAGATTGGAGGAATCAATCATTGATTCCTACCTAGGTCTTTCCTTGTAAGACCTCCTTGATGCTTTGCTTCACCAGTCTAACCTATAGGTCCCTGATCTTGACTAGGAGCCCTTGGTTTGTCTGACCAACCCCTCTTCTACCAAAAACTCCTTCAACAACGGAGTCCACCTTGGTTCATTGCCACAACTCTTCCTTGGTCTTTCACCATACTAAAGAGAAATCTTCCTCAACACTTCATCAAATCTTGCAGGGGTAGTGAAATGTTCTAAAAGGCCTTAAACTATCCTCTAAGGGTTTATGAAGGTTCACCAAGTCTTCTTCTAACCATCGCTTGCAAGATACCTACTCTTAGGGTTGGGAAGGCTAGTAGCCTTTGAGCCCCTATTAGGTCTCCTTCAACGCCAAAATAGGTTGTAAATCACAAATCTCAAAAGGAATTCCCAAGCTATCTTCAAGGTTTCTAATCCATTTGAATCCCTCTTGAAGATTTTCAAGGTCTTGTGCCCTAGTTGTCCATACAAAGCCTATGCTTGAAGTATAGTAAAAACTAGGGTTTCTAAGCTTTTTCTAATATTTTCTAAACTTCCAACTTGTTTGCACACTAAATGATCAAATGGAACCTTCTCCCTCATGTAGCAACAAGGTAACACACCACCCTAACTCCTCCCAGAATAAATTCAACCATATTTGATCTCCCCTGCAAGAAATGTGACCTGCACATCAATCTTTTCCTAGCTGGACCTACACTAGCTCGCCTAGGGCATCATCATGCTAGCACATCCTGCATCCACCCAACTCCTAAAAAATACCATATGTACAGGCATGGAGTTAGGGCACATTTCCCAAAAGTTCATACAATTTGTATGGTGGGAAGGTGCTCTAAGCCTCCATTTATTCAACACTGCCTGTTTCAGGCCATCAAACACCAAGAAACCAAAATATTTACAAAAAAACAAGAAAACAATTGATTCAAGCTGATAAATGCCACACAAAACTTTATGTTAACCTACTCTACATCCTTCAACATGAACAGTAGCAATATCAATTCATTTAAGCACTGTTTCCAAGAAAAAAATAGAAAAAAGATAGCAAAAACACTATTTTTTCCTTAACTTCCAACAAACTGTCCTTACAAATGAACTTCCAACCTTGAACAAAGGTTGAGGCCACCTTTAAATATGCTTCTCAAGTAGTTATTTACTCATTTGCACACCTTTGCCACCTAGAACACATCTTAGGCAATATTTTGCAAAAATAGCAAAAATTGCTCAAAGCATCAAAATCTGTCCTAAGACAAGAATTTATTGAAACATCAACCATGGTCAACATGACCTTTATTTGAAAGCAAAGAAACATCAAAAATAATCCTTGGAGGTAAACATCCAGATCATCAATTCACTCTTAAGCTCCCGGTGTTTCCTAGGTGCTCCTGCACCATTCTCCCCCTCTCAGCACAAACAACTAAGGAATCTTAGGAGAGATCAGAGACATGTCAATGCCAAGCTTCTTAAAATCAGCTTCTTCTACCTAGGTAGCCTTAGATTCATTCTTGTTCCTCCATTTGACAAGGTGTTCCATGTACACCTTATGTCTTATAGCCTTCTTGACTCTTGACTCCAAGATCTTCTCTGCTTGTAGCTTGTCTGGAGTTGGTAGAGTCATGTTGCTGACATCCTTGAATATCTCCCTACTATTTTGATCCATGTCAGTGACTGTCCCCTTATACTTGATCATATCAGCCACATTAAACATTGGAGATATGCCTAGGTTTGCTGGTAATTCTACCTTGTAAGCATTCTTTCCATACTTGGCTAACACCTTACATGGACCCACTCTTTTCATCTGTAACTTGGTTGACATTCCCTTCTGCAATTTGGATTTGTTGAGATGGACCATAACATAGTCTCCCACTACAAATTGGAGATCTTTCCTTGCCAAATTTTCCTTATCTTTCAACTTTTTTGTAGCTGTTGTGATTGTCTTCTTGACCTGCTCCTGAATCTCCTTCATGGTTTGACTAAAATATTTTGCATGTCCACTCCTATTCTCCATTGTTCCTAAGTCTCTGAGCTCACATATGCCTCTTGGGTGCATCCCATATACAACTTCAAAAGGAATTTTCCCTGTAGTTCTATTGACACTGTCATTATAAGCATACTCAGCTTGTGAGATGACCATGTCCCATGTATGTCCATACTCATTAGTTAGGCACCTTAGAAGATTACCTAGCACCCTGTTAATCACCTCTATTTGTCCATTGGTCTAAGGATGGTAGGCTGATCCAAAAGAAAGGTTGGTACCCAATCTACTCCATAGAGTCTTCCAAAAATGACTCATAAACTTCACATCTCTATCAGAAACAATGCTCAATGGAAATCCATGGATTCTTACAATTTCCTTGAAGAAAAGGTGGGCAATGTAGCTAGCATCATGTGTAGTCTTGCAAGGGATAAAGTGACTCATCTTGCTAAACCTGTCTACTACCACATAAACACTCTCAAACCATGTCTTAGTCTTAGGGAGTCCTACCATAAAATCCATACTAACACACTCCCATGGTCTATTGGGAATGGGTAAAGGTTGATACGAACCTGCATTGTTGGCTCCCCCTTTGGGTTTCATGCAAACTACACACTGCTCCACATAACTCCTGACATCCCTTGGCAACTTTGGCCAATAGTAAAACCTTTGTACTAATTCCAATGTTTTGTTGATACCAAAATGACCACTAAGACTGCCATTATGCTTCTCTTGAATCAGATTTTCCCTCATAGACCCTCTTAGAACACATAACTGATTACCCTTGAATAATAGTCCATTTTGCAATGTATACTCAGAATATTGGCTATGAAAATGATTCTCAAAGTTAGAACATACCTTGTAAGCCTTTGAGAAGTCTTCATCTTCACCATAGAGGTCTTTGAAACTCTCTAATCCAATTCTCTTTAGCTGTATCTCTTGGACTATCAACAACCTTCTGCTTAATGCATCTACAAACTTGTTCATTTGTCCCTTCTTGTGCCTGATAGTGAATGTGAAGGCTTGGATGTATTCCATCCATTTCAAATGCCTAGTACTTAACTTCTCTTGGGTGTTGATATAACTAAGTGCCTGGTTATCAGTAAAGACCACAAAATCTTTGGGTAACAAATAATGCCTCCACTTCCTAAGGGACTACACTAAAGCATATAATTCTAGATCATAGGTAGAGTACTTCTGCTTGGCTTCATTGAGCTTTTCACTAAAGAAGGCCATAGGCCTACCTTCTTGACTAAGTACTCCTCCCACTGCTACTCCACTTGCATCACACTCAACTGTGAACAACTTGTCAAAACTAGGCAATAATAGAATAGGTTGAGTTGCCACTTCTTGTTTTAGTTTTTCAAACCCTTTATCAGCCTCTTAAGTCCACTTAAATTTTGTTTTCAGACCACCTTTGATAGTATCTAGGACTGGTGCACATATACCACTAAATTTCCTTATGAATTTTCTATAAAATTGGGCTAATCCATGAAAACTCCTTACCTCCATTGCTGTGGTTGGTGTAGGCCAATTTAGTATGGCTTCCACCTTGCTTGGGTCCATCTTTAATGAGCCTTTGGACACTACAAAACCTAGATACACAAGCTCTTGCTTAAAGAACTCACATTTTTCAAGATTGATTTCCAACTTTTCCTCTTGCAACCTTTTAAGAACCATATGCACATGCTTCAAGTGTTCTTCTGTTGTCTTACTAAAAATCAATATGTCATCAAGATATACTACCACAAATATCCCTGTGAAATCCTTAAGCACTTCATTCATTAGTCTCATGAATGTGCTAGGGGCATTTGAGAGGCCAAATGGCATCACTTTCCACTCATATAACCCATCATTTGTCTTAAAAGTTGTCTTCCACTCATCACCATCCTTAATTCTAATCTAATGGTACCCACTCTTGAGATCCAACTTTGTGAAGAACTAAGCACCTCCAAGACAATCCATCAAGTCTTCAATCCTAGGAATAGGAAACCTATACCTAATGGTGATCCTATTTATTTCCCTAGAATCAGTACAAAGTCTCCACTTACCTCCTTTCTTGGTTGCTAAAACCACTGGCACTGCACATGGGTTGATGCTCTTTTGAATCAATCCTTGATCCAATAATTCTTGCACTTGCCTAGCTACCTCTAGGTTCTGCTCTGGTGTAAGTTTGTATGCTGCTTTGTTAGGCAATGAGGCTCCAGGTATGAAGTCAATTTGATGACTTATTGCTCTCTTTGGTGGTAAAGTTGCAGGTGTACCATCACTAACTATGATCTTGTACTTATCAAGCAACCTTTGGACTGCTTCTGGTAAGACTGTCTTTTTAGCCTTGGCTTCTTCTTTAGGTTGTAACACAACCACATACCCTTCATTCCCTTGGTGTAGGTCCTTGAGGAACTCCTTACCACTGCTCAACATAATGTTAGGTGTCTTGGACTGTCCTTCATCTTCTTCTAACAGCAACTGCAGTTTGAAGGTTCTTCCATCCTTTTTGAATGAAATGGTATTCTCTTTCCCATCATACATAACATTTATGTCATACTACCATGGTCTGCCCAGTAGTAGATGGCATGCATCCATAGGAAAAACATCACAAACTAACTTGTCTTTATATCCTCCAATAGAGAACTCCACTGTTACTTGCTCATTCACCAAAACACTTTGCCCTTTGTTTAGCCAAGTGACCTTGTAGGGGTTGGTATAAGGTGACTTCTCGAATTTCAGCTTAGTTACTACCTCCTCTGAGATTATATTGTCTATTGAACCTAAATCTACAATGACTTTGCACACTTTTCCAAGTATCTTGCACCTTACTCTAAAAAGAGCTCTTCTTTGTTTAGGTTCCTCTTTGACTACTGTCTGATCAGAACTCCATTAAACATCAGATTCTATCCAATTTTAGATTCTATATGACTGATCTCAGATGCTTTAGGACTCATGGTGTCCTCTTGTGCATAAGCCACTCTTTTTTCATTGCTTGATGAGGAAGCTTTCTCCGGGCATCTATAAACAGGGTGACCTAGCTGGTTACAATGATAACACTTCATGTTTGCAAAGTAGGAACTACTCCTACCTGCTCCTCTTCCTCTGTTTGAACCTCCTCGAGGTCCTCTTCCCCTGTTAAATCTACCTCTTGAAGATGTTTCACCTCCATGCTCAGTGAGTTTTGATTCTCCTTGATTTCTTGGGTCACTGCCTCTTCCTTGGTAACCACCACACTGTCCTCTTTGATCTCTTCCTTTGCCTCTGCCCTTAGAAGCTTGATCTTGCTTCCTCTTGTTCCTTTCCTCAATCTTGATAGCCAACTGATAACATTGATGTACTGTTTTAGGACTCAAAATAGCCATCTCTTCTTGGATGTTCCATTCCAAGCCATTAAGATACCTAGCCACTTTGAGACTCTCATCCTCTGTCACATTAGACCTCATGCAAAGCTTTTGAAACTCTTCAGTATAAGTGTTTACATCTTGGTCTTTCTGCCTCATACTTTGCCTCTTGTGCAATTGAATCTCATAGTCATCTGGCATGTAGGCTACCATTTCTTTCCAAGTTGATATGGGTTGTTTTCCTTCTTTTTCCCTCTCTGTCTAAATAAACTTCCACCATGTCAAGGTTGATCCTCTCAATCTTGACTTAACAACCTTCACCTTCTGAGCTTTAGTGACTCCATCACACTCAAAATGATTCTGCATGCCTTCTATCCAATCCATGACTAGGTCTACTTCCATCTTTCCACTAAAGGCTTTCAATGCCTTCAAGAAAGGCTCCTCCTTCAAAATAGGGTCAAGTTCAGGGGTCTTATCTTCCTTTGCAACCTCCTCTTCTTTTGGAATTCTTCCCTCAAACTATGCACTCCTCACTATTGCCTCAAGCTAGGCTATTCTTTCCCTCAATTGTTTATTATCTTCTTCTTTCTCTTCAACCATCTTGGCTAGTTCTGCATATGTCACCATGGTGGAAGAATCACTAGACTCAGGGTCTGACATACAAGTTTCTTTCCCAAATCTTTAACTTGCTCTAATACCAATCTGGTAGGGAGAGGGATTGGAGGAATCAATCATTGATTCCTACCTAGGTCTTTCCTTGTAAGATCTCCTTGGTGCTTTGCTTCACCAGTCTAACCTATAGGTCCCTACTCTTGACTAGGAGCCCTTGGTTTTTCTGACCAACCCCTCTTCTACCACAAACTCCTTCAACAACCGAGTCCACCTTGGTACATTGCCACAACTCTTCCTTGGTCTTTCACCATACTAAAGACCAATCTTCCTCAACACTTCATCAACTCTTGCAGGGGTAGTGAAATGTTCTAAAAGGCCTTAAACTATCCTCCAAGGGTTTCTGAAGGTTCACCAAGTCTTCTTCTAACCATCACTTGCAACATACCTACTCTTAGGGTTGGGAAGGCTAGTAGCCTTTGAGCCCCTATTAGGTCTCCTTCAACACCAAAACAAGTTATAACTCACAAATATCAAAAGGACTTCCCAAGTTGTCTTCAAGGTTTCTGATCCATTTGAAGCCCTCTCAAATATTTTCAAGGTCTTGTGCCCTAGTTGTCTGTACAAAGCCTATGCTTGAAGTAGAGTAAAAACTAGGGTTTCTAAGCTTTTTCTAATAGTTTCTAAACTTCCAATTTGTTTGCACACTAAATGATCAGATGGAACCTTCTCCCTCATGTAGCAACAAGGTAACACACCACCCTAACTCCTCCTAGAATAAATTCAACCATATTTGATCTCCTCTGCAAGAAATGTGACTTGCACATCAATCTTTTCCTAGCTGGACCTACAATGGCTCGCCTAGGGCATCATCATGCTAGCACATCCTACATCCACCCAACTCCTTAAAACTACCATATGTACAGGTGTGGAGTTAGGGAACATTTCCCAAAAGGCCATACAATTTGTACAGTGGGAAGGTGCTCTAAGCCTCCATTTATTCAACACTATCTGTTTCAGGCCAGCAAACACCAAGAAACCAAAATATTTACAAAAACACAAGAAAAAAATTGATTCAAGCTACTAAATGCCACACAAAACTTGATGTTAACCTACTCTACATCCTTCAATGTGAACAATAGCAATATCAATTCATTGAAGCACTGTTTCCAAGCAAAAAAAAGAAGAAAGATAGCAGAAACACTATTTTTTCCTTAACTTCCAACAAACTGTCCGTACAAATGAACTTCCAACCTTGCACAAAGGTCAAGGCCACCTTTAAATATGCTTCTCAAGCAATTATTTACTCATTTTCACACCTTGGCCACCTAGAACACATCTTAGGCAATATTTTGCAAAAATAGCAAAAATTGCTCAAAACATAAAAATCTGTCCTAAGACGAGAATTTATTGAAACATCAACCATGGGCAACATGACCTTTATTTGAAAGAAAATAAACATCAAAAATAATCCTTGGAGGAAAAAATACAGATCATCAATTCACTCTTAAGCTCCTGGTGTTGCCTAGATGCTCCTGCACCATTTGGTTGACCATGAGCACAGAGAAATCATATGGTTCAGACAGAACTAGGTCTCATAAACTAGCGTTGTCCACCACATTCTGAACCTCTACTTGAAAGATCTCTACCACTGTGAGGAACTCTAAGCAATCCAATTTAGAGTGCCTATTCATTTTATGGATTTGACACCATCCAGACAAATTCCTTGGTGAGGTACACCCCACTAGTTGTCTTCTCTGCATTGGCAAGCTGATTAAGAGGATAGGGATGCCTCCATTATTTGGCCTTGTATTCCATGTCCTATTCTATCTCTATGAGGGCCTCGTTTCAAATTTTTGGTTGAAATTATATCCTCATTCATAGTTCTACTCGGATGAGGCACCTGCATCACAATTATCTCTATTATCTCGGTTGAGATTGGCTTGGATGCTACATTGAGAAGCTTATAGTTGGCTATTATGATTCCCCAAATGTGTCATCTTCATAGACATTTTTTTTATCATCTCTATCAATTCATCCAACCAATCCTTCTCTGCATTGCTTGGTTGTGGTGTTTGATGTGCTAAAGCTTGCGTGAGCCCTTGAATTTGCATGGCATGATAAAATTTTCCCAAGGAAGGTAGTGGTTTGGAAGAAGTCAGTGCTAGCTATGACCACTTTAGCATAGGCATTTACCAATCTGGGTGGTGGCGAATGCATTCTTTTCACAAGCACGGATGTGAGGTTTTCCGAGGTAGCATAGTAAACTAGAAGGACCACAACATCATCAAGAATATATGGAGTTTTTAATCTCATGTATTCCCAATGAAACTAATCATTGAAGGAGTTGAATGGTTCATTGACCTCCTTGTGAATGGACATGAATTATTGGTATAACTCAGAAGGGCTGACTAGAATTTTGTACTTCTGCAAAAAGGCATTCTTTAAAAGGTTCCAAGTGGTAATTGACCCTGTTGGCAAGTTAATGTACCAATAAAAATATTCTTCTCCCAAAGAGTAAGGAAAGAGTTGACAAGCCATGTCCTCATGAACAATTTTCATGTCCTTCAATTCTGTTTGAAATATCTTGATGTGCTCTTCTATTGTCCTTTGTGGTCCTGAGGATTATCTTTGTACAAAAGCCCTTCAGGTTCTTGGGCATGTTATAGTAATCATTGAATAACAATGGAGAAGGATTTTTTCCCAGCCAAGCCATGATGGGAGGCAAAGGCTATCCTTGTTGTTGGACAGGAACTTGGGGCTGTGCAGGGGCATTAGCAGTTGGTACTGTGCCTTGGACTTGAAAATATGGGGCAAGGGAAACACCCTAGCTATGGGAAGTGAGAGGCTAGAAGGAAGCTTGGTATGGATGAGTAGAGGAAGTGGATGTGGGAAAGGAAGGTTGAGTGTGGTGTGAAGGGATGAAGGGAAGTAGTGAAGATGGAGGTGAAGCAAATGGAATAGATGAGGAGGATGAAGCTATGTCCCCTCTTCGAGTCTTATTTGCCCTGGTAGGGGGTTGTAGTTCTTGAAATTATCCTCTATTTGGTGTTGATCTTAGAACTCTTTGGAATCTTTCAGGGGAGAATGAATCAATTCAATCAAGCTTAACACAATTTTGGCCCTACTTCTAGTGCCAATTCTGTTGATGGGTGTTTTAGCATTTCTCAACACAGGTAATGCATAAGTGCATCACCTCTCTTGAAAGATAATTTCTTATAAGTAAATTGCAGAAAATTATCCCAAGGTTTCAGATGTTAGGTCATGATAGTGCTTGGAATACCTCAATAGTTTTCATGTGATTTGTTGGTAATCACAGGGCAGCCTTACATATGTTAAGTTGGAAGGGAATCGGTTCTTTGAATGGAGTTCAATATTTTTTTAAATATTGTTCTATTGCTGCAAGTTTAGGATAGTAGTTTGAAACTCCACTTTTATCATTTGATTTGGCTTTACATTGATGCTTGAACTTTTCCTAAATTACTATTTTAAAGAAAGTTCAAAAGGGAGGGGAAGAGAGTAAGTTCCTAGACCTAAAACCACTGATGAGCAGTGATAATGGGGGATGCTACAATGGACAACCTTCCTGAAACTAAGTTCCACTTAACCAAATCAGATAACAGTCTCATGAAACTAGTGCAATATTCTAAGGTCTGTATATTTTTAGTCATTCATTCACCATGAAATATGAATAAAGGATGAAGTTTAAGTGAAACAATCAAAGTATGTTCAGACTAGCTTTACACTACTATTTATCATCAATAAACAATAAAAAGGATGAACAAGGGTATCAACACAACAAAATTCTTCAACATCAATGAACAAAATTAACTAATCCACTTAAAGCACGACAAACAAATAAAACAAAAAAGTAAATCTACTCAAATCTATTAACTATGAGGAGAAGAATCATGAAACATGAAATGAAATCCATGAATCCACCCAAAAAGCAATGGATTTCTATTAGGATTTCAACATTTATTTACAACAACTCAACTCTCTCTTTAAAATGAGAGGAGACCCCCTATTTATAGTATCCAAAAAGAAAAATGAATGGCCAAGATTTAATCTCATTGTGTGGCCAAGATTCACTACAAATTAGGGTTTAACCTACCCCTTAATATTTTACAATTTAAAATACATCTTTGTCTTTAGCCTATTTTGTCCTCTAGTGCTTGGCATTATAGCACTTTTGTCTTTAGCTGATTTCTCTTTGCTACAACTATACTGTGAGGAACTCATCATCAATAACTAGATTTCCTTCACTCTTCTTTACTGTGGCATATCCCACGAACTTGTTGATCAATGCCTAAAGCTTACATTACTCCATTATGTCAAATTGGAGCACCTGGAAGTTCAACTTTCAGGATCTACTAGTACTCAAGTCCCAATCCTTGTTTCATTTTGGCGTATTTTTTATTACTTACTCTGATTGGGTGAAGGATTGAGTAGAAAAATCCATAAGGTTCAGTGTGAGTGCATCGGTGGCCCCATTCTCCATCTTCTTATGAAAATACAACCTTATATTTTCATGATCCAACTTGATGGCGGGTATATCATAGTTTGTCATGAGCTTTAGATATTCCTCACAAGCTATCTGAAGTTCTTTGGCCCAATCTATGTTGAGCTCCACTTCATGGAGCACCCATTCCAAGATTTTCTTCTTGTGGTCAAGGCCCAGTTTCCATGTCTCAACAAGCCAATGATCATCCTTCACTAGTGCCAGCTCCTTTTCCCAGGTTCTGTTGGACATCATGAGGATGGCCTCAAGTTTAGGGTATGTGATTCTATATAGCTCCAAGAAGTCAGTGCATAATTTTTCTTGTGCCTTCAAGCTAATTTTTTCACATCCTGAAACTTATTCTATGTCCGGGCAGCATGGCTGATACCTATATTTCCATTGTAGACCACTTGTTAGAACCAATCTTCAGTTTCCTTTGTCCAATTCTTCCTCCTTTCAAGCTTGCTGATATGATCCTTGTACAGCAACAGTGGTGGAGTTGATGATGTGGGAGGCAGTTCTTAAGCAGAGGACCATTGTTGTATGTAGGCATTAATTTTTACTACATGTGATTTTAACTCCTCCTTAGAGGATTTGTCCTTATTCATCTGATGCACAATAGTAGCAATGGATCCCTAGAGATGATCAATTTTTTTCTCCATTGTGGTTGTTCCTAGGTCAATGGTGGAGATATTGTAGCTGAATCCCTCTCCTTCCACCACTGGAGTAGCTACTTGTAAAGTCCTTGATTGCAAGGCATCCATTGTGATATGGGATCTGACTCTTTTCTTTTTCTCCTTCTGTATCCCTATTTGTGCTCACGCTAGGATAGCTTCTAACCTCTCTTTAGGATCCATAAGGATGGGGGCCTTCTTCTATACTTGCTTCTCACACCATTGGGGCATCTGAGATCCTTCTTTTGGTGATTCATAATCACCTTCCTCTCTTTGGAAATGCTATATTTCTCTTTCTTGGTGGCCCAGAGCCTCTTTCTCTATCTTCCCTTCCTCTTCTGCATTTGAATCTTGAATGAATATAGCCTTTCCTTCTGGTGATTTAGTGGTGACTATGTTTTCCTTGGGGCTATCTCCCCCTTTGGATCCCTTGTCTTCTTCTTACCCATGCTCTTCATAGTGTTCTGGTTTTGGGTTTTTCTTTGTTTCAGTGCATCTTCTTCAAGCTTATCTTCTTCTTTCTTTTCCTTTCTTTTCTTCTTCTTCCGCTAAGGGAGGCATCTCCTTATCATGACTGGGGCTCTCTTGTTGTTCCTTGTTAGGAGGCTCTGTGGTTACCTCCATTTCTTCATTTGTATCCCTCTTCTCCCAAAAGACTTCCTTTCAGCTTTCTCTCCAACATCTCTGAGTTTCTTGGTCAACTCTTCCTCAAGTTATTGATTGGATGTTTCCATGATGTATTTTTTGTCGAGGTCTTCAGTATCTTCCTCAAAGGATTGTCTTTCTTATTCTTCATGAACTACCTCATAAATAATTAGATGTTGATGCTCTAGGTGTCCATGGTAGTCATCAGATTCCTCTTCCATTTCCTTGGCTACTTCCTTCTCTTATCTCTCCAATTCCTCAGAAATATGCATCATTGCCTCCATCTTAGGTGGTTCAATAGGAGGAGGAGGTACAGGGAGACTAGAATCAACTTGGGCTAAGGCACCCTACACTGCGAGGTTCATCACTACTCCAAAAAGCTCCATTGGTATGTTTTTCATATGTCAAGCAAAGGCTTCTGGGAGTTTGAGGGTGGGAATTTTTGTTGTAGAGGCCAAGGGAATAGCTGTTGATGGAGACATTGAGGAAGAAGAGATTGGATAAGTTTTAGTAAAGGAAAAATCTATCACCAAAATGGGTGCAGTAGGTGAGGTGGAAGCAAGGTGAACTAAGATGTCCACCATAGGCGAAGAGGAAGTGAGCAATGCTTGGAATGTTGGTGGGGGAGTAATGGTAGTGTAAATAGTAGTAGTAAGAGAGCAGAGGTGGCAAGTGGAGACTTTGGTTGCTCTGCCTCTTCTTCTTGTCCCTTGTGGATTGGATCCTCTTGGATTGTGGGAATCTCAGAAAATCCACCTAATTTCTTTGCTTTCTTTCAAGGCTCACCTTCAAAGGCCTTTCTTAAATATACCTTGTGCTTAGGCTAGCGTTCTACTACTTCTTTCCTTTTCTTTGATCTAGTGATGGGAGGTGATTTTGGAGCTTCTCCAGATGGGGCAGTAGTAGTCCCACTATCAGTCTCACTTTTGAGCTCGTCCTCTAGCTCTCCATAAGTTAGAGTTACTCCTTGTAGCTTCAGCTAACCAATTTTCCCATCAATCCACTACTTTTTCTTGGCCTCTACCAATTTAGTTAAGATATCGAGGTCATTGAAATCTTCCTCATTCTAGTCAATTAGGGATAGCAACAAGTTGGCGACAACATCAAATCTTAGATCTATTATGGTGTTTTCATCCTCCACAATTTGATTCGACACCAGGAACAAGTTGACTATTTTAGCAAAGTATGTCATCATGCGCATATAATGCCTCATGCACACTTCTTTATCATCCTTGTTATTTACCCAAAAGTCCTCAACACTATATAAATGGGAATATTCCTTCCCAACCATCTTTCTCAGCTTGCCATATGGAATCCATCCATGGCCAAGCAGTGTGGAGCTCTAGGTTGTATTCGATGATCTCTTTCTCAGAATACTTCGCACATTGGGATGTGGGAATTGCATACATACCTAGGTGAATGTGAGATGATATGGGATTCCTAGCCTATGCTTGTCACTAAAAAGAGTATGTGCATGTTGTAGCTATTTGGAACCTTTGAGCAATACCAACTGGTCATTTGGGTACCGAGGCAGCTTGTATGGATTCTTAGAGAAGCCCTCAGTTCTGATGTAGGTAAATTGAGGAAATTGAATAAAGAGGAACCCAAACTGATGGATGAACGCATTGGTGCTATGAGTGACTCTCTATTTGAAGTCTCCTCTAAGAAGTTTGATAATGTTCCCGATAAAGGCATCATTCACCTAGTAGTAGTATTTCTTGAAATTTTTGTATTGAAGTTGCAGTTTTTTGTCATATACATTCACTTCTTTGCCTAGATTCTAGCTTTGGACCACAAATAGGCCTTTGTACAATACATTATCAACCAACAAGTAGACCAAGTAAGAGGTCATATAAAACTAAGAAGTTTTCTTTATTGCTACAAACTGCTCATGTAAGCAGTTGTTGATCATTCCTGGCCAGTTGAACTTAGTCTTCCCTCTGATAATTTATTCTATAAAATAAAACATCTAGTCTTGGAAATATGCAACAGTTGGGATGCCCATGACCCTACTTAACAAGGTTACCAAATCATGGTAATCCTTGTGGAAATCACTCTTGAAGAGTTCGGGTATGTGTAGGATCATCATGGAAAAACAGGCCCTTAAGTGGCAAAAAATTCAAAAAAATCAGAGTTAGGTAACTTGACGTAAAAATTTGAATAAGTTATCTATATTATTTCAAAAATATGTAAGAATAGAATCTATAGAAAATTGAATTTAGTTTCTAAACTACTAGGTTTTTTTTTTTTAAAGAATATCTATTTGGTGAAAATTTGAAATTTCAATGCAGTGGTACTTAAATTTTAGGGAAAAAATAAGTAGGTGTTTGTCTGACCACCCTAACCACAATAAAATGATAAATTTTTTTATAAGATTTTAGATATAAGTAGAGGACTCATTCTCCGATGTGATGCATACCTTTTTGTAATTTTTTTCCAAGTAAATAATTAATTATGAATTTTTTATTACAATTTTTTAAAAAATATAAAAACTTGTATGTTTTACCACCTTAACTTGGTCAAAACTTCATGAAATTCAATTTTATTTTTTTAATCCTATAGTATGTGAAGTATAGAATGTTACACATGTTTTGGATTCAAAAAATGTTATACCGTTTGAAAGCTATAGATGTTTTTCAATCAACCTATAAATCAGAACTTTAGTCATAATTTGAATAGAAAATGAATAGTAATTACTTATTAAATTCAAAGTAAAGAAAATTTATATCAGTGGAAAGCTGAGAATCTCCTTTAAAAACCCTTTTTGTTTCATCAATTTTGGGTGAAAAAATACTTGTCAACCACATACCCATCATATTGCCACTTTTTGGCCCATCATGATCCTGCACATACCCATTCCTAAGGTACTTTATTCATGCTACCCCTCTTCTCTTTTAGAAAAAATTGATTAATAAATTTCTTGCATCTTAGAGAGTCGAACTTCCACATGCTTTATGTGTATTCCTTAGTAGTTTCCTCCATGTGGTCAAAGGTGGGGATGTGAAACGTTTTCCTTATGGACCTCAAGGACACGTCGTCCAACACCTTGCCATCATGACCAACAATTGTTCTGGTCTTCTCTTGATATGCCTCCGTACAAGCCATTACCAGCTACCTTAGCTAGGCCACTCTTTCTAATCCTCTTTTCATTTTCTGTGGTAGGGTTGATGATGTCCCTCTGCTTAAATTCATCAATATCAATGTGCCCCAAGTTTGTATCTGAGACCGTATCCCACTCTGTAGTAACTTTGGAGTTGAGGTTTGCTCCTTGGAATTTATACTTCATTTGGTCTTTTTCCTCCTTTCCCCTTGGTGCTTTGGTGGTATTTTTTCTTTTTTCTTTCTCTACAGAAGCTCCCGAAGGTTCTCCAGCTGATTCCATATACCTTGCAAGCAAAGGAGCTATCAACATGATCATGTACAAAACATGGGGAGCAATAGAAAAATCCTACAAAATCCATGTTAGATCAAGTAACTCATCATTCAAAGATCATAACATTTTTCTCCAATCATTATTTTCCTTTTGTTGGAGGGAGGTATGGAAATGCGGGCTCAGGGATACAGACTTCCCTGGGCTGGCAACCATTTTGGAGAAAGTTGCAAATAGATGGAAAATAGGGCATGGTGGCCCACATTGATCCACTCGTATTAGAATTTTTGAGTTGTGATGGGGCCTATCAAGAGGTTAAATCATTTTGGCAAGTGGGTTCGATCATTCTTGAGTCCTTGGGAGTCCTAACTAGGTCATTTTGTGATGCAAATCCAGAGGGTGTAGATGCAGAGGTCATCTTAGCTGTTTAGGAGCTCTGTTGTTTGAAACAGTGTTGGCAAGGCAGAATCCCGTAGGTGGTGCCCCGCAATGCGGGGCTCACAGTCAAAAAGGGCTGCTTCAACTCAACTTTAAAGTTTAGTTCATTCAACACGTGTGGGTGAAGACCATTGGGAGGATGTAGGGTGATGATCGATTGAGATGACAAGGATGGGATGATAGCCCATAGGTGATGGTCTGCACCGCCAGGTCCGTAGAGGCATTGGCATGAGTTACTTATTTAGCGTTGATGAGATGGCATCAAGGAAGTAGGGCTCTACATAGCAGGAAGGTAGAGGCCATTAGCCATGTGAAACAACGGTCATGCAGAGACGATGACCTGCAATGAAGGGCCCACATTTGGCAAGCTTAGTTTTCTCCTTTTCGGGACCCAAAAGGATGTGATTGGTACAGGGTCCGTAAGGCGGAAAGGTGAGATACCCCTACCATTTGGAAGGACGAACGTTTGACGGTAGTCTGTAGATAGAAGCCTATGAAGGGAAGTATACAAGGGTCTGACACTTAATCATTTTGGCTTGAAGGGTTGGACAGATTTAACTAGTGTGGGGCCCTCCTAGCAAGAAGAACCTAGGATTTCACCATTTCAAACTGATCGTTAAACAGCGATAGAATGATGACCGAAGCCCATGTTGGTGCTCCAAATCAATCAAATCAAATGAATCCTAAAGACTAGCTAGTTTCTTATGTTCAGATTAATAGATGGATTTTTCCAACTGACAAGAAATGGAATTAGCACACACTTCCCTTTCACTTTAGGCTTTGTAAGACCTAGGGGTGACCCTTTAGCAACACCTAAAGATTCAAACACACAACCAACATGATATTTCGTAACAGATAATGCTCTCACATAATTATGATGATAAACATAAAAAGTCACTCAATATTGGCTGACATTGAGTAAATTTCACTAAACAACATGGAGAACATGGCAAACACAACTCAGCAAATTAGAATTGAAATGGTTTTTTATTTTAAAAATTTGGGACCAAGCTAAAAACAACAAAAGCATAATAGTTGACCAATGCTAAGGAATGGGCTATGGAGTCATATAACAAGCATTTCATCTTACAATGTTGAATATGTTCTAAAGATCTTTTGCAATTGTTATCATATTATGACAACCAGACCACTGAAGCTTTCTCTGGTAACCATTCTTACAAATCCACCAAAAACACAACACTCTTGTCACATTTTTTGAAGTAATTACACTATCCTCTGACTAAGAGGCAATAATAAATGTAGCTTATCACTCATTAAAGCAATTACATCATTCACAGAATAGAAGGAAACACCAAATGTAATTCAAATGCAACAAATGTGCATGAAAAAACTCAAGTAATCTCTTATTATTGAATTCAAAAAAACATTACATTTCAGCCATGGAGACAATTATCAGATAAAATATAAACACGAAAGCATAATTTAGAACACACACTTCAGATTTAATGACTCAATTACAATTCTCCCTAGCTTTATAGTTCTACCCAGAGCTTCTACCTGATTTGCAAAGCTTTCAGAAATTGGAACCCCCTACAATGAGAAGAGAATGAGAATAAAAGGAAAACAAAAGCAGCCCTAAAATCAATTTGTTCAAGACACATGGTAGCTTCTTCCACTGTTCATCAGCAATAGGAAAAGCATCTCTCCTCTCTCTTCCCATCAACATACTTTTCCCCTCAAATCTATCTTTTCTCTTGAAAAAAAAAATTCTTCCCGTATGGAGAAAATTCACCTCACTTTACCTTGTTGTATATAAATATTTCCCCGTGAAATATTTTGTATTCTACTCTTTATTTCACTAGCACATTATATTTGCACATTCAAATATTAAAACTTTTCAACTATAGATAATATCCTTTTGGAAAAAAATTAAAATTATTGTCCTTTCCTTCACTTACCTGTGCTATTTAAATCCTTCATCTTTTCACTTTTCATTTTACCTGCTCCTCACCATAGAAGGCAATCAAATAAAATTTCACCTGTGCAACATGTGTTTCACTTTATAGTTAAATATTAAATATTTCACTTTGAGCTCTATTTGAAATATTTTCCCTTTTCAAACAATAATTTGCATTGGGTAAAATATTTTACCCATCCATCTTCGAACCTTTCTCTAGCCATTTATTTACTCCATGCTTTTACCCTTCTGTGCTCAACAACATTTACTAAAATGTTTTACATTTAAAATGAAAACATTTAAATGTTGCCTTAGGCCACATTTAATTCTCCTTATCCCTTTATATTTTTACCATCACATGGAAAAAAAAATTGGATTTTTATTTGGGCCCCTTTAAAATATCTCCACCTTTGTATGTTGTAGGGCCCACCCTTTTCTTATTCTTGCTGATCCTACACAAAAAAATAATTTTTCACTTTAAAACAATGGAGGTTTAGAAACCCTTGAATCAGGCACCAAATAACCTTACCTGCTCAACATATCTTGGGCCCACCTACGCCACATGGCAGCTTCACACCAACCTCATGAGAATTAACCAGTGTGCAAGTTGGAGGCACGAGTTCGAGGGGAAGGGTGAGGATCTATCCTCACAGCCTCATCTTTCCCGTGAGTTACTTTCTCCTCCTTCATTAAATTATCAAGGGAAAAATTTTAAATGATTTTCAATTAAAATGAATGGAAGTTTCATTTAATATTTGCATCGGGAAATTTATTAAAACTATATCCGTGCATTCAACTTTTGTTAGGCCCACTCCCATATACTCTTTCTTGCCAACCCCACAACATTTTTTGCTACCCTCACAAATTTCCTGCGAGACAATGGGGAATGGTGAGGATTTCAACTGTTCCTAGCTTCATCTTGACCATTGATCATTTCATGCTCCATTTTGCCTAATTTCTTTTCTCATGTTTTAACTCGAGCTTTTCCCTTCATGGGTCATGGTTGATGCCTCATTCATTCACATCATAAGCACCTTTTATTTATCATTATGAAACCACTTTAGAATATACCTTTAAGCATTATCAGAGTCCTGCATAATACATTGGATCCATCCTCTTAGTCAAACAAAACTATTCAGTCCATTGCAATGGTGGCATCATCTTCCTCACAAACCCCTCTCAATGGCTACCACCTATTCCAATATGCACATCTCTTCCTGTTGCATTTGCTTGAAAGTCTCTGACTTTTCCACAAAACCATCTTGGCTTACTCTTCATTCATGGCGTTCCATATCCTTCATTGCATGCGCTTGGAAGTTTCAAGAGCCATTCAAGAATATACCTGAATGCATTGCATGTGCTTGGAAGTTTCAAGAGCCTTTCATGAATATACCTAAATGCATAGGCTGCGCCATTAAAAATGCACTATGCCAAATGCATTTTCTTTAAAGTTTCTAAATCATTTTCAAGATACTTATTGTGGAGTGTGCACAGGCTGATTTTTTTTTGGATTTCACTCTCCATTGCAAAAAGATACTCGACCCTATGTGTGGGAGTACCATGCTTAATTAAATAACAAACAAAGGAGCCTCCCTTTGATGATTTGGCCGCTCTACTTGATGGATGGTTTCATTGTGTAAAAAGCTGAAATAAGTTCCTCTATCCATTGTGCTTCGTTCTTTGGAAATGGTGGCCAAAACTCTCATTGCATTCCTCCATGGGCATGACATTCAACTGCACATTGCATTTTCCTAAAAGTTGTTAAATCCTTCTTCAATGATTTCATCTTCTATCTGGTGCATTGGCTGCTATTAAGCTTTTCACACCTTTAACAGGGGCATTCCTTTTTCGTGCTTTGATGGACACCCACACCCTTGAATAGTGCCTTGTTTTTCTTGGAAAATGTAAGAAGAGCCAAGTTCCTTTCACTTTGATGAAGACTCTTTCAAAAAATCCTCTTTATGTATCAGTTTCCAGGCGTTTGGCATAGAAGCTTCTCTCCTTTTTATTTCAAAGGAATTTCATATCCTTCACTATGGCTTTCTCCATTTCCAGAAGTCTATTCAACAAATCTATTGTGCATGGTGGCTACAATGGCATTCCATTAAGTTTGTAAGTTTTCTATTACATTTTGATGCATTCGAATTTGAAAAGCGTGTCCCGTATTGTGCCAAAAGTTAAAATGAAACTATCTTTATCTTTAACACTTTGGTGGGTATCCATAGCCTCATCTGGTTTGATCTTTCACAAAATATGTTTCTTCCTCTTCTCATTGTTGGCACTAGGAATTACATTTTATTGGAGAGTTCTAAGGTATTTTCAACAAATACATTTTCTGCATACAATGGCGGCCCTTCTTTATACACTCTTCATTGAGCCTTCTCTGTAGCATTTTCTCGAAAGTCTCTAAAGAATTTTCAACTCACCCATTTTGGTGTATCCTGCAACCATGGAATCCTCTGTTTCTTATTGACATTTACTTGAAAGTTTCCAAACCTTCAAGTGTGTCGCCTCTAGTTGCATTTGTTTGAAAGTTGTTGGATCTTTTTCAATGCATTCACTATGTTCATGCACAATAGCTACAATCTCCATGGCATGGGTTTATGAGCTATGGCAGAGAATTACCCACACATCCTCTTTAATTTTGTATGATGGTGTCCTCTTTGCATTTGAAATTGCAAACACTAAGAGATCTATAATCCACACCAAAACATGCCAAGAGAATTCAAAGCACCACTAGCCATCCTGTTTTCTTAGAAGTTTTTGAAGTCTTTACAAAAACAACTACTATGGGAGGTGTTTCCTCTCTAGGCTCTAGCTGTCATGGTTATCAACTTGGACTCGCAACTTGGAGGTGGTAGAAGAAGGGCCATGTGTATAGCTGGTTGCCCTTCTTGTTCTTCTAATGCTACATTGAAATTTCCTCCACATTGACTGCATATTCTCCATATTGTCAACCTTTATATTCCTTGTGTCTTCTTTGAAGAGAATATTCCTCCACCCTCATTGTGTTCTCTTCATTTATGAAAAGCTCGAGCCATCAAAGAGTGTCAATATTGAGGAATTCTTCATTTGATTTGCACCATGTTGTTCTTACTTTGTTTCTCATGTTGCACACCTTAGATTCATCTCAAAAGCATCTTCAGACAGCCATCTTGCTGCCATAAATAGAAGAGGCTCATGCTTCAACACCTTTCTCCACTTCTTTTTAAGTGCACATCCCTTCCTTCAACAAGAACAATCTCAACATCACTATTTTTGTGGAGTTGTTGTAAATCTCATTTACATTTGTAGAGAGCCATCTTATATCTTCAAATTCTCTCTTTTGCTTAAAACCATTTAACCATTTTTAATTTCATGTTGTGCAATGCATGTCGGGCTCCATGTGGGCCCAGCTAAAAAAAAATCATTTTCAAACAAATTTTCTCCTTGAATTGATTAGAGGCTACTTTTGAGTGCATTTGAAGTAAAAACATGAACTGGGTTTCCGTTAAAATTCACTTTCTGGCCTATTTGAACAATGGTTAAAATTGGGCAAGTGGGCTTTGGAATCGGCCTGGGAAACTAGTCAAATAACCTCCCGGAGTAGTGAAAACTTGCAAACTTGTAGAAATTAGACCTGAGAATGGATTGCAATAGATGGTTCAGAAAAAGGAGTCACAAGGTGAAAGATATTAATCAGCAAAGTTTCTTACTAAGACTTTTCTGCAACTATGCTTGTTCATAAACCAATAAAAACTCATCAAATCACCTTATTGAAAAAATACAAAATCAATTCCTGGTGAGCTGCCAATGGGAACATAAGTTCATTTTGGTGTAGTGAGCATGTGTCCGAGAGGAATTTTCTTGAATCATTACCCATTAAAAGATATTGAAGGTCAAAGTGGACCTGTCTGAAAGGTTTTAGAAAATGCAGGAGCAAAACTGAATAAATTGCATTTGGTTTTGACATGGTAAAAATAGAAAATGAGCTCATGAGACTTTGAAACCTAGCATGGGAGTTTATTTAGGCATGGAGAATGGAGAGAAACCATTTTTTTGACTTTACAATCATTTGGTTGCAAAATACAAGCTCAAACAGGAGGCTACTTTGCAAAACTGAAAGTTTGCAAACAACAAAAATGTGCCAAAACCCTCCAGCTTCACTTTTCAAAACCCTGTCAAAACTCATAGTGGGAAGTTGAAAATTAACATGCACGTTCACATATGTCACATGAATGGGATTACAAATGGTTTTTGCATAGAAATCAATGGGCACCAAATTACGATCCTCCGAAGTAGGTCATTTAGGCAGATTTCTCAAGTGCACTTCTAAAATTGTAGGGCAAAATTTTAAAATGGGCAGTTCAAATTTGCAAAATTTGAGAGTGCCATCAGTGGCTCTGACTGGAGATGTATGCCCCCTGTGGGCATAGCAAGATTGCAGATCTCTGGGGAGTAGACCAAATACTAAGTCCATTAGCTGCTCTCAAATTGCTCCTTTATTCATTCTTCTTTTTCAACTTCATCTGGTGACACCGGGCCACCAAATGAAAAAAAAGGGGATTCAACATTTACCTCTGTCAAACACCAATATGATAAAAGAACTAATCTCCCTCAACTCACATTTGCCTCTGTCAAACCACAACAACATGAACAACTACATTTGTGCAAACACAAATATTAGACCATCTCCATGCAAGTGGAAGGTTGCTCTCTGTTTAGCTTTGTCATCAAGTGACAACCAAATCAAATAGGAAACATCACTTCCACTCTTCATTTTCTGATTTTATATCAAGTGGCAACATATGAGGACAATGATCAAGACCACATGGAAACATAGCCTGATCACACTCATTTATCCTCGCATCATGATCATGCTCAAAGAAGGTATCACGCTTCAAAAACAACGTGCAATCATCTTGAGTGTTGAGAAAAGATTGCTCACACATTTGATACTCTTTACATTCAATTGCATCACAAGTCATTTTATCATCATCCCACAACTCAATCACATTATCATGTGTCACAAGGTTTTGTAAATCAGATTTCTCAAAACCCAATGTACTTTCATCTTCCTTCAGATCATGGCATTTAGAAGAAATATCAACATCCCTTACACAAGCAATGTTCTCTATCTTAGGTTCAAAAGAAATATTTCCATCATTCAATACGTTATCAAAAAGAGAAGCCTCAAGTATAGGTTCATATGAATCAACACTTTCACTTGCAACAAATTCATTATAGTGATTGTTCAAGACACATTCACCAATGTGAAGAGCATCACATTCAACACTATTTCTTGCTGCTCCAACATGAAAGTCTGAAACATATTGCTAATGAGAAGAACTGTGAATTGTAGATCCAGAAACAAGGTTCTCACATGTGTCTATGTGATAGACACAATCATATCCTTCATGTACAAACTCATCATGAAGATCTTTATCAGCTATACCAATACTTGTTTCTACCTTTTCACTTTCATTCACAACCAAATTTGTGTTATTCTCAAGCAAACATTCAGTGATAACTTCAAAATCAGTAGAAGGAATGGAAGAAGGTGAAGTGTCAAACAAGGAGAGAATACCTTGTTCATCACGTTTATTGTCAATACATGCATGCTCCTCATAGTCAATTACTTGAATCAATTCATCCAATGAATCTATTGCACAAATATCCTCTTCTTTATCCATACTACTGCAACAATTAGCACGGTCTCATTCCTCATTATCAAACTGAAAATCATTGCTTATTTCTTCATTGCAGCTATTTGTGGATGGTATCTCCAACTGAATCTCATTGCTCACTTGGTCATCTACATCTGACACACTGGCATTCTCAAGGGAATTCAAAGCAACTAAATCAGCAAATTCCATTTTCTTATCATCAAGACTTGTATTAAAACTACACTCAACACACGTAGAATTGACATGATCAATTGTATCATAACATTGTTGATCACATATCTCTTCTTCAAAGAGTAAATCCATTTCATATTCTTAATCATGTTCTGGGCTTAGAGAACTTGGAATCTCATTGTTCTTCACAAATTCACATTCATTGATTGAAGGAAAAGTCTTATCAACACAATGTGAACTGAAATGAACACTCAAGGAATTATCTGTATCATTGTAGCTTTCATCTGATATAGAAAATCAACTCTCTATTTCTATATATTTTCAGAGAAAAAAGAGGAAACTTCGTATGTTTCACTCATTTCATCATGACTATTATGGCTGCAATCTTCATCTGGGTTTGCTTTCTATATGAGTTGATCAGAAAGAGAATCATCATTTCCACATAGTGCATCATCATTTTCTTCTACTACACCATCCGCCTCTATTAGATCAAGTCTAGAAAAGGTACCATCACATAGGTAAATTAGGAAATCACTTCCAAGCTGCTCTATCATTTCTCCAAGTACTAAGATCCATTTATATAGACACTTAAGACTTGGTGGCTTCAAATTAGTCGGCATGGTACTCAAACCTAGCTCATAATTTTCAAAAAATAAATCAATGCAAAATGCTTCATCAGGTCTTTCTGACTCTGGTATAGAAAACAAAAATTCCATGAATCTATGATGAAATTCATGGGGAAATTCATCCTTAGATCTCTTTATATGACATAGTGCATCAATAGGTAACATGGATTCAACTTTTCTCTCAGGTTTCTCATCAAATTCCTCTTGGATATGAAAATGTCTATGTTCTAATTAAAACACGTTGTCTACTGATATTCCTTCAAAATGATCATTGAAAAGTATCTTACTCTTACGATGAAGATATGCAATGCCTTGGAAAGCTAGAAAACCATTGTTCTGTAACATTTTCTAAAGTTCTGACAAACAACTTCATGATAGTATCTTCATGACCTATTTGATAGGCATCTATCAAATTAATAAAACTTTGTAAATGTTGTGATGTTGATTCATACTTTTCTCCCTTGAATCTTGGTATGTTATGTATGAATTTAGAGGGAATGACATTTGGGTAACCATTAATGCCACTAAAATCAAGGGGCCTATATCTATCAATGTTAAAACCCCATTGAAGAATTGGCTGGGGCTGATTATACACCATGGTTGCACTAGGAACCATACAAGGATACATACCTTGGTGCATTTTGATACACTTCTTTCAAATTTGAACTCTATACTACCCTATTCTTATTTTCATCATGATCTTAAAATAAAATACCACCATGCATAATTCAAATGCATCTAAGCCTCAGATCTATTTAGTGGGAAGATCTAAAAACTAGCATACTTCTCTAGCATAATACGTAGATTGTGAATTACAATTCAGAGGTATGAAAACTTACTTCTACTGTCCCTTCCCTTTCTTAATGCTAAATCACTTAATAGGGAAACAAAATTTCTTTCATAAGACATTCAAACATGGTTCTCATATACAATTTCTTAAAAACCAAGAGTGAAGAATACATAGAAATGTTGCAACTACTGCAATTTGTCTTCTTGATTAGAAATATTTGTAGATCTAGAACTTTATTCACCTCTTCATTAGGTTCTTGTAACAGATTCACCACCTCTCTTCTTAGAGGACTGAACTTCAAGCAATATGAAGTTATTTCACATGTAAATCTATTTTTGAGTTCCTCTCACCAGTAGAGCACCACAAATCATGAAATCCTTAGGTTCACTGCAAGAAATTCTTTCTCTAGGTTTAAAATCCTTCAATATTTGAACCAAAATTAGAATGGAAAATAATAATATGACTTTGTAACTAAGTAGTATACACTTGGAGATTCAAAATTTTCCCCAACAGAGTTTCCATTTTGTTGGTGCTCCAAATCAATCAGATCAAATGAATCCTAAAGACTAGCCAATTTCTTATGTTCAGATTCATAAATAGATTTCACCAACTGACAGGAAATGAAATTAACACACAATTCCCCTACACTTCAGGCTCTGTAAGACCTAGGGAGTTACCCTTTAGCAACATCTAAAGATTCAACCACACAACCAACAAGATATTGCTTAACAAATAATGCTCTTAAAAATTATGCTGTGAAACATAAAATGTCACTCAATATTGGCTAAGACATTTGTTAGAAGATTAATCTTTACTTGGTAAAGGTTAATCTTTAATTGTAATTATTTATTAACTTCTAGGAATATTCCAAAGGAATCCCTACAAGTCTTTTTTTTTTTGTCATCTCACACATGTGTGAGGATGGCTTATTTTTAATTCCTTTATTAAGGAATATTGGTAACCACCTCCTTAAGAGGTGACACTTTGCACACACATAGATGAATGGTGGCATTCATTGAGTTGGGAGTTACATTCTAACTCCTCCTTCTCACCTCTACTTATTGAGGTGCCTCTCCTCTCATTCTTTAAGATTCAAGCAAGCAAGCTAAGGCTGAAGCTCTCTCTCTCTTTGTATTATTCTTTAGGCATTTTTCCTCCATTCATAATATTGGGGTTTTTTCTTGTTTTTTCCCCTTAACAAATTCTTGTGTCTCTCTTGCTTTGGTGGTGCTTGGTTTGGCTACTTCAATTTATTTGGTAATCTCTTTCCTTCAAACAATTGCTCTTTATTAGTACTTTCCATTGCTCTTTTCTATTTCCTTTCATGGTATCAGAGCTTGGTATTACTAATATCTTGTGAGCTATATTGTTGAAGGTTTACCAGATTTTTCACACACCATTGGAGACACTCTCAAAGAGGAGAAGAAGAGCAAGTGTCTAATCTTGGTTGTTTTTTGTCTTCTAACCCTTGTGTAAGATTTCTTATCTAAAAATTTCTAAGTTTTTCAAATTTCAAATCTATGCAATATATTTTGCATGCATGTTTTATTTTTTGCATAAAAATTTAAAAACCCTCTAATAAAGGGTTATTTTTTCAAAAAAAAATTAAAACAATTCATTAGTTCTGTATTTTTTTGGAATATTAGGCTAAATCTCTAAAAAAATTACTATATTTTACATTTTGTCAAAAAATCAATTTTTTTTAGGGATCTAACCCTAGTTCAAAAACTCTTTTTAGAAAAAGACTAATCTGCTTTTTTGCAAATCTGTAAAAAAAATCTGCATGTTATTATTTGCATGTTGAAATTTCTTTAAAAAATATCAAATTGTTTTTGGGCTTTTTTAGAATTTTTAATTCTTAAATCTCAAAAAAATCTTAAACCCTGACTTTTTTGACAGGAATTTAATTTCAAAATAGTATTCAAAGTTTTTTTATAAATAATAATAATACAAAAAAACTTCTCTTGAGGCTTTGGTTCATTCCTTGGCCATTGCCTTTCTTTCCTTTGTTGCAGCCTTCCTCTGGTGATTCCACTGACCTCTGCACAGTAAGCACCCAACTCTTTTCTCCTTGTGTGCCCTGCTCTCTGCATCCTTCCTTCAATCTCCCATCCCCTGTGTGAATCATAGTATTTGTTCCTTAAAAATAAATATTATTAAAATTTGCATCTTCAAACTTTTCTTCCGCCTCTTTCAAATTTATCCCGCCCATTTCCTTAAAAGCAAAAAATCAAAAGCTTTTACTTAAAGCTTCCCCCATCGACTTTGTTTTAAGGAAAAAAAAGTTACTAAAATAAAGGTTCCTAAATTAAACTTTTTTGCATAAAAGCTTTTCTTTTAAAAGAAATAAAGTTGAGTTTAAGTTTTTTAAATTTACTTGTGTTTTTATGAAAGTTTAAAGTTTAAGTTTTTTTAATATATAATCTCTTTTTTAAGAAAAATAAATCATTCATAGTTTTTAATAATTGTTTTATTTAAAAATCTATTAATTTCTTTATATTTATAAATTTTATATAGTTTTTTATTAATTAAAAAGGATATTAAAATAATTTTAAAATTTAGATATTCAATATAAGGAGTTTATTTTGTTTTTAGGCAATTTATTTAAATAGGTTTTTTTTTAAGATTTAATTTGATCAAGAGGGAGCAAATATTTACAATAGTTATTTTTCTCATAAAGTTGTGAATTTTTTTTTATTACAATCATGTCTACTTTAATTCCTGAAATTAAGTTGAATTCTTCTAACTATCATTCTTGGAAAACTCATATATGCTTTATTTTTCGGTTTAAACATCTTTTAGATGTAGCTATAGATCCTAAATCTAAACCAGGTTCGTCTGCATCCAAAGATGAAATCGAAAAATGGAATCTCAAAAATGAAGAAGCCCTTGGCCTCATAGGTATCTCCATGTCACCTGAACTTTATGTTCACATTGGGACATGTACAACTGCCTATGAAGCATGGGACAAACTCAAAACAATTTATGATAGTACAAATGAATCAAGAAAAATTCAAATTCAAGATCAACTTGAAGATTTGAGGTATTCTGATTTTAAATCTATGGATGAATTTTTATTGAAATTTGATGCTTTAAATAGTCAATTGGATGGTTTAGGAGTTAAATTAGATAATCTTAGATTAATTCATCTTATTCTTAAAAAGTGTCTTCCTAGACAATTTCAACAATTCATTACTAATATTCATGCTCAATTAGCTATTCCTTCTTTAGCTACTCAATTAACTTATGATATTTTTCGTGATTTATTAAGACAAGAAGAGGCTAAGTTAATTCAGTTTGGTACTCTTAAGTCTAATGAACATGCTTTCTTGTCTAATCATAAGCAAAATTTTAAACCTCATTCTAAACAACAACATTATAATTCCAAACCTCATTATAATAATGGCAATGATCCTAGAAAGTTTAACTCTTCTAAGAAACCACATTGCACTTATTGTAATAAGGATGGTCATTGGCAAAACACTTGTTTTAAAAAGCAAAATGAGAAAAAGCCTATGAAGCAAAATAATCAACAACAAAATAAACCTAATAATAATAAGTTTCAAAATAATGCAAATCAATCTAGACGTGCTTTTACTTGTAGTTCTAATGTTTCTCAACCTCTTGAATGGGTTATTGATTCAGGTGCATCTCAACATGTTACTTCACATAAAGAAGTTTTTGAGTCTATGCAACCTGATATATCTAATGTTCCTCTTCAACTTGCTAATAATCATACTTGTAAAGTAGAAGCAATTGGAGATGTGAATGTTCCTAATGGTAAATTGCATGATGTTTTATATGTTCCTGAATTAAAGACTAACTTGCTTTCAGTTGCTAAGCTTTGTCAAGATTATAAAATAGAATTTTACAAAGATATGTGCTATGTTATTGATCCAAAACAAAACAAGGTCATTGCTAATGCTAAATTAGACAATGATAATTTGTTCAAATTTTATGAGTTTGCTCAATCTAGATGCTCTTTAATATCTACCATTGATTTCAATGTTTGGCATGAAAGACTTGGTCATATAAATGCTAACAATATTGCTTTAATGCAAAAGCTTAATATGGTAGATGGATTGCCTAGTATTGTTCCATCTAAAATTGTATGCACAGGATGCATGAGTGGTAAGATGCATAGGGAGCCCTTTCCACATGGTCAATCATGGAGGGCAACTCATAAGTTGCACCTAGTTCATAGTGACCTTTTGGGACCCATGGAGAATAACTCCATCCAAGGATCAAGGTATGCACTTACTTTTGTTGATGATTTTTCTAGAAGAACTTGGATCTATTTTCTTCATAGTAAGGATCAAGTTCTTGATATATTTTCTGAATTTCATAAATTTGTTGAAAGGCAATCTGGTTTTAAACTTAAAATTCTTAGAACTGATAATGGAAAAGAATATGTGAACAATGCTTTTAATAGTTATTTGAAAACATTTGGTATTAAGCATGAGCTAACTATTCCCTATACACCTCAACAAAATGGTGTAGCGGAAAGGAAGCATAGAACTATTGTTGAAATGGCTAGATGTATGTTACATGCTAAAAATATGTCTTATAAATTTTGGGCAGAAGCTATGTTTTGTGCTACTTACATTATTAATAGGACTCCTACTAAAGCTTTAAAGGATATAACTCCTGAAGAAGCTTGGTCTGGTAGGAAGCCCAATCTTAAGCATTTAAGGATTTTTGGTTCAATTGCTTATGTTCACAAACCTAAACAAAAGAGGCAAAAATTAGATGCTAAATCTTCTTATCATATTTTTGTTGGTTATGATGAACATTCTAAAGCTTATAGAGTTTATAATCCTCTTACTAACAAAGTTAAAGTTGCTAGAGATGTATGCATTGCTGAAAATGGTGTTCATGATTGTTCTAAAGTGCATAATATTGATTCTTCTCAAAATAAAGTTATTGTTGTGGAGGATACTCCTCAAGTTGAAACTCCTCTTAACCCTCCTATGCATCTCTTACTCATAGTGATAGTGATGATGAAAATATTGAAATTTCTCCTCATGATTCTTCTTCTAGTGATGATACTCCTACATCTAAAAGAATGCCAAAATGGTTTAAAAATTTGTTGCAAGAAAGTGAGGATTATTTAGCTAAAAATCCACCTAAAAGAAGAAAGGAAAATTATTGTAATTATGCTTTGATGTCTAACATTATGAATTATAATGATCCTCAAACTTATGAACAAGCTAAAGATCAACCTCATTGGAAAAAGGCTATGCAAGAAGAATATGATAATCTAATTGCTAATAGTACTTGGGATTTAGTTCCATTACCTCAAGGTAAGAATCTTGTTTCATGCAAATGGTTGTATAAAACTAAGGTTAATGCAACTAATGAAGTTAGCAAGTTTAAAGCTAGATTAGTTGCTAGGGGATTTTCTCAAATTGAAGGTTTAGATTATAATGAAACTTTTGCTCGAGTAGCTAAGATGCCCACTATTAAATTAGTTCTTGCTTTAGCTTCTCATATGAATTGGCCTATTCATCAAATGGATGTTAAAAGTGCATTTTTAAATGGTGATTTACATGAAGAAATTTATATGTCTCAACCTTTGGGTTCCATTAAAGAAGGGAATGAACATCTTGTTTGCAAATTGAAGAAATCAATTTATGGTTTAAAGCAATCTCCTAGAGAATGGTATTCTAAAATTAATGCCTTCTTTTTATCTCAAGGTTTCATTAGAAGGAAAACATATCCAAATTTATATATTAAGCATAGTGAAGATGATATTGTGATTATTATTTTATATGTTGATGATTTAATTATCACTTCTAGTTCTAACAATTTGATTAGTGATGTTAAGTCTCAACTCAATCAACAATTTCAAATGACTGATTTAGGCCTCTTACATTATTTTTTGGGTATGCAAATTTGGCAAACACCTAAAGGTATTTTTCTTTCTCAACATAAATATGCTCAAGATCTCTCAAATAGATTTAAAATGAATGATGCAAAGTGTGTTTCTACTCCTTGTGAATTAGGAACTAAATTAATAGTTGATATGGAAACTCCTTTTGTTGATCCTACTTTATATAGGCAATTAGTAGGAAGTTTAAATTATCTAACTCTTACTAGACCTGATATTTCTTATAGTGTTGGATTGGTTTCTAGATTTATGTCTAAACCACAACAAACTCATTTTAAAGTTGCAAAAAGAATTTTAAGATATGTTAAAGGTACTCTTAATCTTGGTCTTTTTTATGATGCAAATTGTGATTTTTCTTTAAAGGGTTATACTGATTCAGATTTAGGAGGTGATCCCAATGATGGGAGATCCACTTGTGGTTATTGTTTCTTTGTTGGATCAGGTGCAATCTCATGGAATAGTAAGAAACAACAATCTACTTCTCTTTGTTCTACAGAAGCTGAATATAAAGGTTGTACAAATGCATCTAAAGAAGCATTATGGTTAAGAAGATTACTTGAAGACTTGGGTCTACCTCAAAGGATCCTACTCCTTTATATTGTGATAATCAAAGTGCTATTGCTTTGGCAAAGAATCCAATTTTTCATGCAAGGACCAAGCACATTTCTCTTCAACATCACTTCATTAGAGAGCAAATTGAAGACAAGCAAATTTCTCTTTTGTATTGTAAAGGTGAAGATCAAGTTGCAGATATTCTCACCAAAGCTCTTTGTAAAGATAAATTTATCTTTCATTGTAAAAATCTTGGATTACAACCCATTGAAGGGTTTGATGTAACCTCCCCAAGTAAAGCTTAAGGGGGGATGTTAGAAGATTAATCTTTACTTGGTAAAGGTTATTCTTTAATTGTAATTATTTATTAACTTGTAGGAATATTCCAAAGGAATCCCTACAAGTCTTTTGTTTTTTTTGTCATCTCACACATGTGTGAGGATGGCTTATTTTTAATTCCTTTATTAAGGAATATTGGTAACCACCTCCTTAAGAGGTGACACTTTGCACACACATAGATGAATGGTGGCATTCATTGAGTTGGGAGTTACATTCTAACTCCTCCTTCTCACCTCTACTTATTGAGGTGCCTCTCCTCTCATTCTTCAAGATTCAAGCAAGCAAGCTAAGGCTGAAGCTCTCTCTCTCTTTGTATTATTCTTTAGGCATTTTCCTCCATTCATAATATTGGGGTTTTTTCTTGTTTTTTCCCCTTAACAAATTATTGTGTCTCTCTTGCTTTGGTGGTGCTTGGTTTGGCTACTTCAATTTATTTGGTAATCTCTTTCCTTCAAACAATTGCTCTTTATTAGTACTTTCCATTGCTCTTTTCTTTTTCCTTTCAACATTGAGTAAATTTCACTAACCAGCATGGAGAACATGGAAAACACACAGCTAAGCAAAACAAAATTGAAATGTTTTTGATTTTAAGAATTTGGGACCAAACTAAAAACAATAGAAGCATAATAGTTGACCAGTGCCAAGGAATGGACTATGGAGTCATATAACCAACATTTCATCTTACAATATTGAATATGTTCTAAAGATATTTTGCAATTGTTATCATATTATGAGAACAAGACCATTGAAGATTTATTTGGTAACAATTCCTACAAATCCACCTGAAACAAAACACTCATGTCACATTTGTTGAAGCAATTACACTATCATATGACTGATAGGCAATAATAAATGTAGATTGTCATTCATTAAACCAATTAAACATCATTCACAGAATAGAAGCAAACACTAGATGTAACTCAAATGCAAAAAATGTGCATGAAAAAACTCAAGTTATCTTTGATTATTGAATTCAAAAAAGCATTACATTTCAGCCATGGAGACAATTATTAGATAAAATATAAACATGAAAGCATAATTTAGATCACACACTTCAGATTTAATGACTCAATTCCAATTATCCCTAGCTTTATAGTTCTACCCAGAGCTTCTACCTGACTTGCAAAGATTTAAAAAATTGGAACCCCTTACAATGAGAAGAGAATGAGAATAAAATGAAAAAAAAAGCAACCCTAAAATCAATTTGTTGAAGACACGTGGCATCTTCTTCCACTGTTCATCAACAACAGGAAAAACATCTCTCCTCTCTCTTCCCATCAACAAACTTTTCCCCTCAAATTTGTCTTTATTCTTGAAATAGAAAATATGTCTGTATGGAGAAAATTCACCTCACTTTACCTTGCTATATAAAAATATTTCCCTGTTAAAGCTTATGTATTTTTCTCTTTATTTCACTAGCACATTATATTTTCACATTCAAATATTAAAGCTTTTCACCTATAGACAATAGCCTTTTGGAAAAAATTAAAATTATTGTCCCTACCTTCATTTACACGTGCTATTTAAATCCTTCAGCTTTTCACTTTTCAATTTACCTGCTCCTCACCATAGAAGGAAATTAAATAAAATTTCACTTGTGCAACATGTGTTTCACTTTATAGTGAAATATTAAATATTTCACTTTGAGCTCTATTTGAAATATTTTACCCATCCATCTTCGAGCCTTTCTCCAGCCATTTATTTACTCCACGCTTTTACCCTTTCATGCTCAACAACATTTAATAAAATGTTTTACACTTAAAATGCAAACATTTAAATGTTGCCTTAGGCCAAATTTAATTCTCCTTATCCCTTTATGTTTTAACCATCACACAATAAAAAATTTTGGATTTTTATTCGGGCCCCTTTAAAATCTCTCCACCTTTGTATGTTGCGGGGCCCACCATTTTCTTATTCTCGCTGATCCCGCACGAAAAATTAATTTTGCACTTTAAAACAATGAAGGTTTAGAAACCTTTGAATCAAGCACCAAATAACCTTACCTGCTCAACATATCTTGGGCCCACCGATGCCACATGGCAGCTTCACACCAACCTCATGGGAATTAACCAGTGTGCAAGTTGGAGGCATGAGCTGGAGGGGAAGGGTGAGGATCCGTCCTCACAGCCTCATCTTTCCTGTGAGTTACTTTCTCCTCCTTCATTAAATTATCAGAGGAAAAATTTTAAATCCTTTGCAATTAAAATTTATGGAAGCCTCATTTAATATTTGCATTGGGAAAATTATTAAAACTATACCCTTGCATTCAACTTTTTCCGGGCCCACTCCCATATACTCTTCCTCGCCAACCCCGCAACATTTTTTGCTTCCCTCAAAAATTTCCCACAAGCCAGCGGGGAATGGTGAGGATTTCACCTATTCCCAGCTTCATCTTGATCGTTGATCATTTCATGCTCCATTTGGACTAATTTATTTTCTCACGTTTCAGCTTTAGCTTTTCCCTTCATGGTTCATGGTGGCAGCCTCATTCATTCAAAACATAAGAACCCTTTATTTATCATTCTACAAACACTTTAAAAGATACCTTTGGGAATTATCAAAGTCCTGCATAATACGTTGGGTCCATCCTCTTACTCATAGCAAAATATTCGCTCCATTGCAATGGCGGCATCATCTTCCTCACAAACCCCTCTCAATGGCTACCCCTTGTTCCAATACGTGCATCTCTTCTTGCTACATTTTCTTGAAAGTCTCTGAATTTTCCACAAAACCATCTTGGCTTACTCTTCATTCATGGTGTTCCATATCCTTCATTGCATGCACTTGGAAGTTTTGAGAGCCTTTCACAAATATACCTAAATGCATAGGTTGTGCCATTAACAATGCGCTATGCCAAATACATTTGCTTTAAAGTTTCTAAAGCATTTTCAAGATACTTATTGTGGAGTGCGTACAGGCTAAGTTTCTTTTGGATTTCACTCTCCTCTACAAAAGATACTCAACCCTATGCATGGGAGTACCATGCCTAATTAAATAAAAAAAAAGGAGCCTCCCTTTGATTCTTTGGCCACTCTACTTGATGGATGGTTTCATTGTGTAAAAAGCTTAAATAAGTTCCTCTATGCACTATGCTTCATTCTCTAGAAATGGCAGCCAAAACTCTCATTGCATTCCTCCATGGGCATGACATTCAACTGCACATTACATTTTCCTGAAAGTTGTTAAAGCCTTCTTCAATGAATTCATCTTCTATCTAGTGTGTTGGCTTCTATTAAGCTTTTCACACCTTTAACAAGGGTGTTCCTTTTTCATGCTTTGATGGATGCCGACACCCTTGACTAGCACCTTGTTTTTCTTGGAAAATTTAAGAAGAGCCATGTTCTTTTCACTTTGATGAAGACTCTTTCAACATATCCTCTTTATGTATCAGTTGTCAAGCATTTGGTGCAGATGCTTTGCTCCTTTTTATTTCGAAGGAATTTCATAACCTTCACAATGGCTATCTCCATTTCGAGAAGTCTATTAAAAAAATTCATTGTACATGGCGGCTACAATGGAATTTCATTAAGTTTATACACTAGCCATTCCATTTTGTTGTATTCCAATTTGAAAATATTGCCCCCTATTGTGCCAAAAGTTAAAATGAAACTATCTTTATCTTTAATGCTTTGGTGGGTGTCCATACCCTCATCTGGTGTGGGATTTCACAAAATATTATTCTTCCTCTTCTCATTGTTGATGCTGGGAATTACATTTTATTGGAGAGTTCTAAGGTGTTTTCAACAAATACATTTTCTATATACAATGGCGGCCCTTCATTCTACACTCTTCATTGATCCTTCTCTGTAGCATTTTCTTGAAAGTCTCTAAATACTTTTCAAGTCATCCATTTTGGTGTATCCTACAGCCATGGTGTCTTCTATTTCTCATTCACATTTACTTGAAAGTTTCCAAACCCTCAAGTGCGTCACCTCTAGTTGCATTTGTTTGAAAGTTGTTGGAGCTTTTTCAACATATTCACTATGTTCATGTGCACTAGCTGTAGTCTCCATGGCGTGGATTTATGAGCTATGGTAGACAATTAGCCACGTAGCCTCTTTAATTGTGTATGATGGTGTCCCCTTTGCATTTCAAATTGCAAACAATAAGAGATCTGGACTCCACACAAAAACATGCTAAGAAAGTTGAAAGCACCACCACCCATGGTGTTTGCTTCAAAGTTTTTGAAGTCTTTACGAAAAAAATACTATGGGAGGTGTTTCCTCTGTGGGCGCCAACTGTGATGGTTATCAACTTGGAATCACAACCTGGAGGTGGTAGAAGAGAAGCCACACATATGGTTGTTATCGTCCTTGTTCTTCTGATGATACATTGAAATTTCATACACATTGACTGCACATTCTCCATATTGTCAACCTTTATATTCCTTGTGCTTGCTTTGAAGAGCATATACCTCCACCCTCATTGCGTTCTCTTCTCCATTTATGAAAAGCTCGAGCCATCAAAGAGTGTCAATATTGAGGCATTCTTCATTTGATTTGCACCATGTTGTTCTTACTTTATTTCTCTTGTTGCACACCTTAGATTCATCTCAAAAGAATCTTTAGATAGCCATCTTGCTACTTTAAATAGAAAAGGCTCATGCTTCAACACCTTTCTCCACTTCTTTTTAAGTGTACATCCCTTCCTTCAAAAAGAACAATCTCAACATCACTATTTTTGTGGAGTTGTTGTAAATCTCATTTAAATTTGTAGAGATCCATCTTATATCTTAAAATTCTCTCTTTTTCTTAAAACCATTTATCCATTTTTAATTTCATGTTGTGCAATGCATGTCGGGCTTCATGTGGACCCGACTAAAAAAAAATTGTTTTCAAACAAATTTTCTCTTTGAATTGATCAGAGGCTTCTTCTGATGTGCATTTGAAGTGAAAACATGAATTGGGTTTCCGTTAAAATTCACTCTCTGGCCTATTTGAACAATGGTTAAAATTGGCCAAGTGGGCTCTAGAATCGGCCTATGCAACTAGTCAAATAACCTCCTGGAGCAATGAAAACTTGCAAGTTTGTAGACATCAGACCCAAGAATTGAGTGCAATAGATGACTCAACTAAAGGAGTTAGGAGGTGAAAGATATTAATCAACAAATTTTCCTACTTAAACTTTTCTGCAACTGTGCTTCTTTAGAAACCAATTAAAACTGATCAAATCACCTTATTCAAAAAATACCAAATCAACTCCTGTCGAGCTACCAATGGGAACATAAGTTCATTTTGGTGTAGTGAGCACATGTGTGGGAGGAATTTTCTTGAATTATTACCCATTAAAATATATTGAAGGTCAAAGTGGACCTCTTTGAAAGGTTTAAAAAAATGCAGGTGCAAAATTGAATAAATTGCGTTTGGTTTTGACCTGGTAAAAATAGAAAATGAGCTCATGAGACTCTAAAACTTGGCATGGGAGATCATTTAGGCATGGAGAATGGAGAGAAACCATAATTTTTACTTGATGATCATTTGGTTTCAAAATGCAAGCTCGAACAGGAGGCTACTTTGCAAAATTAAAAGTTTGCAAACAACAAAAATGTGCCAAAACCCTCCAGCTTCACTTTTCGAAATCCTGTCAAAACTCATCATGGGAAGCTGAAAATTGACATGAAAATTCACACGTCACATGAATGGGTTTTCAAATGGGTTTTTGCACAAAAATATCTAAGCACCAAATTATGACCCTCCAAATTAGGTCATTTAGGCATATTTCTCAAGTGCACTTCTGAAAGTGTAGGGGAAAATTTTTTAAATGGGCACTACAAATTTGCAAAATTTGAGAGCGTGATCAGCCTGCAATATGGAGTCCATAGGGAGAGTTAGATAATAAGTTAGGTTGGTGAACAGAGATATCATTGGACCTGCAAGGCAGGAGGTTGTTGTTGATCACCCGTTTTGGGATGGCAAAACAAAGGGGGCCATCCATGCGTGGAAGCTCGTACTCACACACCCGCAAGGGCTGAGAGACATTTCATTTGACTCATAACTTTTTGCTAAGTTGAAAGGGATGACCATGAGGCGACATATACCCACATGAGCGAGCCCGAGGAAGGTGATGGCTAGTCATTTTAAAGCTTTCCGTTAGATGGTTAAGGCATGGTGGCGAGCACTTCGCAGGCCGCAAGGGCCCGATTTCACTAGTTGAAGAATGACGATGGAGGGTGAAGGTTCTGAATGGATCTCTAGAGTGGATTTCAAAGGATTTTTAGGTTTTTAACACATGGATTTTGTTTTTCGTGATGTCTTCTTTCTAGTTTTGAGGTTTTCCTTATTAAGAATTTTAATAAATTTATAGATTTCATAGAAAAAACATAAATGAGGGGTAGCGGAGGTCCTACCTGGCAAACCCACAAGAACTCGTTGAAGGAGTTGAGGATTACAAAGCACGAATGACAGCAAGATCTCACGGGCATGTAGGCAGCAACGACAAAGAGCTCTGACAGGTTTCCAAAAAGTAGGTCAGTCAAAATGACCCATCAAAAGCACCTATTTATAGACTTTTAAGCATTAAAATCTCACCATAAATGAGGGTACAAAGGTAGCCAGAGTTAGTGGGTGTGCAGTTCAAAATAATTGGTGGCGGGAATGGTGTGGTCCGCAAGGCAGATGACACCCAGGCATTTGTTGTTTGGCTGGTCAGTGAAAGGAGTAGTAACGGAGGCCCCACAGATCCTGCAAGGTGGGTGGACATGCCAGCTCGGCCACCGTAGGGATAGCGAGGACAAGATGGAGTTCCACATAGGGCGGCTTGCATGGGTGGACCCGTAGGGCATGAAGGACAATATTTTTGAAGTTTGAAGGAAAACTACCAAAGGAACTCGACAAAGGCCAAAAACTTGAAAATTTTGAGGGTGGTGAAACTTGGTCAACTTAAGATGATACCTATAAGGATCCTTGACGACTTAAGACCCAAAATAGGGGGTACACAAAAGGAGGCAAAGGAAAAAGTGACCCGACAAAGCGAAAAGAGAGGGTCCCCATTCTAAATGGGGCGTGTGTGCTAGAGGCACAACAAAAATATTTACTTTTTGATGTGATTTGATGGTATGCAATAAATTCATTTGCTTTCCTCACAACTGCTCTTCGATCAAGAATTCTAGCATCCTTCAAGGCTTCTTCAGTTACTTTACATAATTTTGAGATCAAGATCCTTGATTCTTCAGCTCGAGGGGTGAATGTGTAGAGAATTTGGTTGACCATTGGGCCAACCTTTGTGTTTAATTCCTGCGCATCCTTCAGAAACTCCAAGATTAGTTTAAGGGCTACAACTACAACTATGATTCTCTCCTAATGAGTAGATATTCATTTTTTCAATATCAAGAGTATGCTAGATCCTTGCACTATAGCCACTACAACAAAAATAGGCAATTAGCACCTAAAATAGCACTGAAATTTAGTGCATTTGAGTTCATGAATTGGACACTTCTTTCGGTGGAAAACTCAGCACCAAACTGCATGTTCACTTTGGCACCGTATTTTGTGTTGGCATTTGCGCCAACTTTAGCATCTGATTTTGTGCTTGAAAATTAATGCAAGCAATAGTGCCTCCTTTAGTGCTGGGAATAGCACCAGGAAGCAAGACCAATTTAATGTTAGAAATAACGCCTAAATTAGCACCCAATTTGGCTTCTAGTTTTGCTTCCATGTCTACTCCCATTTTTTCTTCTAGTTTTTCTCCTAATCGCGCTTCCTATTTTGCTTCTGGCATGGTACCAAAAAAAAAATTCCTTTTTGGCTTCCTAATTAATTCCAAGTTTTGCTTCCATTATGATGTCCTTTGTTGCTTCCAATTTTGCTTCCATTATTATGTCCTTTGTTGCTTCCAGCTTGGCTTCTAATTTTTCTTCTGGTTTTGTTTCTTTTGTTGCTTCCAGGTTTGCTTCCAGTTTTGCTTCTATTTTTGCTTCCGATTTTTCTTCCAAATTTTCTTTTGGTTTTGCTTCCAATTTTGCTTTCATTTTTGCTTCTAGTTTTGCTTCCAATTTTTCTTCCAATTTTTCTTCTAGGTTTGCTTCTGATTTTTCTTCCAATTTTGCTTCCATTTTTTCTTCTAGTTTTGCTTCAATTTTTATGTCTTTTGTTGCTTCTAATATGGCTTCTATTATTGCATCTTTTTTTGCTTCTAAAATTGCTTCCATTATTACTTCTTTGTTTGCTACCTGAATTGCTTATGTTGTTTCTTCCTAGATAACGCCAAGTTTTGCTTCCAAGATTGCTTTTGATTTGCTTCTAGTTTGGCTTCCATTGTTGCTTCTAAAAATGCTTCTTGTTTTGATTCCATTTATTAATTTAATATTTTTTATTTCAATTTAATTAGTTAAATATATCATGCCTCTTAAATAACTCATATGATTATAAAATAAGTAATTTAATTATTTAACTCATATGATTAAATAACAAGATAATTATTATAACATGATCATCATCTTTAATTAAAACAAGTGAGTCAAATATTTATAATTTAAATGAATTTGACAACATCCATCCCGAGTAGTAAATTAAAATCATCATACGTAATAAATATCCATCTAAAAATCATCGACCACTTTCAATATATATAAATTGACAAGTCAATGTTGATAAGATCATCATCATATATAACTAAAACACGTGAAATTCAAATATGCTAGTAGATCAATAGCATGTCAAAATGATACATGTCCAACAATTGACATAAGTCAAAATGATACATTTACAAATGATATAAGTAAAAATGATAAATTATGTAACTCAAAATGATACAAGTCAAGATGATACATGTCCAAAGGATATAAGTCAAAATGATACATGTCAATATGATACAACTCAATAATATGGTACTTCAGGCCATGAAAATGATACATATGATAGTAACCATGAAAAGATGCATCATAACGATATATCAACAATGATCCATGACACATTCTATATGATCATGAATGTCACTAGCTACAACTAGAAACTACCTCATCATCATCATCATGATCATCGTCATCGTAATCATCATTGTCATTGGCCTCGGTGTCTTCTGTATCTACGTCATCATCATCCTCTACCATGTGATTTGTACCAAAACCAACATTTTATGGATCTATATCATGATGAGGATCATCTTGATCTTCTGGAAGACCCGTGTTATGCAAAAATAAAACTTTGAAAATGAAAAGTTATAATTATTTATTTCACCCAATAATTAATTTTTTTTGTTATATATCTAATATTACAACATACGAAATGAAACCATAATCATATTACAACATATTTTCATTTCTTAATATCATTGTAATCTTAGGATGTAATATTCCTTTTTCCTTCATTCTCTAAATGTATTTGTATAAATTGTACTATGGGGATGGTTGAAGCACAACTCTGTTTTACATTTATGGTTTAGTTTTCTATTTGTAAGCAAGCTATGACATGCAACAATACTTGAGAATACAAAGAATAGATCTTCAAGACATTTTGTACTTTGATTATACTATTTTTAAGTGAAATTTTCATGTATATAATCATACACATGAATATGTATGTTAATATAAGGCAGCTATGGAGGCAGTTCAAAGAGATGGCCTTGAACTTTTTCCTCATCTTACAAAGTCTGTAGGAACAACAATAGTGATCAAATTTTGAGAGTCTAGTTTAAGTTTGAATTCAATAAATGACAAAATTGTGAAGGTTGGAATGGATTTTAATGTATCACTTATGTTTCATAATTTGTAGTCACAGATTGGTAACCCCAAAACACATAATTATTCATTGCTCCTTGTTGACACTATGGTTGTTAAGGATAAAGGGCCTGAAAATGCAACTGGGGTTAGCTCCAAAGTATACACTGATGTTGCATACTCATTTAACAACGATGATGAAGATGAGGAAGTGAAACAAAAACCCAAGGCTGAGGTAAATGGAGGAGAATCAAACATCTCCAAGGAAACCTTATGATCTAATAATCAAGAGATGACTAAAGAACTACAGTGCCGACAACACCAAGAAAAACTTGAAAGGAAAAATAATGAGGAGACTGTAAGAAGATTGGCTACAAGGTGCATTGGTATAGGAGATGGACATGGCTCTTCCAAGCCATCCATTGAGATGGTTTCCTACAAAAAATTGGATGATATCCCCATTTCTAGAGAGCTCATGATTCAGGTTGATATGAAAAATGATGTTGTTCTAGTACCCATATATGGAATCATGGTTCCATTTCATGTAGCCATCATCAAGAGTGTTACAAGCCAACAAGATAGAGGGAATTCTTATATAAGGATAAGTTTCAATGTTCTAGGTACTAGCTTTAATTCCAACTACATGCCAACATTGAATTTCCCTAGCAGTATTTATGTTAAGGAGATTTCATTTAGATCCAAGGATTCAAAGCACTTCAACCATGCGGTAAAAATGATTAAATCCCACAAACGATCTATGAGATACGAGTCTAAAAAGGAAAAGAGAGCTACACTAGTCACTTAGGATAAACTTCAGCTTTCAAAAACAAAGCCAATTATAATGGCAGACTTGCAGATTAGGCCAACATTTCGTGGAAGAGGAAGAAAGATGACTAGAACTATGGAGGCCCACCATAATGGATTTCAGTATTCAGCCATGAGAGTAGAATAGAGAGCTGATATCAGGTATCAAAACATTAAGCATGCATTATTATAGCCAATGGAGAAGGAGATGATTACTTTGCTTCAGTTTAATTTGCATAACCATATCATGGTGGGAACCTAGAAGATCAAGGATGTCTAGTTTTATGTGGAGGTAATGGATGTGGTTGAAACTTTAGGAGGGGCAAGAAGGTCAATGTATGATCCTAATGAAATTTAGGAAGAATAGAAAGAGAGGGACAAGAAAAATAAAATCAAGGAAAATTTTCAAGGATTTGTTAAGCGAGTAATAGAGTTATGGGAGTAGCCTCATCTAAAATATTTTGAACTAGAGTTTGATATATCATTTAGAGAGCTTGGTTTTCATAGAGTTCCTTTCAAAGCCTCTACTTTTATTGTTCCTACGGTAAAATATTTGGTAGAGTTGGTGGAATTACCTTTCTTAGTAATCACTATTAGTTAGATTGAGATTGTAAACCTTGAGAGAGTAGGACTTGGGCAAAAGGAATTTGATATGGCTATTGTTTTCAAAGACTTCAAGTGGGATGTACTCCGCAGTGACGCCATTCCTCAATATTCACTTGATGGCATCAAGGAATGGCTGAACTCCATGGATATAAAGTATTATGAAAGTAGAATGAGCCTAAACTGGAAGCCAATTTTGAAGACTATTACTAATGATCCAGATAAATTTATTAAAGATGGTGGTTGTGAATTTTTGTATATGGAAGCTAGTGATTCTAATTTTGATAATTCAGAAGAGTCAGATCAAGGATATGAACCCTTTGATGTAGAAGAGGAATCAAAATCAGATGAGGAAGGTTCTGAAGAAGAATATCTTATGGAGTCAGATGAGGATGATGAAGAATAAGAAGAAGATTCTGAAGAGGAGAAAGGTAAAACATGGGATGAATTAGAAGCTGAAGCCAAAAATGTAGATAAGGAAAAGGGAGACTAGTTTGAAAGTGAAGAGGAATGGCGATGATGAAAGGTAAAAGCTACAGGGAAGTCTCAAGTACTTGATATTAGAGATTCAAGAGGAATGCATGCCAAGAGGCATAAAGTTAGATGAATTGAGTTCATCTACATCCTTCTACTATTTATTCATGAACATAAATGGTTCAGCTATTTATGCAAATGATGCATATATGTTAACTTGATCAGTGTTGTTACTTCAATAGTTTGACTTCTATGACAACTAGCCATTAGGCCATTGTGTGTGGGAGCAGATTTGTGTTTTTAGTTAGCTTTTTTGGATAGCTCTACTGGGTGTTGAGGATATTCCATTTATCTTTTGAATGTTAAGAAGTCTATTATTACATGCTTCTCTATGTTGATTAGATTAGGTTGTAGGTTTTTTACTATTGATTTCTTTATTTATGGAGGCATCTAGGGCCAATAGAGAAGCACTTTAGAACTCATCCTACGCATCAATAAACAACTCAACACAAGAAATGAAAATTGACATATTAACACAACAATATCCAACTAAGTTATTGAAAGTAAACTATTGATACCTTGTTCTCCATCCAGATTACAAAATCAGTCCATATTTTGCTTTGTAACTTTTCCTTTTCAAATTGCTTTGGATGTCGGTCATATTTCTCCTCCTATCAAAACATGGTACATGGACTAGTTAAACTAATTAATATGCAATCATTTACTTTTTCCTAGGAAATAAAAAAAATATCATTTAACATATTAAATATACTTACAAATGTACAAATCAAGGCCTGTAAACCTTTTTGGCCACTGTGATGCATGTCACAAATTTTGTCAAGCCTAGCCTTGGAGGCCTTGTCTTGAAACATATACTAATTCAATTTAACTATGCACAAATAATATTTAAAAATTGTTTGATAAATTTTATATAATCTTATGAGAAAATTCAAATACCCGCATACTCTCCTCACCAAACTTTCTCCATGTGTCAGACTTCTCATATGATTTTACAAAATCTTTCCCTACTTTCACACTTACATCAATTGGCCTTTTTGAGCCTTAGCTTGGGGGTGAGTTTTTTTATCTTCTTTTTTTGGTTGCACCAAAATCTCTTACAGTTTTGAGACATTCGTAGCTTTACCTTCTTCATAGACAACCTATCCTAAATTCAGTCTCCATGTCATGGATAACTAATTTTTGTAGGTGCATGGGTATCTTTGAGAATGGAAAATGTAGATGGTCTTTGAACCATTGAAGGCATGATTCCTTCAACCTATTCACAAACATTTTTCTAGCATCTATCATTCAGACTTCCCCTTAAACCACATCGTATTCTATCTTGGCATCATAGCTACCAATGCAAGATGGAAAACATGGCATGGTGGAAGAATTCTGTGTCCCAGGAGTGGTTGGGACAGTGAAAGTCTCTGCTCCCTATTCCACACTCTTAGATTTTATTGTTATTGATTTCCTCCTAGATCTTTTTCTCTATTCAAGATAGCTAGTTAGGGAATCAATTTATTCCATTTGACATGGTTTATTTGGTTGCAATATTTTGGGGGTTTTACTAGATTATTTTTCTATGTATTTGGCAAGCATTGTCAAGTCTAGACCATCCAATTTGTTCACTACCTCTATACCCAATATGAAATCCAAGGCCTCTTTATCTTTGTCAATCTCATGTCCCTATATATATATAAAATAAATTTCTTCTTTTAAATTTAGAAATAAAAAACTAAAAACTAAAAATCAAAGAAACAATGGATACATTTCCAAATCTATAAATTAACAATAAATTACCTCATTGTGGCCATAATCTGCTCCCTTTGCTCCCTTCCCTCTATTTCTTGAAATTTTGAGGTGACCTAGGGAAAATTATGTTCATCCAATCTGTGGAGGCAAACAAAGTACACACTATCAGCTATGAAAGTTTTTGTCTAGTTTGTGGTATGAAAGAAATTTTTCTTCAGAGAAAGGTATGGAAGGAAGGTCCAATAAAGTGAACCAGAATCCAAAAGCTTGGGATGGGAATGATAAGTGAACTAGGGGATTGGGGTTACAAAAACGTGTTCACTGCTCTTAGATGCGGAGGAAATAATGTAATGTCTACAATTTTACCCTCCTTTGCAACCACATGAGACTTGAATGATTTTCCTATAAAGAAAACAATATTCACAACCCTTTCTTCACAATCCTCTCCATTTAATCCAAAAAAAATTTTTGTGGGAACAAAAAAAATAAAATTGTAACCTTATCTATGGTGTCACAAACTAAATTGAATTTCTCATATACTTTCTTGTAGCTGATCCCCCAGAGGGTTCCCTCCTCTCTTCCTTCATGCGGCATTTTTCCCTTTTTTCTCATCTCTTCCTTCACACGACGTTTTTCTCCTCTCATTTGTTCCTTCACGTAGGAAGTTTTTATTTTTTATTGTTTATTTAGTAGTCGGCACCATAGTTGATGTGGTTAACACCAACTTTAGCTCTGACTTTCAGCCCTAAATTTACTCTATTTGGGGTGCAAAAGGCACAAAGTGCACCTAATTTAGTGCCTAGCATTGCAAAATGATGTATTTTTCTTGAAAGTTGATAAATAAATTGATCCTAAATTGACTAACATCTTCATATGTTCCAAGGGAGCAATCATGGTTCCCTATTTTATCTATTCCTTATCCCATGTCAATTTTGTGGGTGCAAAACTAATAGAGGTTATATTTGTGAACTCATAAATGACTCCTAAACTTTTAAATTTAAATTTAAATGGGCCCATGTTCATCTTATACAATGTGTGAAATATTTCAAATTGCACACTAGGGTATGTGTAGGATCATGATGGGCCAAAAAGTGGCAATATGATGGGTATGTGGCTGACAACTATTTTTTTACAAAAAATTGATGAAACAAAAAAGGTTTTTAAAGGAGATTCTCAGCTTTCCACAAATATAAATTATGCTTTAACTTGAATTTAATAGGTAATTATTATTTATTTTCTATTCAAATTACAACTAAAGTCCTGATTGATAGGATGATTGAAAAAATGTATAGCTTTCAAATGGTATCATATTTTTTGAATCCAAAACATGCGTCACATTTTATGCTTTGCATACTATAGGATTGAAAAAAGAAAATTTGAATTTCATGAAGTTTTGACCAAGTTAAGGTGGTCAAACATACGAGTTTTTATGTTTTTAAAAAAATTGTAATAAAATATTCATAATTAATTATTTACTTGGAAAAGGGTATGTGCAAGATCATCATAGAAAAAATAGACCCTTAAGTGGCAAAAAATTCAGAAAAAATAAAGTTAGGAAACTTGCCATAAAAATTTGAATAAGTTATCTATATTATTTCAAAAATATGTAAGAATAGAATCTGTAGAAAATTGAATGTAGTTTCTAAACTACTAGGTTTATTTTATTTATTTTTTAAATCTATTTGGTGAAAATTTGAAATTTCAATGCAGTAGTAGTTAAATTTTAGGAAAAATAAATAAGTAGGTTTCTATCTAACCACCCTAACCACAATAAAATAATAATATTTTTTTATAAGATTTTAGATATAAGTAGAGGACTCATGTCCAGATGTGATGCATATTTTTTTCTAATTTTTTTCCAAGTAAATAGGGTATGTGCAGGATCATCATGGCAAAAACAGCCCTTAAGTGGCAAAATATTTAGAAAAATCAAAGTTAGACAACTTGACATAAGAATTTAAATAAGTTATTTATATTATTTCAAAAATATGTAAGAATAGAATCTATATAAAATTGAATGTAGTTTATAAACTACTAGGTATGTTTAACAAAAAAAATATATATTTGGTGAAAATTTGAAATTTCAATGCAGTGGTACTTAAATTTTAGGGAAAAATAAGTAGGTGTCTGTCCGACCACCCTAACCACAATAAAATGATAATTTTTTTTATAATATTTTAGATATAAGTAGAGGACTCATGCCCCAATGTGATGCATATTTTTTTGTAATTTTTTTGAAGTAAATAATTAATTATGAATTTTTTTACTACAAATTTTAAAAGACTATAAAAACTTGTATGTCTGACCACCTTAACCTAGTCAAAAACTTCATGAAATTCAATTTTTATTTTTTTAATCCTTTAGTATGTGAAGCATAGAATGTGACACATGTTTTGGATTCAAAAATGTGATACTTTTTGAAAGCTATAGATGTTTTTCAATAAACCTATCAATTAGGACTTTAGTTGTAATTTGAATAGAAAATGAATAATAATTACTTATTAAATTCAAAGTAAAGCATAATTTATATTGGTCGAAAGATGAGAATCTCCTTTAAAAACCCTTCTCATTTCATCAATTTTGGGTCAAAAAATAGTCGTCGACCACATACCCATCATATTGCCACTTTTTGGCCCATCATGATCCTGCACATACCCAATAATTAATTATGATTTTTTTATTACAACTTTTAAAAAATATAAAAACTCGTATGTCTGACCACCTTAACTTGGTAAAAAATTTATGAGATTCATTTTTTTTAATCCTATAGTATGTGAAGCATAGAATGTGATACCATTTGGAAGCTATAGATGTTTTTCAATCAGCCTATCAATCATGACTTTAGTCATAATTCAAATAGAAAATGAATAATAATTATTAATTAAATTCAAAGTAAAGCATAATTTATATTGGTGGAAAGCTAAGAATCTCCTTTAAAAACCCTTTTCGTTTCATCAATTTTGGTTAAAAAAAAAGTCGTCAACCACATACCCTACATATACCCATCATATTGCCACTTTTTGGCCAATCATGATCCTGCACATGCACAAAAAAATATGCATCACATCGGGGCATGAGTCGTCTATTTATATCTAAAATATTATAAAAAAATATTATTATTTTATTGTGGTTAGGGTGGTCAGACATACACCTACTTATTTTTTCCTTGCAATTTAACTACCACTGAATTGAAATTTCAAGTTTTCACCAAATAGATTATTATTATTTTTAAACAAACCTAGTAGTTTAGAAACTACATTTAATTTTCTACAGATTCTATTTTTACATATTTTTGAAATAATATAGATAACTTATTCAAATTTTTACGTCAAGTTGCCTAACTCTGGTTTTTCTAAATTTTTTGCCACTTAAGGGCCTATTTTTTCCATAATGATCCTACACATACCCACTATAGATTTGTATAAAAGGAATAACCCTAATTTATTATTATCTTAGATATAGGGCTTATTGGGGAATTATGAAAAATCATCTATGAGAACTAATCATTATCATGTGACATTGACATTGCATCAACATCCTATGTGTATTGCATGGTTCCCTATTGTCTTCAATCATTTATTTTTATCATTAAATTAGTAATAGGAGTTTAACTAAAGGAGAAATATGCTAGCCTAAAAGATCCTCAATAATTTCTATCGACATAACCCCTCTTAGACATAGGTTGTAGACATCAAGATAATAAATTATAGACATCCAATTTAGTGAAGATTAGATCTATAGTTAAGGTTTAGTTATATGTGTAGGTTCATATTTTTATGCACTGAGATCAATTCCATATCCATGGAAGTGTATTGGAATGAAGCATCATGAATTTTATAGCTTTGATATAGTTTTTATAGTCCTAGTTATTGTTACACTAATAAATCACTTAGCAATGTCTAGCATAGTCATATCTTCATTGAACCTAGAGCTAAATACCATTATTTTTATTATTTAATTTTGAGCATTTATTTTATCAGTGTTATTACTCTCAACTCTTTATCCTAGGTAGGTTATATTATTTATTCATTTTGATTTAATTAATTTACTTGGGATATTTATGTGAGCAACATTATTTTTCCTTACATAAATTCATGAACCAAACATTCTTAAACACACTTAGGTTTCATCCTTAGAGTTTATCCTTCTACATTAAGGTTATAAATCTAACATTTTTAAGTAAATATGATTCATTTTATACTTTATTAGGGCTTGGATGCACCCCTTATCTATGTTTCATTGCTATTATCTTGATTAAGGTTTGGAATTTTTTTGTGTAATCTCTTTGATCCCACTAACCCACCCTTATTTAATGTATTATTTATATATCATTCATCATGTATTATCATATATATTTGTGTATTGCCTTTATCCATGCATATATTACATATTTTGGCATATTTTTGCACTTTGTTAGATCTCATCATTCCATCCTAAAGTAGGTTTCAATCAAGAATAAGGAATCCAATCTCTAGTTTTTAAAGATAAAATATCTATGGTTTTAATGAATTTGTGGAAGAAGTGTAAGGTAGAGAACCAACTAAAATTATTAGTAATACGTTTTCTTTCATCTAGGATAACAAGGGACCATGTAAGGGATGTTTAGCTCAAATTATTAGTAATAGGTTTTATTTGTAGTTAACTTGTTAATAAATGTCTTTTTGATGTGAACTTGTAGTCATCTTGTAATCATAATATTTGAGCGCTAGTTGTCAAGATTTCGCATGTAAACTTTTTGTGAAGAGAAAAATGTTACAATGTCCTATTTTGTTTTTCATAGTGTGTCTTAATGAAAAGCAAGCGTATTAACAAGATAATTTCAACAATATTCTCTTGGTGCACAGTTGTTATGTGACTATTGTCATTGTTGTGTATTATAGGATCCAGAGGAGGCCATGGAGAGAGGACATGGATGACGTAGAAATACTAAATCGCAGAGAGGAAAGTGGGTGGAAATAGATATGACAATAGAGTCTGCAAATACAATAGAGGTAAGAAGAGAAAGAAACCTCAACCAAAGGAGGAAGGTTTTTATGAATTCACAAATGCTACAACATAGAGGAGATAAAGTCATTTATTTGTCCATGAGGCCTCTGAGGTAAAACTAATTGGTTGAAAATACACAGGAATGGTGATTAAATGTGATTCTATGATCAAGGGAAAAGTTTGAAAATTAGGATGGCTAAAACATGATATCAATATGTCAAATATATGACTAAAGTGAGGTTTTGTGTTGGATAGCATATTCGTTGAAATGATATAATTGGTGTACTAAACATTATTTACTATGTTGTGTATAATAGGAGCTAAATGAGGGCATGGAAACAAATTGTGTCATATCAAATGAGGACACAAAGGATGAAGCAGGACATCAGGTACTCAAATTTTGACTTAACTTAGAAAAAAATAATCTAATGGAATTTTGTGATATGTCCATCTTTTTTCATAGTATTACTGAAATTTATAATGTATTATCCAATATTGACATAAATTAATGCATGTTGTTGATTATTTAAGATGGAGATTAGGGAAAATACAGAGCCTGAGCATTCAACTAGAAAAAGAAAAAGATATGTACGTGTCCGATGTGGACCTAAAACTGTTAAATCATGTAGAGAACAATGGGTGGAAGAGGATATGCCAATGGACCCTTCAAACACAAAAAATGATTGCACTGAACAAGAGGTTGGTCAAGACTATAGTACATGGGATGAATACTTTAGGAAAATTGTTGTTTATGGATGTTCTGTATGTTGTGGAAAGAAACAATTCAAACGAGTGATTGTATAAAGACAATACATATATGATGAGATTCTAGTCGGTATTATGCCTCCTAAAATCGATTCAACACCAATAGGAATTGTGGTAAGGAATTTTCCAATTTGATATAAATAGCATGTATACTTCGTTTAAACATTGTTTTATATTATTAAAATAATTAATTTTTTTCTTAATGGATACTTGTAGGATAAAGTTCTTGGTTTAAAGTTTTCTGGATCACCAACTTCCAACCTAGAGGGCAATGATCATTTATCAAATGATACATCTAGCAAAAATATGTGCCAATATACCAGCTTGGAAGATGAGAAATTGATGAAAACAAGTAACAGAACAAGAACTGGTTTAAATATGCATAATTTTCTTAAAGATAAGGGGAAGGTGGACTACATACCCTATGAGAATGAATATGATGGAGATGATGACTTTCCCTTGAGTTTGAGATCAATTTACAAAGAGACATTTGATCATCAACTATATTGTGCTTGGCCTAGTGATCAAAAACTACCTAGAGTGTACAAGGTGTTTCAATTTTGGGGATACAACTACATGATATGACCCTCCAATATTCATGGAGCGAATCTAGGCCTCATTATTTTTGAAAATGTAAATGTGGGATCTAAACATAGAAATAATTCAAAAAATACCATTAGGAGATTAATGCCATATTATGGTCCATCATATTACAGTGGTGAATGGAGAAGGCTAGTAGAATATAAGCCTAGAATGTTAGAATATGGTCTAAATTTGAATATGTATACACATCGCCTCCAATTGGAAAGTGGAAAAGAAATGAATAGAGGTCATCTTATCTATATAGATGGACATGCATACACACACAAAAATACTACAGGAATTATAAATAGTAGTAAGGGAAGGGACCCTACTATAAGACCAAATTGTCAATTTGTTGAAATTATAAATGATAAAGATGGAGATATGAAAAGAGAGGTTGATAGATTGATAATGGTTGAGGCTATTATGGACCTTACCATTGGGGATGAGTTATTGATTGATTACCCCTTATTAAAACACACTCCTGCGTGAAAGAAAAGGGAAGAACAAGGTCTCCCTAAGGATGTTCTCAAGGGCATAAAACCAAAGAATAATAAATGAGTGGGGGCTAATGTTTTATAAACTATGTTGTCAAAATTGTGTTTTATTTAAATTATTGTATAAAAAAGTAGTCAATTGATGTATATATGTTCATACAATTTATATTTTTATTTTTTAAGCCATATTTGATTATATTTCTTTGAAATTGATACATTTATGATTTATCCAATTGTTTCCAAACATTAAATAATGCTTGTGTTTGTTGATAGGTAGAAGATTATGATGAAACACATACTAATACCAAAGATCCAACTAGGTTATTAATATTTGGATGGAATGATCCAAACCTTGATTTAAACAATATGAAGGTGAAAAGAGCAACATTGAAGAGAATACTACCAACCGAGAAATTTGAAGAGCTGATGAGATCTGCATACACTGATGACATGCCACCTAGCCTTAATGATGATGATCATGATAGTGAAAATGCAGTGCATGAAGAAGGATTGACTGAAATTATTACAGGTTTCTTTGGGGATGGAAACAATGATGATAATAATGATCATATGGTTGTCAGTAATGATGATAGCAGGGGTAATTACCACCAATGTAATGTTGATGATAACTTGAAAGACTCCATCAAGCAAGCAATGAAGACACCCGTGTTCAAATTGGGTGCAAGTAGAACCTCAAAACTTGAATGAACATTAATATTATTAGAAATAAAGTCACTATTTGGTTGTTTAGACAAAGGATTCACTACCCTACTAAAGTGAGCTGAAATATATTTCTTACTTTTCATTGTCAATTGGTGTACATAATTCATAAACATTCATCAACTTCATTTATATTTCTTTAAAAGGATTTTAAAACCATATATTGTATATAAATAGTCCTACTATAGACTAAAATATCAAACATGTTCATCATAAGTCAAATATTCAATTGATTTAATCTCTGGTCATCTTACAGGGCACTAAAAACTAAAAAATTCTTTGAAGAGAATGTGTTGCCATCAACTTATAGAGAGGCACATCTGTTGTTGGTTGAGTTGGGGATTAAATATAAGAAAATTCATTCATGTAAAAATGATTGCATTTTATACAGAGATGAATATCAAAACAAGGTAGAATATCATGTATGCAAAGTGAAGAGATATCATATAGATGTACAAGGTCCTACAGTTCCAAAGAAGGTTTTACATCACATGCCAATTATACCAAGACTTCAATGAATGTTTCATTGTAAGTCACTTGCAAAATTGATGGAATGACATGCAAAGAATAGGAGTAAAGATGGATTCATGTGAATTCTAACCAACTCCAAAGCAATGAAACACATAGAGGAAAAATGGCCAAGAAAATTCAAAGATGAACCCCGTCATATCATGTTTGGTCTTGCAATTGATGGATTGTGCCCATTCTCTTTCATGAGCTCAAATTATAGTGTTTGTCCAGTCGGATTTATAGTATAGAATATTCCCCCATGGATAAGTGTTAGAAAGGAGAACCTTATGCTAACTCTCATTGTTCTAGGAAAATATCAAGTTAAAAACATGGATGTTTATCTTGCACCTTTTATTGATGAGATGAAACTGCAATGGAAAGGCATAAAAATGTATGAAATATCACGTCCTCCATCAAATAGGTCCTTCATGTTGTATAGTGTGCTATGTTGGACTATTCATGATTTCCCAAGACTTGGTGTTTGTTCTGGTAAGATAAAAATGTTTACGTATTTACACTCATAATTTATTTTCATCCCAACTTTCATACTTAATTTTATACTTTTTTTTTATGTTATTAACATTACATATTGAATTGCAGGGATTCAAACAAAAGGGATATTTGCATGTCCAAAATGTGCAGAATAATTTCAAGGGTGGTATTCTAAAGATCTATATAAATTTATTTACTCAAACAATAGGGTTTTTCTACCACTAGATCATAAGTTCATAAATTGCCTGAAGAATCAATTTGATGGAAAAGTTGAAAATAGAGGCCCTCCCGTGATTATGGGTTCAGGTGATTGGCTTAAGAAGTATAAATATGCTAAATTGAAAGCTTGGGAGGATTTTTTTGATTGCGGTGATTCAATTGAAGAACCAAAACAAGTTGTAGTTAATATGCTAGAAGGAATGAAAAGGAAATCCATATTTTATGAGCTCCCTTACTTGAAGGATCTATTAATATCTCACCTATTAGATTCTATGCACATCTTCAAAATGTACCAGATTCTATATTTTGACATATATCAGGCAAAGAGAAGGACACCTTGTCTTCGAGGAGAGATATTGCTCTTTCATGTACCAAATTTGATAGAAAACATTTGTGGCCAAATAGGGAAAATGAAACATATGCAGAACCTCCATGGGTTTTGAAAAAAAAAGAGCTACACCAACTAAAAAATGTCATCCATTAAATAAGGACATCTACTGGCTATGGGTCATCATTGGCTAAAGCTTTTATAGTTGATGGACATATCACAGGATTTAAAACACATGATTTTCATAATTTTATGAAGGTATTATATATCATCATTTAAAATTTATTGGTAACATTGATTAAGTACTAAATATATTTTGATATTTTGTTGTGTGAGAAAAAAATACTAATGACCTTTTCATAAATTTTTTTGATAGCATATCATGCCATTGGTAATTAGGGGGGATTCTTGTCTTATCATTGACTTAAGGAATTCCATAGGTCAGTTGTCAACATTTACAAGGTATGTGGTTAGATGAAATGTTCATGTGTGAGACATAGATAAATTGTATTGCATTTTAATTTTTGACTAAAGGTTCCTACTAATTTACTATTCTTGTATTAGGTGGGTGACCTCCAAGGAGATCCAAAAATGTGAAGTGCCAAAATGGAAGAAGAAAATTACAGAAATTGTATGTGTATTTGAGAAGGAGCTCCCTACAAGTTTCATGGACCTACAAGTCCATTTACTTATACACCTAGTTGAAGACATTGAATTGGTGGGTTTCGTATCAATGAGGTTGATGTTTTTCTTTGAGAGGTATATGAAAACTCTAAAAATATATGTACAACAAAAGGCACATCCAGAGGGTTGCATGGTTGAAGGGTATGTATTGAATGAATAATTTTTCTTCCTGTGTGAATTCCTTGGTAAGGATTTTGAATATGGGCTATGCTTTTGGGATGAAGAATGAACATCAGATATTATTGATGGAGAAAAACCACAATCTAATGGTGTTCAAGTAGAAATTAGTAAGTAAATTTATGATCAATGTGGTTGTTTTTCTTGCAATCCTTAATTTACTCTATAATTTATTTATCAAATTAATAGCATGACATTTGGAGTTTGAAATAAACATGTTGACATGTAATAGGTGTAGAAAAAAGTGCTATACTCAACAAGTTCATTTTGTACCACATGGACTTTATGAACAAATGGATTGATATGATAAAAAGAGAGAATAAGCATTAGAAGCAAGGAGACAGTTTAAGAGATTGAACCCAAGGAATACTCCACTTCCCACTTATCTACTTGGGGAATGGGGAATAGATTGCACACTAGAATGGGTTACTGAACAATTCAAAATCAAATAAAAGATGCAGGTATAGATTCAAACATAATAGAAGATGAAATCAACATGTCTAACGGATGTGAAAGAAAGGTATAGTTGGAATTTTACAAAATGTCGTTTCCTTATAGTTTTGACACTATTAACTATTTTAATATTTGTCTTTATATTTTTTTCACTGAAATAAATGGTCTTTCATAGCTAAGGAAATATCTAGCAATGTGGGAATATGGTCGACATTATCATGTAGAAAGTGTAGATGTAAAGAGACGATCCTTTGATTGTGGCATCATGGTTGACTTCAAGCAATCTATTCGATCAATCTCAAAAGATAAGAATATAATTGAAGGGAATCTACAATATGTTGGGAAAATACAAGAAATTATTGAGTTGGATTACCGCTCTTTTAAATGTTGTATTTTTAACTGTAGATGGTATGAAGCATTTGAGAGGACACAAAGACATGATACCCATAGTGGCTTGTTTTCTATAGATTCCTCATGGTTCCTACCTAAGGATAAGAAGTTTTGTGTTCTATCGATTCATTGTGAGTAGGTATTTCTTTAACTCAAACAAGAAGCGGTAGTGATCATTAATCTATTAATTCATAGTTTATTACAAATATATACATGTGTTTATTAATTAATAAAATTGTTATAACATACGTCTAATATATGTATGTCATTCATGTGTATGTATTTTTCTATGAAGATATTTTGGACCCAAAATAGCTATTTTTCATACAATATGATCCAATATTAAGGCATGTATTTGATGATGCATTAGTGGATATTGAGAAAAATAATGATGGACAACAAAATGAGAGAGAGGGATTAGATAACATCGAAGAAATTGACATTCGTGATGATGTTAAAGATGGTTATGTTCACGCAAAAGAAGACAACAATCCAAAGTTAGATGATGTTATGGAAGACAACAATATGGATGGTAAAGACAATGATGATCCAAATACATTTGGTAACAATATAGATGATCTACAATCAAATTTCAATGATGATGAAGATGACGTAGGTCAAGATGAGGATGATGACAATATTAAATACTTGAAATAATATATGAACATTAATAATGATATAGTGGATGAAATTGTAGCAAACAATAATGTTAATGACCAAGAGTTCTAAATTTTCAGAATTATTTGAAATCCATGTTTAATAAAGGATGATTCTTATGGCCTAAACTTTGAAATGCTTTAGTAATATTATTTGTGTCGATAAAAATTACCTATTCCAATATCCTTAAATTGTTCAATCTTTGGTATGAATTGTTTCTAGAAAAAATTAGGATTACTTGGATGCTTCTTCCATTCATTTTGTATCAACATATTTTCATGAAGACACAAATGTTAATAAAATATTAATGCATGTAACTCACAATTATTTAAATAAGAAACTTTGTTAACTTTATTATTTTTAAATAGTTTCCATTTTTATGTTGAACATAATTTTGAACATGCAACTGAAAACATCCACAATAAATTCTTTTATGTATTAGCATATTCATTCACATAAGCACAATATTGATGCTCAATGACTAATATTCATTCAAATATATAAATACTTGAAAGAACATACGAACATTGACAATGATACACTGTATGGCATTGTAGGAGACACTAATGTTAATGACCAAGACCTCAAAATTTTCAAAATTATTTGCTATCCATGTTTAATAATGGATGATTCTTATGGCCTAAACTTGAAATGCTCCAGTAATATTATTTGTGTCGATACAAATTACCTATTTAAATATCCTTAAATTGTTCAGTCTTTGGTATGAATTGTTTGGAAAAAAAATTAGGATTACTTGGATGCTTCTTCCATTCATTTTGTATCAACATATGTCCGTGAAGACACAAAAGTTAATAAAATATTAATAAACATAACTAACAATTATTTAAATAGGTAACTTTGTTAACTTTATTATTTTTAAATAGTTTCCATTTTTATGTTGAACATAATTTTGAACATGTAACTGAAAACATCCACAGTAAATGATTTTATGTATCAGCATATTCATTCACATAAGCATAGTATTGATGCTCAATAAATGATATTCATTCAAATATATAAATACTTGAAAGAACATATGAACATTGGCAATGATGCACTGGATGACATTGTAGCAGAAAATAATGTTAATGACCAAGACTTCTAAGTTTTTAGAATTATTTGCAATCCATGCTTAAAAAAGGATGATTCTTATGGCCTAGACTTTGAAATGCTTCAGTAATATTATTTGTTTTGATACAAATTACCTATTGCAATATCCTTGGGTATGTGCAAGATCATGATGGGCCAAAAAGTGGCGATACGATGGGTATGTGTAGGGTATGTGGCTGATGATTTTTTTTACCCAAAATTGATGAAACGAAAAGGGTTTTTAAAGGAGATTCTTAGTTTTCTACCAATATAAATTATCCTTTAATTTGAATTTAATAAATAATTATTATTGATTTTCAAATTGACTTACGACTAAATTATTAATTAATAAGTTGATTGAAAAACATCTATAGCTTTTAAACAGTATCACATTTTTTGAATCTGAAACATGCTTCACATTTTATATTTTTTAAAAGTTGTAATAAAAAAATCATAATTAATTATTTACTTGGAAACAAATTACAAAAAAATATGCATCACATTAAGACATGAGTCCTCTACTTATATCTAAAATATTATTAAAAAATATTATCATTTTATTGTGGTTAGGGTAGTCAGATAGACACACTTCTTATTTTTTCCCTAAAATTTAAGTACTACTGCATTGAAATTTCAAATTTTCACCAAATAGATTTAGAAAAAAAAATATCCTAGTAGTTTAGAAACTACATTCAATTTCCTATAGATTCTATTCTTACATATTTTTCAAATAATAGAGATAACGTATTCAAATTTTTACATCAAGTTTCCTAACTCTGATTTTTCAGAATTTTTTGCCACTTAAGGGTCTATTTTTTCCATGATGATCCTACACATACCCCCTTAAATTGTTCAATCTTTGGTATGAAGTGTTTACAAAAAAAATTAGGATTACTTGGATGCTTCTTCCATTCATTTTGTATCAACATATGTTCGTGAAGACACAAAAGTTAATAAAATATTAATGCACGTAACTCACAATTATTTAAATAAGCAACTTTGATAACTTTATTATTTTTAAATAGTTTCCATTTTTATGTTGAACATAATTTTGAACATGTAACTATCCACAATAAATGCTTTACTATATTAGCATATTCATTCACATAAGCACAATGTTGAGGCTCAATAACTGATGTTCATTCAATTATATAAATACTTGGAAGAACATATGAACATTGACAATGATACACTGTATGGCATTGTAGGAGACACTAATGTTAATGACCAAGACCTCAAAATTTTCAAAATTATCTTCAATCCATGTTTAAAAAAGGACGATTCTTATGGCCTAAACTTTGAAATGCTTCAGTAATATTATTTGTGTCGATACAAATTACCTATTGCAATATCCTTAAATTGTTTGATATTTGGTATGAATTGTTTGTAGAAAAAATTAGGATTACTTGGATGCTTCTTTCATTCATTTTGTATCAACATATGTTTGTGAAGACACAAAAGTTAATAAAATATTAATGCACGTAACTCAAAATTATTTAAATAAGCAACTTTGTTAACTTTATATTTTTATGTTGAACATAATTTTGAACATATAACTGAAAACATCCACAGTAAATGCTTTTTTGTATCATCATATTCATTCACATAAGCACAGTATTGAGGCTCAATAACTGATATTCATTCAATTATATAAATACTTGAAAGAACATATGAAAATTGACAATGATACATTGGATGACATTGTAGCAGAAAATAATGTTAATGACCAAGCCATTCATCATAGTTGGGTATGTTCAAGATCATCATGGAAAAAACAAGCCCTTAAGTGGCAAAATTTTTAGAAAAATCAGAGTTAGGCAACTTGATGTAAAAATTTGAATAAGTTATTTGTATTATTTCAAAAATATGTAAGAATAAAATCTATAGAAAATTGAATTAGTTTCTAAACTACTAGGTTTTTTTACTTTTTAAATCTATTTGGTGAAAATTTGAAATTTCAATGCAGTAGTACTTAAATTTTAGGGAAAAAATAAGAAGTAGGTGTCTATCGACCACCCTAACCACAATAAAATTATAATATTTTAGATATAAGTAGAGGAATCATGTCTCGATGTGATGCATATTTTTTTGTAATTTTTTTCCAAGTAAATAATTAATTATGAATTTTTTTATTACAACTTTTAAAAAATATAAAAAACTTGTATGTCTGACCACCTTAACTTGGTCAAAACTTCATTAAATTCAATTTTATTTTCTTTAACCCTATAGTATGCAAAGCATAGAATGTGACAAATGTTTTGGATTCAAAAAATGTGATACCATTTGAAAGCTATAGATGTTTTTCAATCAGCCTATCAATCAGGACTTTAGTCGTAATTCAAATAGAAAATGAATAATAATAGTTGATTAAATTCAAAGTAAAGCATAATTTATATTGGTGGAAATATGAGAATCTCCTTTAAAACCCCTTTTCATTTCATCAAATTTGGGTTAAAAAAAAGTTGTCAACCACATGGGCCATCATATCACTTAGATATCGCCACTTTTTGCCCCATCATGATCCTACACATACCCAGTTGAGCTACTTTTTTACCATGTACACTATATATTCACATCATATGAGGATTGGGTTGATACATGTTTAAGCGAATAATAAAAAAATGTCTAGTCTAAAAAGATGGTGTAACTTTATGCTTTCACATATATAAATCACGAAAACATAATGAAACACAACATAACAAATTAACTAATATATCTATTGAAGGAAACTATATTTGATAAAATTAAACTTAAAATTACCAAATAAAAAAAAACTACGCATTTCATTTTTATATTTTCTCCACATTAAAAACAAATTTATTTAGATTAACAACCTAAATTAAAACCCAATTATTATCCTCACAAATTTTTTAATCAACATTTTAAATAACATATTCTTTGTTATGTAACCAAAAATTAATTCTATTAAATATCCATTGACTATTTCATATTTCCACTAAAACTAATCGTACCTCAATGTTAAAGCTTAAAGCTTTGAAATCACACATTAAATTTTTTATACTTAACGCAACAAACATTTTGACTAATGGCAAGACACAATGCCATCATCATCAATGGCATGATTAAAAAATTGGAAAAAGCTCAATAGGGGTCTTTGGTGGTTGATCTAGAAGAGGTCAATGATAAAAACGAGGATGAGGATGTTGGTATTTCAAAGAGAACTAGGGCTAAGTTGAAGAGGAAGGATCCTCCTACACCACAGATGATTCAAACCTTCAATAAGGGTGTTTAGGACATGTAGAACCTGGAGGCTGAGACCGAGTCTATTCTAAAGCTGGGTTAGTTGCGACTGGTCTTTTTGTTGGATTTTTGGCTAGTTTTTTGTCTGACCCTCCTAGTCTTTTACGGGTGGCTGTTGCTTGTTCTGGTTTCTTCCTCTTGTGTAGCCTATTTTTTCTGTTGGAATTTTTAGTCCTTTCTCTTTCGTTGTAAACTTGGTAGTTTCAGGTCCCTCTAAAACCCATTTTTCCCTTTATCAAAAATAAACATTTTGACTACGTATTTATGTTAATTTTAAAACTAGGCCTTGGTTTCCTATTTATATAGGAAGCAACAAGCTACAAGCCTTTTACAAAAGTAGATGACCATTCATAACTACTTCTTTTACTAACAACTATTTAAATAGCATAATTAAGGAACTAACAAGACTTAAAAAATTTTGACATATGGTTCCATTATTCAACGTAGAAGACCCATGATCATTGATCTGGAAAAGTCTTCCTCTCCATGATGAATGTCCAAATGCTCTCACCCCATTATCCTATTCTTCTAAAACCAAATATGTTTCCTCCCATTGATACACCATAAAATTTGCTGGCCGCTTATATTCCTAGATATTTGGCATGTTTGCAAGATGATTTTTCCATCGACTATCTATTAATTCCTTTGTATCATTGACAAACTTTAGATATCCCACATCAAGAAAAATCAACCCATCCATGATCTAATTTAGCCTATGAAGACTAGTATCATCATCTATTGTGTGGTCTCACAACACGCCCCATTTTTCCCCTTGGAAAAATGTGGACCCCCTTTTTCTTTACTTCTCCTTGATCTTTTTTTTCTGCTTGCTTCGGCATTGTTTTGGTGCTCAGTCGGTTGCTAATTTCCTCTCATTTTCACTTGGCCTCTTTGTTTTCATATCCTTTTATTTCTCGATTTTGGTGTTTTGGTATGCTCTTAATGTTTAGTATGTTACCGGAAACTAGAATCTCAGAGTCCTCCATTCGAGCCAAAAGGAATTTGTATCTTCATAAGATTCTAGCTCCACCCTATATTTCATTGATCAAAGTTTTAATCTTGGTAATTTAATTTTTTTGCCAGAGTCCGATATTTTATTGTTTCTTTTTCTTGAAAGTCAGAATCGAGGAGTCTATTTTGAAATTTTATCAAATCTTTCTTTTAGACTCATTTTCCGGTCTTTCCTTTCATTTCAGTTTTCTCTTTCCTCAGAAAGCATTTCCCAGATCCCGATATTGTTTGTTTCTTTCAAAAGCAATATTTCAAAGCTTTAATCCTAGTGATCACCAATCGATCACATATCTTTATTAACATAAACCTTGTAAAGAATCAACATGAGATCTGATTTCCACATATAATCACCGCACCATTGTTCTTCATAAATAGTGAGCCAGTGTGGAAATCTAGGTGTTCGTGATTTGGGACCTAATCCATAATGATTTGGTGCAGGAGCACCTACACCTCACCCCTTAATTGTGATCATTTGAAAACACATAGTGTATTCAAGTGGTAAGAATTAGTGTTTTGAGATCTTATGTTGCTAATAAGGTCTAAACAAGACCAATTGTCATGTTCTTAGTTGAGTTTTAAGGTTTTGTGGACATAAGGTGTAAAATTGCCATATTGCATTAAGGTTGTCTTGTAAGCCTTTGAGAGAAAATTCTTTGATTTATAGGTGAATATGCTAGGTTGGGGCTTTGACAATGTAATAAGGCTTTTCAATCCATTTGAGTGATTTCTAGGGGTTATAAGTTGCAACCATTGCACAAAGCGTTCAATATACTTGTAATGGTGATAAATTGTGTAAAGGGGGTAATTAGTCTTCCAATGGTTATTAGAGTTTAAAAATTAGTTGCAAGGAAATTGTTCGGTGGTTGAAATAGGAAATTGTATAAGAACACCTTGTACACCTGAAGGAAGGGTTAATGGAGTTTTTTATTTAAGAATATATGTTCTATTCTATGCCAAAACTGTGTTTTTCCAGATTTTCCTCTGAGTTTGGTTTTGTATAGACCCGTACAAGTGTGGTATGAATTAAATTACTTCAAGGTTTTCAAATTAAATGTATTGAAATTTCATTGTTTCTATTTTGGAAGGCTAACATGCCATTTTGTAGAATGAACCTTAAAGAACACAATGACTGCCCTGTTTCACAGTTAACGGTTTTGGAGCCTACATTGCAATGAATCTCACCAATCCACCCACTATTTTTTCACTGTAACTTGGTGGATTGGTGTGTAATATGGTAAAGTAGATGTACAATGCTTTGGAAGGTGAGAGATGTAGTTTAGTTATCAATGAAGTGAAACTAGGGCTGGGCAGTGATGCTTTCCACAAGGAAAGTGAGGAACCCAAGTAGTGATTTCAAAAATTAATGAAGCTAATGACTTGGAGAGTGTTTATTATGTTTATGCAGAGATATTAAAAGATGTTTGAATCAGTAATTTTTTATGGCAAGGTTGGGAGTATGGATTTTTAGTGAAACCCTTGTTTTGTGCAAGTAAAAGTGAGGGTTTTGAGTAAGATACTAAAATAAGAATTTGAGGTCCTAAGACCTTGTGAATCCTCTATTTTGAAACTTAACTTAAGACTTTTTTAAGTCAGTTTGGGTTGGGAATGAAATCTTAGAGGGGTTCCTTTGGAAAAAAGGGCTAATTGGGGCTTCAAAACAGTGAGAAAAGTCATTTTGGAGGAATTGTTCTAAAGGAGTCTTGTGCACTCTTTTGATATGCCATGTGTCTCAAATATGGGTATCTAGATCACCCTAGAGTTAGTTAAGTTCTGTGGAAAGTTTATGGGTTAAGGCCAAAAAATTGGGTTGCTAGTACTACTAGAGTTGAAGGGTGCAATTTGGGAATTTGTGTTTTTATTGGTTGTTGAACTTGGAGGATTAGTTGAATTGCTTTATATGATCATCCTAATCTTGTTAGATTCCTCCTGAAAGATAATTGTCAATTAGATTAAGATTGAGTCTCCTGGGGTCTGCATCATAGTGGTATCAAAGCAAGGTAGTAGATCTTGTGTTATTGATTGATTGGTTTTGCAGTTTAGTGAAGAGATAGGATTGAGAGGATGCCTCCCAAGGGGAGTGTTGTTGCAAGAAGAATGGATGAACAAGCTAAAAAATTAGTGGCCTTGCAGAAGAGGATGGCTGCATGGGAAACAAAGCATAGAGTGGAAGAGGATGTAAGTGAAACTAAAGAGGAAGAAGAAGCTCTTGTGAAGAAGAGGAGATGGACCCTGATGATGCAAGAACAATGAATCTTTTGAAGGCTATGAAGAATGAGGGACACGGAAAAATAGATGTTCCTATGTATGGAGGAAAAATTGACAGTGAAGAGCTCCTGGATTGGATTGGGGCTATGGAAAACTACTTTGATAGTGAAGATGTTGATGGAATTAAGGTGAAGAAAGCCAAAAAAATATTGAAGGGGCATGCCTTGGTATGGTGGAATTTTGTGTAGGAGGAAAGGGAGAGACAAGGAAAGAGAAAAATCATTTCATGGGAAAGGATGAAGGCTAAAATGAAAGGTAAATTTCTTCCTGCTGATTACAATGTTCAATTTCTTAAGAAATTGCAAAATCTTAGACAAAAATATTTGGATGTGCAATAATATACTGAAGAATTTTATATATTAAGCATAAGGACTAAGCATGAAGAATATGAGGATGAAATGGTTGCTAGGTATTTGAATGGTTTGAGGTATAACATCCAGGATGAGATCAACATTTTGGCACCCAAATAAATTCAACAATTCCAGATGGCCATGAGAGCAGAAGAGAAACTGACGAGAAGACAAGAGAAGGCAACAAGAGGAAGAGGAAATACATCTAGGGGCAGAGGTACAAGTTCAACATCAAGGTAACCTAAAGAAGATCATGAAGAAGCTGATAAGAACAAGGACCAAGTTCCTAAAGCAAGAGGAGGATGGAGAGGAGGAAGAACCAACTTTAGATCAAGAAGAGATTATGGTGAATTCTTAGGAAGATGCTATAGGTGTAATGAGTTTGGACACCCATCATTCAAGTGTCCTAAAAGGTTTAGTACTGCTGCAAGTGGAAGTGAAAGGAAAGGTGATAAAAGAGTCCAATATGTGCAAGGAGATGAAGAAGAGAGTGTGAGTTCACCAAGAAGACCTGTAGATCCTGAAATAGGAGAAGCACTCATGGTAAGAAGGACCTTGTTGCAAGGACAAAAGGAAGAATATTTGAGCCAAAGAAGGAGTCTCTTTAAAATAGCATGCAAAAGCAAAGGTAAGGTGTGTCAAGTTGTAATTGATTTTGGTTCTCAGGATAATATAGTGTCTAGGGAGATGGTGGATAAGTTAAGTCTAGAGAGGATTCCTCATGTGGCACCTTATAAAGTTTCTTGGGTCAATGATAGCCAAAGTCTAATAGTAAATGAGCAAGCCTATGTTGATTTCCAAATTGGGGAGTATAAGGATAGGGTCCTGTGTGATATTTTTCCAATGGAATGTTGCCATCTGCTCTTAGGGAGGCCATGGAAATTTGATAGGAAGTCTATGTATGATGGTTGGGAAAACACCTACACCATTTGGAAGGATGGTAAAAGTTTCAAGTTAACTCCTTTGCAAGGAAAAGAGAAGGATAAAGGAAAATCTAAGGTAGTGATTCTTGGAAAAAAAGAGCGTCTCAGGCCTAAGGACAATAAGAACAATATGTTTCTTGATGTGGAGTAGTGTTATGGTGTGGATACATTAAGAAAAAGACCTCTAAGTGTTGCTAATATAGTGGTGTTGAATGATGGTGAATCTAAGGAATCTAAGGAGGATGGTGCTCTAAAGGAAAAGCAAATTTATGTGAAGGTTATGGGAAAAGTTAATCTAAGCAAGGACGGTGATTAGTTGTTTATATCACAATAGTGAGAGATTGAGAAAATGGAGAAGCTTTTAATTGGGATAGTGGTCTGCCCTATTCTATCTTTTGGAAAGGAAAGGAAGTCAAATCTTCCAAAGACTCTAAAGTTTGATAACTCAGTCATGAAGAGGACTGTACAAACAAGGATAGTAAGTTAGAAGTATGCATTCATGAATCAAGGTGAAGTGGATCAAGTGAAAGGGAAGACAAAGGTCTGTAGTAGTACCAAAACATTAGGTACAGGAAGTACAGGTCTAACAAAGTTTCAAGGAATAAGCACAGTACTTGTTAAATCTGACAGAGGTGAAATGACAGTTGTGAGGACTGATGGATAGAGAATAAATCATGGAGAGTAGCACAAGCTCATGGTACTTGATGGAGATGGTTGGAAGGCAACAAGGAGATAGAAAACAACAGGTAAGAGGCCTTTGAGAGGTCCTACTATACCATTGAAATCACAAGACATAGGTACAGGGTAGAATATAGGTGTAAGCAAGTATGGAGTACAAGAGATTAGTTAGTGGCAGTGGCTTGGGAATCAGAGGAGTCTTCTTCCAACATGGAGGTGTTGGTATCTACCTCAATTCATGTGGCATGAATATTTTTCTAGGGGTGGTGTATGGTGCAGGAGCACCTACACCTCACCCATTAATTGTGATCATTTGAAAACACATAGTGTAGTCAAGTGGTAAGAATTAGAGTTTTGAGGTCTTATGTTGCTAATAAGGTCTAAACAAGACCAATTGTCATGTTTTTAGTTGAGTTTTTAGGTTTTGTGGACATAAGGTGTAAAATTTCCATCTTGCATTAAGGTTGTCTTGTAAGCCTTTGAGAGAAAATTCTTAGATTTATAGGTGAATATGCTAGGTTGGGGCTTTGACATTGTAATAAGGCTTTTCAAAGCCATTTGAGTTATTTTTAGGGGTTATAAGTTGCAACCATTGCACAAAGTGTTCAATATACTTGTAATGGTGATAAATTGTGTAAAGGGGGTAATTAGTCTTCCAATGGCTATTAGAATTTAAAAATTAGTTGCAAGGTAGTTGTTCAGTGGTTGAAATAGGAAACTATATAAGAACACCTTGTACACCAGAAGGAAAGGCTAATGGAGGTTTTGATTTAAGAATATATGTTCTGTTCTACGCCAAAACTGTATTTTTCCAGATTTTCCTCTGAGTTTGGTTTTGTACAAACCCATACAAGTGTGGTATGAATTAAATTCCTTTAAGGTTTTCAAATTAAATGTGTTGACATTTCATTGTTTCTATTTTGGAAGGCTAAGACACCATTTTGTAGAAGGAACCTTAAAGAACACAATGACTGCCCTATTTCACAGTTAAGGGTTTTGGAGCCTACATTGTAATGAATCTCACCAATCCACCCACTTTTTTTGCACTGTAACTCGGTGGATTGGTGTGTAATATGGTAGAGTAGATATACAATTCTTTGGAAGGTGAGAGATGTAGTTTAGTTATCAATGAAGTGAAACTAGGGCTGGGCAGTGATGCTTTCCACAATGAAAGTGAGGAACCCAAGTAGTGATTTTGAAAATTAATGAAGCTAATGACCTGGAGAGTTTTTATTATGTTTGTGTAGAGATATTAAAATATGTTTGAATCAGTAATTTGTTATGGTAAGGTTGGGAGTATGGATTTTTAGTGAAACCCTTGTTTTGTGCAAGTAAAAGTGAGGGTTCTGAGTAATATACTAAAATAAACCTTTGAGGTCCTAAGACCTTGTGAATCCTTTGTTTTGAAATCTAAATTAAGACTTTTTAAGTCATTTTGGGTTGGGAATGAAATTTTAGAGGGGTTCCTTTGGAAAAAAGGGCTAATTGGGGCTTCAAAACAGTGAGAAAAGTCATTTTGGAGGAATTGTTATGAAGGTGTCTTGTGCACTCTTTTGATATGTCACGTGTCTCAAAAATGGGTATCTAGATCACCCTAGAGTTAGTTAAGTTATGTGGAAATTTTATGGGTTAAGGCCTGAAAACTGGGTTCCCAGTACTACTAGAGTTGAAGGGTGCAATTTGGGAATTTGTGTTTTTATTGGTTGTTGAACTTGGAGGATTAGTTGAATTGCTTTATATGGTCATCCTAATCTTGTTAGATGCCTCCTGAAAGAAAATTATCAATTAGATTAAGATTGAGTCTCCTGGGGTCTACATCATGATTGCACCTATATTCTAGGAATTAATGTAAAATAACAGGTAATTAATGAAGGTGGGGAACTACCTATGTACTTGGCATCACCTCAAGCATACAATTTCTTTTACAACATTCCACTTCACATAATATTGAAAATTTTCTAAGGAAATTGAATTAATGAAACGACATTGTTGTGCAAAGAGAGGTAAATTTCAAAAAAATAAGACGCAACTACCAAGGGTTTTTGAAGTAGCATTGTGAAGAATCACCATTATTAACCAGAAATAGGTATGTTTCGAATAACTAATACTTCGTTAAGAGTTTCTCAATTTGAAAAATCTTGATAATGGTATTTCCCATTCTGAAATGAAATGTAAATTATTCTCTAAGTTGTTAAATTTAATAAAAAATGAATTGAAAATTTTATGAAACAAAAGTTTTGGTTAAATTTAACCCTAACTCGCACACAAGACACTTATTCTAAAAATTTCAAAGCACATTATATACAAAATAAGTACTTATGATGCAAGGGAAGAAGATGAATTCAAGTATTGCAATTCACAAGTCGTACCCATCAACATAGTGGTTACAGACACTCATATGGGTTGGTCTTCTAACATTGAAATCTGTTCATGCCTATTACAAGAGAATCCTTCTCAATGTACCAAGAATGTTGTGGCAAATGGGTTACTTCGTGCAGGAGGGTTTCAACTAGAAATGGAAGCTACTGAATTAGTTATGCAATGTATAAATCATTTCAACACAACCATGAGGATTGTTGAGAAATAAGGGAAAATTTATGCAGACCTGTCACAGAAAGGAATCATATACACATTTGGTCTCTCCATTTACATAAAGATGTTCAATGTTGACCTAAATGCCAAGACTAGGATATACCAGAGCACTGAAGAAAGTAATATAGAAATTATGAGCACCCAATGGTGCCAACAACCAATTACACAATAGACCAAAGTAATTTAGAGGTCTATGTTTAAACAAGAAATGCAAGAAATTATAACCTTGCTGAGTAGAGTTGTTGGTTTAAGAGATGCAAGCAAGTTTGAACCCTGGATGTTCGTGATAATATCCCACATGATAGAGGGTCCTCTGGAGTTGCATTGGGGAAAATTGATAAGTGATAGACTACATGAATAGATTACTACATTCCCCAAAACTAGATTCTTCTACATGTCATCGCATGTTATTTACTATTGTACTATGAGAGCCAGTAAACAAGAGTTTAAACAACTTGATACTCTGGGCACAAAGGTTGGCAACAGTTTGATATATGCACATCTACCCTAGATCACCGTCCATGGGTATAAACCTGATTACAAGAAAGTTAATGATTTTTTCTCCATGAAATTGGTGAGAATAATGGAAGGTGATAAAGCTAAAAGATTATCCCTAGAAGCCAAAGTGCCATTCGACCTATGGGAGGTTGGTACATATAGTTCCCAACTTACTCAAGTACATTTGAGTGGAGGGATTTGATGGAAACCCATTCATGCTGCCCAAGTATCCTAGAGATAAAATTGTTTTATTGGAATTAGTGAGACAATTAAAACTATCTCAGGCTCTTTAAACCCATGCTCAAAAAAAGTCCTCATTTAAATTTCCCACTACAATAGGAAATTATAAGTGCAATGCAATTAAAGTAACTTATTTGTGTGAAGAAGAACTGAGGACCTACCATTTTGAAGAATTCCCACTCTAGAGAGTGTATTATGATATTGAAGGAAATATTGCTAAAAATATAGCTAGTTTTCGTGCTCATGTGCCTCATTTAGAAGATTATTGGCTTAACAATGAAGAAGAGCACATGGTAAGAAGAAGAAAATATGAAAGAATGACTTTAAGATTTTCTTAGATGCTCAAGCTTTATGACATCCCAGACAAATTGGAAGAAGATGGTGGTTAGGTGCTGAATTAATTTTACAATGATGATAAGGTATATGATGAACCCATTCCAAACCCAGGTGTTGATGATGAAGATATGACATCAATTGATGAGTTCAGTAGACTAGTCTTAAGGTATAATCAACACTAGATTGATGATTTTTGTAAAGGTTTGAGAGACATAGGAATTGAACCTATCTTCTTAGAAGATAAAAGAAAGAAACAAAGAGATGAAACTACTTTTGAAAGTGAAAATCCTACCAAGAAGAAAAGAAAGACTAGTAAGGTGACTCCAGGTATTAGAATTGAAAAAAGAACCCCTAAAACTAAAAGACAAGAATTTCCCATAAAACCATTTTGATGAACAAAAATATACAAAGATAGGTAAATATAAATCAAAAGTGAGACCTAAAGGTGCATCCTCTTCTACAACTAATCCAAGAACAAGAGTAATTATTAATGAAGGAACAAGAGCAACAAAGAATATTGGTGCACAAATCAGGTCTACATCTCAAAGGGCTGCAACACTATTTACCTCTCACCCTTTTATTAATATGGCTAGTATGAAAAAAGCACTGGGAGGGACTCCTATAGCTTTAGAGGAAATTTCTTAAGAAGATGAAGCTAGAATTAAAGTACAAGTGGAAAAATGGGGTGCTATGTTGGAGAAAGTGAAAGAAAAGAAGTCTAAAGAAAAACCCATGGTACACCCGGTGATAGAAGAAATTCAAGATACAAGCTCTAACCCCATAAATGTTGAAGAAGAAGAGTTCATTCAAGGAATGCTCACCTCAGAGGTAGAAAACCATAGTGTACTTGAAATGGAAACATGGGAGATTGCAGAGCAGAATCCTATTGATGAAAGAATTGTTGAAGATACTCTTGATTCCCAACCTTCACTTGGGAATATACAAAAGGTTAATGAACACTCACAAGTCTTTGAAGAATCACAGAAGGGCCATACTGAAACTAAAATTATAGAAGAAGAAGCTATGAACTTTGCAGAAGGTGGAATTGAAAATAGAGACAATCTTGGTGTAGCAGTGAATGAAGAAGATAATGTTCAGAGATATTAAATAGGAAATATAGATAGAAAGGAAAATATAAGTCTCCAAATAGAGGAGGTAGTGTGAAATCCTACCAATCCCGAATCTATGCTAGATATCACAAAAGAAATCCCCATTTCAGAAAATGTGGAAAGTCAAAGAGAAGAAATTCTTGAAACAAGTGGTAAACAGGGACAAAGAAATGTTACAGAGGTATAACAAGATGATGATACACTTGATTAGTTAATCAGGGAATTAGCTTCTCCAATGGAAGTGGAATTATTACCTCTGAATCTTAATAATTTTATGCAAGAAGTAGGTACTCCTAAACCTAGCCAAAGAGAAAAGACAAAGCATGTCATACAAAGAAATGTAGATGGCAACAAAAATATTTAGATAACCACTCCAACAACTGATAAAGAAAAACATGAAATAATTCCTAAGGAGTATAAGATCACAAGTATTAATCTTGGGCACTCATCTTGGCAACAAGAATTAGAAGAAATAAAAGTAAATTTAAATGCTACTATTTCTAGAGTACATAAGGAAAGAGAATTGAAAGAATGGGTTGCTACATTGGAACACTTCATTAAGTCTTTAACTTTATCTAGTCGAGAACAAGCTGAACTACCCCAACATGCGGTGTTGATGTCACAAGAGCAAGTAGATGCAATTATTGTAGTTTGTCATAAAATGAACATGTTTGAAGAATGGATTCAATACTGGGTAAAGCAGGGAGAAGAATTTATTATAGATGCAACAAGAAAGTACAAGAAATCATGCCATCATTCAGAGAAATAGAAAAATATTTGAAGATGAATGTAGATTTCACTAGGAGCAAGTCATTGATGAAAGGTGAAACATTAAAATTATCATGTAGTCAGACATCCAAGTGTTAATACCGAATAGTGTAATATTAGGGCATGAAATTTCATTGCAAGGAAAGTGGAAGAAATAACTAAAATGGGAAGGTTACATGTTAATACAATGTATTGAAGGATATGAAAGAGTCAGTATTGAGTGCAAAAGATTGATTAGTAAAAATCAAGAATTTATGGAAATATTGACGCGTCAAGGTTTTGATCCCCAAACATTAGAACAGGAGGGAAAATAAGCTAAAGCATTCAAGGAATGGATAGAAAGAATAAATAGAGATCTTGTTCAATTGCTGAAGCAGGAGGTTATTGACGAGATAATACAGTGCATAAATGTTATAGCCAAGTATGAAGCAGACAAAGCAAAAAAAAATGATATCATACTTTGATTAACTGAAGAATATATTAGGATCAAGCTCAGTTGGAGATAAATATGAAGAACTTCAAATGAGTGCATACATCAAGTATTAAGATATTTTTGAGAATATCAACTGAAGAAAGAAGGAAGAATCCCGGAGCCCGACTCATAAGTGAAAAGATAAAGAACTGGATACAGGATACTAGAAATATGATGAAGTTCATTTTGGTTTCAACCTTAAATTTGTAGGTTTATCCCAGTCCTAGTAGGTGTTCCTCATTATGGCATTTTGAAAGGAAGCTAGTAGCCTTAATTGATACAACGTGTTCATTTTGGAGTATGAAGAAAAGTGTTGCCATAGATGCAGTCAAAGCCTTGAATTATTCTAGAATGTTCTTATTGACAGTTGGCAGATGCCACGTGACACATTTTAACTTTTTTTGTTTCTAATTCTCTGGATTGACTTTTAAGTTGTACTTATAGGGCCTTGTTTCTATAAAAGGTCATCTCCTCCTTCATTTTTATTTTAAGTTTAGAATTTATGGATGTCGGAGGAGCATAATTTTTTTTTAAGTTTTGTTCTTTTTTCTTGTTTTCTAAACCATTCCTGCATAAAAATTTGTATGCACGTAGAAATTAATTGATATCAGAGCTTAATGGATGGCTACCTATCTTAGTATCTTTTGTAGTTGGTTTTGTATGTTTGGCCGGACAAGACTGTATGTTGCACTATTTAAGGGTGCATACAAAACCTACTCGGTATCCATAAATGAAACCCTCTCTTCAAAATCTTGCACCATTTTATGTGTAGCTATGAAGTAATCAGGTGAACTATAAAGTGGTTTTCTCTGTTTTAATTAATTCTTTGGGACATCCATAGAGAATAATGGGGAGAAACTTTTTTTTTTTAGTATTTTTGATACTTTTTTTTAGAATAGATGTTTAATATTTGAAAATGTTCCAAAAAATTAAATGAATGGAAATAATTTTGTTGAAAATATTTCATTTTCCATGAAGTTGTTGAATGCTTAATGCTAAATCTACTTAAGTGAAATCAAATAATTTGTGGTGTTCATGAAATATTATGTTGAATCTTTTTATTTCATCATGTTATTTGATGAATGAAGTGAAATTTTTATGTGAAATGTTTTTAATTCTTAGCAAAGCTAGAAATAACCATAGTCCCTTTGAGATTAAAAACAATATCACATCATTGCTTGAGAGAAACCCTAGTGCAACCATGACCTAGTTATTAGAGACTTGGGATTGAATGAAAGCCAATCTTTCTCTTGTGTATGCAAAATTCCCCTTTAGGTTGTCTTTGTTCCATATCTTTCAAGAAGGATAGGCTCTTCGTGTTCTTTTCTATGGAGATTTTATTCGATCTATTTTCTATGAGTGAAATCGTCATCAACAAAAACTCGCACTAGGAGGGCCTATTGTTGTTATTTTTGGTTTTTTTAGGGTGTAAACTGGATTTTCGTAGAACCACTAGATCTCGATCTAGTGATCCTCGGGTGACCTTAGTCAAGCTTAGTGGTCGAACATCATCTAGACCTCAAAATACTGGAAGTTTAAGTGCAAGTCCAAAGATTCCAACTGTTGTTGCACCATCACCTCCTATAGTGATGGAATTCTTTAATGTGGAGTAACTAATTCAGTTTTCCGTATACAATGATTTACCAAAAAATATTGACAAGTTGTGTCCTAAGTATTATTTTTACAAAGATTTTGAAGAACATATTAGTATATTCAAGGATACATGCTTTCAAGCAAGAATTCAACATGAAGATGTCGTGTGTCGGTTGTTCCCATATACTTGAAGTGATGAAGTTTACCAGTGGTATATCAACTTGCCTCACAATTCTATCAGATTATGGAAAGACATGGAAACTCAATTTTTAGTCAGGTTTAGAACACTGACTAATCCTGCTTTGTTATATCATCATTTATCTCAAATCAAGAGGTTTGAAGGCGAACCTATACCCACTTTTAACAATAGATTTTGAAAGGATTATTCTAGGTTACAAGAACCTTATGTAGTGGATAATTTGTTTGCTATCATAGTTTATTATATAGTAGTAGATCCTTTGACTGCTATGTTTGTGAAGCGAAGAGAAAATCCTCCCACTACTTTACCAAAAGCCTATGATGAAGCCATAAGTGTAAATTTAGAAATGAAACATCTTGGAAATGGATCATCCGTGAATGGTAGAAATGGATTGAATATTTACCCTACCCTGAATGTAAATGGAGTCCCTAGAGGTCATCCTATGCCTCCTAATTTTTATCCTACAATGGTCCAGAATGGTACATTTCCTCAAAATACTATCTTTCAACTAGGAAATAGTCAAGCTTTGGTTCCTCACCTTGGTCTAGCTATTACAGAGCTACATCTTAATGGAAATTATTTTTTCTCACAAACTCAGGAAAACCAAAATGTCAAAAATTCTAAGGAAAAGGAAGACATGAAAGAAGTTACAGCTCAACTCAAGAGATTAACCACAAAGGTTACACAATTAAGGAATCAAATTTTCTATTCTTAGAATAATAATCAGAATTTGTAAAATTGAATGTATAATGCTCCTAGACCACCTAGACCTTGGAATACACACCCTAATAATGGGGGAGTATCAACACCTTTAGATAATCCTGATTCAACTGATGAAAAGTCTACATGAAAAGTGAACTTAGGTGACCTTGCAATGAACAATTAGTATATAATTCATAATACAAATGCTCATGATAAAGTAGATTGTTCACAATTTGAAATTGCTTCAGACATTTTGTTTGCCACTACTCATTATAATGAGCATTGTAATTCTCATCCTCCTAACGGAAATGAATTAGTTCCGGTAGGATATGATTTTACTATAGTTCTAGAAAGTTATGAATGCTTCAAATTACCTACTGCTATCATGAGTCATGCTCATGAATATGAAGGTGATAATTCGACTATGACTTTGGAAACATACACTTTTCCTTATTAGGACAAAAACAAGCCTCAAGAAGAAATGAATGAAATACATGCCTTTCAATAGTATTAGAAGGGACATAATTACAACATGAGGAACAACGTTAATAGTGGAGGTAGATTCAACATGCCTTTAACAACATCCATCCTTCCTAATAACTTCATCACTCTACCTGATGAAAAATCAAGTAATAATCCTAGGTTACCCAAGGTGACCTCCTGCTACAATTCATCAAATGTTTCAAAAGGTGAAACAATAGACTCCGCTGATCAGAACAATTTGACTAATTATTTAGTGGAAGAAATTAAGAAGGAAAAGATTAGCTTTTCTCTATCAGAATTGCTTAAGACACCTATGATTAAGAAATATTTCTTAAACACTTTAGAAGATTTTCCTAAAGAAAGAAAATTCAAGGGCATTCAAGTGAAAGATAGTCAGGCTAAAGTAAAAGATAAGAACATCATTCCTATAACAGACGTGCAAGTAGCCTTTTACAAAATAAAATTAGAGTCCCCACCATTTTTTCTCACTTTGAGAATATTCGGTAAGAATCTTCATAACTGCTTAGTAGAATCTAGAGTGTATACTAATGTGATGTCGTTATCCATATGTCAGACATTAGGGTTAACGCCTACAAATTCTTTAAAGAAAGTCACTCAACTTGACCAAAAAAAAGTAAACGTAGTAGGATAGTTGACTAATATTCACATGCAATTGGCTTCTGATCCCATAATCCAATATTATATTGATATTCAAGTCATGGAGATACCTAATACTTATGATATGCTTCTAAGTACAGATTGGTCTAAAACATTGAATAGATACATGGCTACTGATTTCTCACACATGTGGTTACCATGGAAAGGAGTTCCTAATCAAATTTAGATTGAAAGAGAACCATGCATGAAGTATATGATCATAGATTATGATAAGAAAAATGAAGTTCTATATATCGATGTAGAACCAAGAGTTTACAAAATACGAAGTTCAGGAGTTAAAATTGAGGAAATTTTTGCTTATGATTCTAATAAATCTAATGAATTGACTCCTAGAACAGATGTTTTAATTGAATCATATTGTGATTCTTCTAAAGAAGAGAATAGTCCTTATGATAAATTTTAGAGGAATATTATTGGAAAAGTTCAAGAAAGATGTAAAAGTAAAATTTCACTCAAAAATTTATTGTTGCAGGATTGGTGCAAGTTGCATAATGTTGCACACTCAAAAAACAACTGTATGATGTAACTGGAGATAATTTGTAGATTTGAAAATTGGCACGTTCTAGAATATGATAATGTCAAAAGAACTGAACTAGAAATGTGTAGAAATGAAGATCAAAACATACAAACTAAAAATATTTACATGATGTTATTGAAGAATTGTAAAATATTGGCTATAGATGATCAAGCCTGGATTCTCAAATTTGACAAATCAAAATCAAAACAAGGAATTGGAATTGGAGTCAAACTTATCAACTTGCAAGGTAAGTCTTTTCTTGTTGCATATCGATTGCAATTTCAATTTACTAACAATGTGGCAGAATACGAAGCCCTTATACATGGCTTGATCCTAGAAATCAAGAAGAAAGTTAGAATCCTTAAAGTGTTTGGTGATTTAGAATTGATAGTTAAACAAGTTAGAAAACAATATATTTTCCACTAAAAAATATTATCCAATTATCGACATAGAGTATGGGATTTAATTGAAGAATTTGATGCATTCAACATTACTTATATCCCTAGAAGATTCAATCAGAGAGCCGACACTCTAGCTACTCCTTCCAATACTTTAGAACCTTTAGAGACTTTAGATCTGAAAAGATTCACAGTTGAACTAGTACAATTACTTTGGGTTCCAAATAATGTCACTAACCTACAAGTGTTCAAAGATGACCGACACATATTGGAATTCATTACTAATTCCGCTATTTTTGAAGCACAAATAATCAAAGAGATAGATCACCCTAATGGTGAAGTTCAAGATGAAGAATTGAATCAAGCCAAAGATAATAATATTCTGAAAGGAATAATTGAGTTAGAATGATTGTTCGATATTGACCAGATAGTTAGGAAAAAAAATTCCCTCAAAGTGACGGAGGACTATCTAAGTTATACAATTTGTATACTAAAGAAGATCCTAAGAACGTACTCATAGGGAAGGTTTGTACTGAAGAAGAAAAGAGAAATAATTCTCAAGCACTTAAAGATTACTAGAAAGTCATAGCATGGACATATGAAGATTTGAAAATTTATGACACTTCCATCATTACACATACTATACCATTGAAGCCTGATGCAAAACCTTTTTGGCAAAAACAATGTCCAGTAAATGCACTCTTAGAGCCTTTAATTCAAAAGGAAGTTAAAAAATTGTTATCAACCAAGATAATTTTTCCTATTAGACATTCTACTTGGGTGGAAAATTTAGTGCCCATAAGGAAAAAGAATGGAGATATACGGTTGTGTGTATATTTCCAGAATCTCAACAAGGCGTTTGAAAAAGACAATTATCCACTACCCTCACTTGAAGAAGTATTATAGATAGTTAATGGTTTGCAAATGATGTCCTTTTTGGACAGATTTTTTGGATATAACCAAGTAATGGTAGCGAGGGAAGATAGGATGAAAACAACTTTCACCACAAAGTGGGGGATTTTCACTTATAGAAGGATGCCATTTGGATTGATAAATGTTGGAGCTACATTCTAGAGAGCCATGGAATACGCTTTTCAAGAATTGATAGGAAAATCTATCATCATTTACATGGATTACCTTATAGTATTTTCTAAAGACAGAAGAGATCATGTTCGAGATCTCAGAGCAATACTACATAAGTGTGAAACTTATGGAGTTTCATTAAATCCTAAAAAGTTTATTTTTAGGGTGATTGAAGGAAAGTTACTAGGACATATCATTTCTGAACATGGTATTTCAATCAACCTAGACAAAGTGAATGCATTACTCAAGTTACATCCCCTGGGAAATAGAAAAGAATTGAAGTCATATTTTGGTAAGATTAATTTTGTTCAAAAATTTATTACAGGATTCACTGAAATACTGAAGCCACTCAATGATATGCTAAAGAAAGATTCCAAAATAGAGTGGATGAATTAAGCTAAAATCACCTTTGAGACTATAAAGACTAGAATCATAGAAGCACCAATATTGGTAAGCCCATACTATGTTAAACCCTTTTATATTTACTCATTTTCTTATGATCACACTTGTGCAGCAGTATTAACACAGAAGGGAAAAAATAAAGAAGAAAAACCAATTTCTTTTATGAGTGCTCCATTCAAGGAAGCAGAGTTGAGATACACAAATATTGACAAGCAAGCCTTTGCTTTGGTCAAAGTTGTACGCAAGTTTAGACATTACATCCTTAGAAGTATAGTCAAAGCCATTGTCCCAGATTTAGCTGTCAAAATGTTGCTAACAAAGAGTGAGCTCAGAGAAAAGAGAGCTAAATGGATTACCATTTTACAAGAATATGATTTAGACATTATACCCATGAGGTTGGTTCATGGACAAGCTTTGGTTAAATCTATTGCAGAAATAGATCCACAAATATCAAGCCAACAATACACATTGGATGAAAAGGATCAAGAAGATTGGTATTCAAACATTTGGCATTATTTGGTCAATCATACTTACCTCAATCATATGCAAAGGAATCAAAGAAGATCCATCAAAATAAAATCACAAAGTTACATGATTAAGGGAGGAGCTCTATTCAAAAGAAATCATGAAGGAATCTATTTAAGATGTTTAAATAGAACATAAGTTAATAAAGTGTTGTAGGAACTACATGATAAATTTGGAACAACTCATGGAGCACCTCTAGCTACTGCACACCTCATTTTGAGAGTGGGCTACTACTGGCCCACGATTTTTAAAGATCCTTATGAACATATCAAACATTGTTATACATGTCAAATAGCATCAAATAAAGGAAGATTCAATGCTTAACTGTTACAGTCAGTGATGGAGATGCATCCCTTTTCACAATGGGGATTAGACTTTATTGGAGCCATTAATCCTCCATCTTCTACTGGTCATAGATTTATATTGACTACAAATTATTGTACCAGATGGACAGAGGCATGCCCTAGAAAGCAATGCACTAAATATGTGGTCATCAAATTCTTGGAAGAAAACATTATCACCAGGTTTGGAATGTTGTATGTATTGGTATGTGATAATGGCCTTGCTTTTGCTTCATTGAAATTCTCTAATTGGGAATTTGAATATGGCATAACATTAAAATTCTCATCTAATTATTATCCACAGGGAAATGGATTAGCTGAATCATCAAATAAAAAATTGTTGGATATAATTAGAAAATTGATTGAAAAGAACCCTAGGGAATTGCATTGTTCAAATTCTCCCTTTGGGTAGATCATACTAGGATGAAAGGTGCATTAGGGAATTCTCCTTACCATTTGGTCTATGGGGTAGATCCTATACTACTAATAAACTTAAAATTCCCTACCTGGTAGTTTGCAAAAGAATATATTGGATTAGATGATCAAGCATAAGCCAAATTGATGCACTTAGATGAGAAATGTACTTGAGCTATAGATCATTTTTCTAAACATCAATCTGTAGTGAAAATATAGTTTGATAAGCGAGCTAGATTAAAGACTTTTAGAATATCTGATTTGGTCATGTATTGGAACAAAGCTCATGAATGTAAAGGTGAACATGGTAAGTTTGACAGATTATGGACATGCCCATAACCAGATTTCTGAAATCTTCGGTGATAGTAATTATAGATTGAAGTCTTTGACTGGCGAAGATATCCCATTGCTTGTGAATGGGCAGTTCCTAAAGAATTATTTCCAGTCATAAGTAAATAGTTTTTTTGTAAATAGCTTTTTTGTAAATAGGTTTTTTTTTGTAAATAGTTTTTGTACATAGTTTCTTTTTTCATTTTTCATTTTTATTTTGGGGTGTTGTATCATTTGACTTTACATTAATTGGAAACCTTTGAAGGTATACAAGTCAATAGAATGTCAACTCTAGAACTTTAATCTTTATTCTGATCGAAAATAGTTTTCCATTTATAAATTGTTCGAGAATTATTCAATTTTATATAATCTGATTAGCATGAATCATTATGTTCATGTTGAGCTACAAACGAATACATTTAAAATCATTCTACTAAAATTTGGGATAAATTTTTTTTGCATTAATTGAAAAATCAAAAGACTGCCTTTGCTACCACTGTAATTTCCAACCTAATAATAGGCTTCATTTCTTGCAAGTTAATAAAAGAGCTATTATTGAAAAATCCAAAGTGAAAAAATGAGTTATCATTGTCATATCAAAAAATTAATTAAAAAATCAACTCTTTAGGCTATCCAAATAACTCTACCGGGGCTACAGATGCCTGACCAGTAGTAGAGCTATGTTTGGGGGAATTAAGGAGATAACCTTGTTGGGGCTATGGATGCTTGACTGGAAGCAGGGTTCTATCCCTGGTTGGCTTAAAAGGAATTGTCATATTATGTAGATTAATGCAAACAATTGATATTTCTAAGTTTATTGTAGTGGGAATAATCAATTGCACACACATGAGCTCAGTAATACTTAATCTTGCATGCTAACTGGAGTAAAATTTGAATGTGGAATAAGGATCCCATGATTTATATTTAGAATACTAAAGAAAGTTAGAACATTGATGTTAGATTTGGAATTGACTTTCTATTTTTTTTTTTAGTTTTTTTGGTTGCTAGTTGTTGTGTTGTCTCACAACATGCCCCATTTTGTCCCTTGGAAAAATGTGGACCCACTTTTTTCTTTTCTTCTCTAACTTGCTCTTTTGTTTCTATTTTCTTCGGTGTTGTTTTGGTGCTGAGTCAGCTATTGATTTCCTCTCTCATTTTCACTTGGATTCTTTGATGTCATATCCTTTTGTTTCTCAGTTTTGGTATTTCAGTATGCTCTTAATGTTTAGTATGTAACTTGAAACTAGAATCCCAGAGTCCTACGTTCGAGCCAAAAGGAATTTGTATCTTCATAAGATTCTAGCTCCACCCGGTATTTCATTGATTAAAGTTTTAATCTCAATAATTTCATTTTTTTACGGGAGTCCGATATTTTATTGTTTATTTTTCTTGAAAGTCAAAACTGGGAAGTCTATTTTGAAATTTGGTCAAATCTTTCTTTTAGACTCAGTTTATGATCTTTCCTTTCATTCTATTTTCTCTTTCCTTAGAAGGTATTTCCTAGATCCCAGTATTGTTTGTTTCTTTCAAAAGTAGTATCTGAAAGCTTTAATCCTGATGATCACCAATCGATCACATATATTTATTGAAATATACCTTGCAAAGAATCAACGTCACATTTGATTGTCATGTATAATCACCACACCATTGTATGTCTTAAATAGTGAGCCAATGCAAAAATCTATGTTTTCATGATTTTGACCCTAATCCGTAATGATTGTACCTTTATTCTAGGAATTAATGTGAAATAATAGGTAATTAATGAAGGTGGTGAACTACCTATGTACTTGGCATCACCTCAAGCATGCAATTGCTCTTACAACACTCCACTTCACATCATATTGCAAATTTTCTAAGGACATTCAATTAACGAAACAACATTGGCAAACAAAGAGAGGTAAATTTTGAGAAACTAAGACGTAGCTACCAAGGGTTTTTGAAGTTGGATTATGAAGAATAATGATTATTAACCAGAACCAGGTATGTTTTGAATAACTGATACTTCATTAAGAGTTTCTTAAGGTAAAAAATATTGATAATGGTATTTCCCATTATGAAATTGAAATGTTAATTATTCTCTGAGTTGTTAAATTTAATAAAAAATGAATTGAAAATTTTATGAAATGAAAGTTTTGGTTAAATTTAACCCTAACTCGCACACAAGAAACTTATTCTAAAAATTGTAGAGCACATTATATACAAAATGAGTACTTCTGACGCAAAGGCAGATGATGAATTCAAGTATTGCAATTCACAAGTCGTACCCATCAATGTAGTGGTTACAGGCACTCATATGGGATGGTCTTCTGACATTGAAATCTGTTCATGACTATTACAAGAGAATGCTTCTCAATGTAGCAAGAATGCTATGGAAAATGTGTTACTTCTTGCAGAAGGGTTTAAACCAGCAATGGAAGCTCCTGAATTAGTTATGCAATGTATAAATCATTACAACCCAACCAAGAGGATTGTTGAGAAAGAAGGGATAATTTATGCAGACTTGTCACAGAAAGGAATCATATACACATTTGGTCTCCCCATTTACACACAAATGTTCAATGTCAACCTAAAGGCCAAGACCACGACATATCAAAGTGTTGAAGAGCGTAATAGATAAATTATGAGAACCCAATGGTGCCAACAACCAATTACACAACAAACCAAAATAATTTAGAGGTCTATGTTTAAACAAGAAATGCAAGAAATTATAACCTTGCTGAGTAGAGTTGTTGGTTTAAGAGATGCAAGCAAGTTTGAACCCTGGATGTTCATGAAAATATCCTGCATGATAGAGGGTCCTCTGGAGTTGCATTGGGGAAAATTGATAAGTGATAGACTACATGAATAGATTACTACATTCCCCAAAACTAGATTCTTCTACATGTCATCGCATGTTATTTACTATTGTACTATGAGAGCCAGTAAACAAGAGTTTAAACAACTTGATACTCTGGGAACAAAGGTTTGCAATAGTTTGATATATGCACATCTACCCTAGATCACCATCCATAGGTATAAAGCTTATTATAGGAAAGTTAATGATTTTTTCTTCATGAAAATGGTGAGAATAATGGATGGTGATAAAGCTAAAATATTATCCCTGGAAGCACAAAGTTCCAGTCAGTCTATAGGAGGATGGTAAATATAGTTCCCAACTTACTCCTACATTATAGTGGAGGGATTTGATGGACACCCATTCATGTTGACCAGGTATCCTACAAATAAAATTATTTTATTGGAATTAGTGAGATAGTTAAAACCATCTCAGGCTCTTTATAGCCATGCTCACAAAAAGGACTCTTTTAAATTTCCCATTACAATAGGAAATTATAAGTGCAGTGCAATTATAGTAACTAATTTGTGTGAAGAAGAACTGAGGACCTACCATTTTGAAGAATTCCCACTCCAGAGAGTATATTATGATATTGAAGGAAATATTGCTAAAAATATAGTTGGTTTTCATGTTGATGTGCCTCATTTAGAATATTATTGGCTTAACTATGAAGATGAGCACGTGGTAAGAAGAAGAAAATATGAAAGAATGACTTTAGGATTTTCTCAGACACTCAAGGTTTATGAAATCCCAGACCAATTGGAAGAAGATGATGGTTGGGTACTGAATCAATTTTACACTAAAGACAGGGTATATGATGAACCCATACCAGACCCAGGTGTTGATGATGAAGATATGATATCAATTGATGAGTTCACTAGACAAGTCTTAAGGTATACTCAACACTCGATTGATGATTTTTGCAAAGGTTTGAGAGACAGAGGAATTTAACCTATCTTCTCAAAAGATAAGAGAAAGAAACAAAGAGATGAAACTGATTTTGAAAGTGAAGAGCCTACCAAGAAGAAAAGAAAGACTAGTAATGTGACTCAAAGTATTAGAATTGAAGAAAGAACCCCTGAAACTACAAGACAAGAAGTTCCCATAAAACCATCTAATGAACAAAAGGATATAGAGATAGGTAAACATAAATCAAAAGTGAGACCTAAAGGTGCATCTTCTTCAACAACTAAACCAAGAACAAGAGTAATTATTGATGAAGGAACATGAGCAACAAAGAATGTTGGTGCAAAAACCAGGTCTGCATCAGAGGATTGCAACACTATTTACCTCTGACCCTTCTGTTAATATGGCTAGTATGAAACAAGCACTGGGAGGGACTTCTATAGCTTTAGAGGAAATTTCTTAAGAAGATGAAGCTAGAATTAAAGAATAGGTGGAAAAATGGGATGCTATGTGGGAGAAAGTGAAAGAAAAGAAGTATAAAGAAAAACCCATGGTACAAACGGTGATAGAAGAAATTCAGGATACAAGCTCTAACCCCATAAATGTTGAAGAAGAAAATTTTATTCAAGGAGCGCTCAAGTCAGAGGTAGGAAATCCTAGCGTATTTGAAATGAAAACAGGGGAGACTGCAAAGAAAAATCCTATTGATGAAAGAATTGTTGAAGATACTCTTGATTCCTAGCCTTTTCTTGTGAATATCCAAGATGTTAATGAACACTCATAGGTCTTTGAAGAATTCAAGAAGGGCCATGTTGTAACTAAAATTGAAACTAAAATTCTAGAAGAAGAAGTTAGATAGTTTGCAGAAGATGTAATTGAAAATAGAGAGAATACTGGTGTAGCAATGAATGAAGAATATAATGTTCAGAGAGATGAAATAGGAAATCTAGATAGACAAGAAAATATAAGTCTCTAAACAGAGGAGGCAGTGTCAAATCCTACCAATCCCGAATCTATGCTAGATATCACAAAAGAAATCCCCATTTCAGAAAATGTGGCAAGTCAAAGAGAGGAAATTCCTGAAACAAGTGGTAAATAGGGACAAAGAAATGTTACAGAGCTAGAACAAGATGGTGATACACCTGATTGGTTAATCATGGAATTAGCTTCTCCAATGTAAGTGGAAGTATTACCTCTAAATCTTAATAATTTTATGCAAGAAGTAGGTACTCGTAAACCTAGGTGAAAAGCAAAGAAAAATTATGTCATAAAGAGAAATGCAGATGGCAAAAAAACTATTCAGATATCCACTCCAACAACTAATAAAGACATACATGAAATAATGCATAAGGAGTATAATATCGCAAGTATTAATCTTGGGCACTCATCTTGGCAGCAAGAATAAGAAAAAATTTAAGTAAATTTAAATGCTATTGTTGCTAAAGTACAAAAATATAAACATATGAAAAGAGAATTGAAAGAATGGGTTGCTACCCTGGAATACTTCATTAAGTCATTAACTTTATCTAGTCGCGAATAATCTCAACTACCCCAACATCCAATGCCGATGTCACAAGAGCAAGTAGATGCAATTGCTGCAATTCATCATAAAATGAACATGTTTGAAGAATGGATTGAATATTGGGTAAAGCAGGGAGAAGAATTTATTATAGATGTAATAAGAAAGTACAAGAAATCATGCCATCATTTAGAGAAATTGAAAATATTTGAAGATGAATGTAGATTTCGTTAGGAGCAGGTCATTGATGAAAGGCAAAACATTAAAATTCTCATGTAGTCAAAATCAAAGAGTTAATACGGAATAATGTAATATCAGGGCATGAAATTTCATTACCAGGAAAGGGGAAGAAACATTTTAATTGGGAAGGTGGGATATTAATAAAATGTATTGAAGGATTTAAAATAGTCACCATCGAGTGCAGAGGATTGATTAGTGAAAATCAAGAATTTATGGAAATATTGTCATGTCAAGGTTTTGATCCCCAAACATTAGAAAAAGAGGGAAAAGAAGCCAAAGCTTTTAAGGAATGAATATAAAGAATAAATCGAAATCCTATTCAATTGCTGATGTAGGAGGTTATTGATGAGGTAATTTAGTGTAGAAATGTTATAGCCAAGTATGAAGCATAAAAAGCACAGAAAAATGATATCATACTTCGAGTAACTAAAGAATAATTAGGCTCAAGCTCAATTGGAGAGAAATATGAAGAATTTAAAAAGAGTGCATACATCAAGTATTAAGAGCTTTCTGAGAATATCAGTTGAAGAAAGAAGGAAGAATTCCTGAGCCCGAGTCATAAGTGAAAAGAGAAAGACCAAATACCAGATACTCGAAATATGATGAAGTTCATTTTGGTTTCAACTTTAAACTTGTAGGTTGATCCCAGTCCTGGTAGGAGTTCTTCATTCTGGTATTTTGAAAGGAAAGTGGTAGCCTTGATTGATACAACATGTTCATGTTGGAGTATGAAGAAAATTGTTGTTGCAGATGAAGTCAAAGCCTTGACTTATTCTAGAATGCTCTTGATGAAATTTGGCAAATGCCACTTGCCACATTTTAATTTGTTGTTTCTAATTCTCTGGATTGACTTTTAAGTTGAACTTCTAGGGCCTTGTTTCTATTAAATGCCATCTCCTCCATTTTTATTTTAAGTTAAGAATTTGTGCATGTTGGAGGAGCATAAACATTTTTTTTGTTTTGTTCCTTTTACCTATTTTCTGAGCCATTCCAGCATAGAACTTTGTATGCATGCAGACATTAATTGATATCAGAGCTTAATGGATATCTACCTATCTCAATATCTTTTGTAGTTGGTTTTGTTAGTTTGGCCAAACAAGACTATATGCTACGTTGTTTAAGGGTGCATACAAAACCTACTCGATGTCCATAAATGAAACCATCTATTTAAAAGCTTGCATCATTTTATATGTAGTTGTGAAGCAATATGGTGAAGTATAAAGCAGTCTGCTCTGTTTTAATTAATTGTTTGGGCATCCATAGAGAATAACCGGGAGAAACTTTTATTTTTCAGTACTTTTTATACTTTGTTTTAGAATAGATGTTTAATATTTTAAAATGTTTTAAAAAATTAGATGAATGGAAAATTTTTTGTTCAAAATCTTTTAATTTCCATGAAGATGTTGAATGCTTAATGCTAAATATACTTAAGTGAAAGCAAATAATTTGTGATGTTCATGAAATATTATGTTGAATATTTTGATTTCATGATGTTATTTGATGAATGAAGTGAATTTTTTATGTGAAATATTTTTAATTCTTAGCAAAGATAGAAATAATTGTAGTCCCTTTGAGATTAACAACAATATCACATCATTACTCGATAGCGACCTTAGTGCATCCATGACCTAGTTATCAGAGACTTAGGATTGAACGAAAGCCAATCTTTGTCCTGTGAATGCAGAATTCCCCTTTAGGTTGTCTTTGTTCCATATCTTTCAAGAAGGATAGGCTCTTCGCAGTCTTGTCTATGGAGATTTTATTCGATCTGTTTTCTATGAGTGAAATCATTGTCAACATCCCCCTCCTATATATGAGTTATGCACTTATGAATAATCTGACTAAATTATTTATTCCACTTATCCAAGTCCTTCAATTGATCACCATCTCTCACGATTTTAGGTATATACCACTATTTCAAGGTATGGAATAAATCCATTCATGTTACAATATTTTTTTCTTCCCCTTTTATATACTAAATTTCATCAATAATCATCTTCATAGTTTGTTCAGTTGGCTTTAATGTTGTGGGAGAATCGGGACTTCTTTGTATAAATTTGCATAACTTAGCCAAAGTGTGGTGAATAGGCTCCTACCTTTTGAACAAAGGATCTAATACAAGCATATGTGTCTTTATTTGATCCATTTCCTGCTGAAGTGTTTTATAGCCATAATGCATATTCTCTAGTTTATCCATAACTGATTTTATCCTATGCTCAAGAATCTTTTCCATAACTTCAAAAATTCACCTTTTCACTTCATCTTGGGTTTGATTGCTGGCCTTCTTTAGATAATCCACTTCCTTCTCTGGAGTTTTTACCTATTCTATAGAAATGTTCTTCACAATATCTATTGGACCAATAAGAGGCATGTATAACACCATCTCCTTGCTTTGTGAGGGTCCTACTCCTCTTAATTGTTCTTTCAATTTGAAATTCTCCATGAACTGTTTATTAACTGAATCATTTAGGAACCTTTGTTCCTTTTCATACTCCTTCAATCTATCTTCTAATCCCTTAACAATTGCTCTAGTGAACATGGCTGAATACATGGTCATCGTGGTTGCCTCTAAAGGGGTGGTATCTTGTACTGTCCTTACCATCACTACCCCTTTCATCCCTTGAATTACATCCAATAATTTTGGCTTCTATTTATTTTTCTATTTGATCCATATGGCCAGGGTTTCAATCTTTAGGTTATACCTAGTTCCACTCACTCCTTCATCAGAGTCAAATTTTGCAACTAGCATTGGATCTTCCTAAGCCTACACTTGATAAAGCATAAATTTTTTCTTTAATTCCAAGCCAAGAAAAATGAGCATATTTCTCTTCAAGACCATTCCTATAGCCTTCTTGAGGCTAATGTCAATGTTGTCAACTCTTAATTCCTAGAAAGTCTATGGGTATGTGTAGGATCATGATGGGCCAAAAAGTGGCAATATGATGGATATGTGGATGACAACTTTTTTTTACCCAAAATTAATGAAATGAAAAGTGTTTTTAAAGGAGATTCTCAGATTTCCACCAATATAAATTATGCTTTAGTTTGAATTTAATAAGTAATTATTATTCATTTTCTATTTAAATTACTACTAAAGTCCTGATTGATAGGTTGATTGAAAAACATCTATAAATTTAAAACGGTATCACATTTTTGAATCCAAAACATGTTTCGCATTCTATGCTTTGCATACTATAGGATTAAAAAAAAAAAATAAATTTCATGAAGTTTTGACCAAGTTAAGGTGGTCAGACATACGAGCTTTTATATTTTTTAAAATTTGTAATAAAAAAATCATAATTAATTATTTACTTGGAAAAAAATTACAAAAAAATATGCATTACATTGGGACATGAGTTGACTACTTATATCTAAAATTTTATAAAAAAATATTATCATTTTATTGTGGTTAGGGTGGCAGACACCTACTTCTTATTTTTTCCCTAAAATTTAAGTAATATGCATTGAAATTTCAAAATTTCACCAAATAGATTTATTTAAAAAAAAAAACCTAGCAGTTTAGAAAATACATTCAATTTTCTATAGATTCTATTCTTACATATTTTTGAAATAATATAGATAACTTATTGAAATTTTTATGTCAAGTTGCCTAACTCTGATTTTTCTGAATTGTTTGCCACTTAAGGGTCTATTTTTTGCATGATGATCCTGCACATACCCCTATGCTACCATTTGATTTTTCTTTGATTCTTTAATTTCTACTTTAGCTGATTCCTTCCTCTCTTCAAATTATTTTATCTTCATCTTCATCCAAAAATCCCTAAACTTGGGAGTCTTAATGAATGCATCATCTTCTATGAATCTCCTGGTCGCAATTTCCCTTTCATCTTCATGTACCTCTATACTTTTTTTTTTACATCACCCATCCTTTCCTCATGTTTATGGGCACTAGTCTCATGGATGGGATGATCAACCTCAATATCACCTTTCAATGATTGTAGTACTGTATCCACTTCCTCAGTATCTCCCACCTCTTCACTCTCCTCATAAGGTACTAACTATTTAATGCTTTTTGTCTTCTATCTTTTGGGAGGTAACTGCTCCATGGGAGGTTTAGAGGTTTCACCTAGGGTATGCTCTGCAGTTGCACCACTATCATGTTCTTGGAGATATGCTTCCTTCTTACTGTAAAACTATTCAAATTTACCCATTATCAAATCTATCCTCTTGATGGGGTCCTTTTCCTCAACAAAGTATCCTAGAAAATCCATGGACCTCTGCTTCTTCCTTCAAGCTTCTTCATATATTCCCATTTTTTCCATCTAATAAATACATCATATAAGTAATGCAATTCCTTATGACATCTTCTTCATAATCCACTTGGTGTGCCATTGTCATTTTGGTAAGAATATTGCGCCTTATGTTGTTCATATTATTTTAAGGGTCAAAGGCTCTTTGTTTTCTAGAATTCAATGCATATCTTGTCTTCAAATAATACTATAACTCCTCGAGTGTGTCTAAGCCTACAGTCCAATCTTCACACTTGGTTTGGTTTGGCAGGACAGTTCCTTTCTTCTACTTGTGCATTATATCTTTCTCCATCCACATCATTTGCCACATAAATTCAAAAAATGATAATCTGAGGGGCACAAATTTTGGTAGTATGTGTGGAGCAACAGGGCAACCATAAACTCTATTTATTGTAACTCCCTAGAGGAAGAACCAATCTCCAAAATTGTTTGTATGACCTTGCTCTGGTCTTAAAGCCAAAGGTCTCAATAGTTGCAACATTTTGGTTGAAAATCTTGGTATTTAATACCCAAGAAATCCAAGGATTTTGTGTATAAAGTCTTCATAAAATATAACAAAGCTTGAATTCTTGCACCGACTATCCTAAATATAGCACCATTCCTAGATAGGTGTGGGATTCCCTTGCTCATCTACTCTAGCCAAGTCCATTCTTTTAGTCCAATTGTCCCTATTCTGGTACAATATCATATGACACAGTAGGGAATAGTGTCCAAATGCAATCGGTGCTCTATCCTCTATAACTTGGGAGATTTCATCATCTAATGCCTTCTCAAGGTATGAAGAAAATTCATATTCGAGATTAGTTTCAAGGTTTTTAATTCTCATGGCCATCATAATTGGGCCTATTGGCATTTTATCTTGTGCATCCATCCCCAACACTTGGCAAAGAGAAAAATATTTATTCATAAAGTAATACTAAAAATTTGTCATAGTAAATGGTTCAGTAGTGCTAGTAGAGATGGTGATTGTTCTGTTACCAATTCCTCTTTTCATATATAGGGGTAGCTCATCATTTCTATGAGTCCTTCTTAACCTAGCATAATCCTCCTCACTTTTTTGTAGGTTTATCTTTGTCTTAGCCTACATGTTTAAGTCAAAACACTTGATGGATTTTCTAGTTACTTCTACCAATACTATGTCGTTTGGAAACCTTACTATTTTGGTGGCTGAGTGAGTGTTTGGATAGCAGTCTCATAAATTCTACATCAACAAACACATTTAGGATAATCAACCTTTGTAAACCCAACATACAAGGGTTTGACACTAGAATATTCGCATTTCTCTTACAGTAAAAATACCAAAATAGGTCCCATCTAGATTTAGGAATGAGGGCATCCCTACAACTTTGTGAGGTGTCCATGAGAAACTTCTTATTACCCTCTTTAGTAGACCCTAGAAGTATATCTAATATGGACTGATGGAGTGGTCTCTTCTTTACTTCATCTTTAATTTTAGGTTGACTTTCTTTTACTTCTGATTGTTTTCTTTTAGGAGGCATGTTTCAATTTTCTCTACTATGGCTTTAGATGACAAAACCTTCAATTTTTTTTTATATTAACAGAGCTCTTTGAGAGAGTTTTCATGCACTTACCTAAGTATTTAATGCTTGTAGGACTTCTTCTCGTATCCTTATCTCCTTCCATGCTAGTGCATTGCAATTGAGTGCAATATTAGGAAAACTCACTTGTCTTTGGATGGCACGGTATTCAGTCATATCATTTTTAATGCTAACTCTTCGTAAAATAATTTCATAGCAAGCTCAAATCCTTGCATTTAATTTTTACACCATGCGTCAGGGTGGATGACCTGATTTTTTACATTTATTACCATAATTTATAATGATTTTTGTACTACCACCATCTCTTATTATACCCACTATGGTATGGTGGTGGTTTTCCCTTCCCTTATTCTATTTACTGCACTACCACCTTGCTTAAGATGTCTTACTGCAGGGTTGTTGTGTATACCACTCTACCATAGCCATATTATCCACCTCACACGGTACTGTGGTGTCCAGTTTTCTTCCAATGCTTACCACTCTACTACCTTGGTCAAGAATTCTTGCTATGTGGTTGCGGTGTATACTGCTCTACCACATATGTTGCTCACCCTCTCGATGGTATAGTAATGTATGCTTTATCTTCTTATTGTTTACCTCCTTACCACACTCCTTTGAATCACCTTATGTGGGATGACCATAGGTATCATGTTACTACATTTCCTTATAATTCTTCCCGTGGGGTGCCGGTGAGTACTATTTTACTGTGCAAGATATATAATCTCTTGGCGGTATTGCAATAAAGGCTTATTTCTTAACTTAGAAGCTTCCATCCTGTGCTACCTTTATTTTGATGTTGTGGTACTATGCTAAAGGTGAAATTCACTTTATTTATGATTATCTGGAGGAATAAATGGGTATATACAAAGGGAATTTTGGTGATAATATGGATCTTCTCACACAAATTGTTGCATTTCATGTTAAATACAATTAAAATATTAGGTTGAAGGATTAGGGTATAGGAATGAGGGTATATGGTTAAAGGATTAGGTTGAGGTTCCAATGTATAGGGTAGAGAGTATACAAGTTGAGGGTTTAGGGTTTAAGGGTTGAGGGTTGAGGCATTAAGGGTTGAGGGTTGAGAATTGAGGGTTGAGGGTTTAATGTATAGGGAAGACTAGGGTATACTAGGGTAGAGGGTTTAAGGGTTTATGGTTTAAGGGTTGAGGGTTTAAGGTTGATGGTAGAGGATTGAGGGTATAGGGTTGAGGGTCCAATGTATATGGTAGAGGGTGTAGGGGTTGAGGGATTAGGGTTTAAGGGTTGAGGGTTGAGGGTAGAGAATTGAGGGTTGAGGGTTTAACTAGGGCGTTGAGGGATTAAAGCAGGGTTGAGGGTTGAGGGATTAGGGTAGAGAGTTTACTTGGGTATAAGGGTTTAAGGGTTGAGGGTTGAGGGTAGAGGGTATTAGGTTGAGGGTATACTAGGTTACATAGAGGTTGGTTTAAGGGTTTAGGGTTTAAGGGTTGAGGGTTGAGGGTTTAGGGTTTATACGATTGATTGTTTAAGGGTTTAAGGGTTGATGGTTTAGGGTTTAAGGGTTGAGGGTTGAGGGTTTAGGGTTTAGGGTTTAGGGTTGAGTGTTTAAGGTGTAAGGGTTGATGATTTAGGGTTGAGGGATTAGGGTAGAGAGGGAGGGATGGATAGAGCAAGAGATATGGAGGGAGAAGTGAGATAGAGAGGAGAGAAGAGGAGGGAGGGACAAAGATATATGAGGGTTGAGGATCCAATGTATAGTTGTAGAGGGTTGGGAATTGTTGGTATATAGTTGAGGACCTATGGGGTTGATGGTTTATGGTATTGGGTTGAGGGTATAGGGTTGAGGGATTAGGGTTGAGGGTAGAGGGTAGAAGGTTTAACTAGGGTTTAGGGTTTATGGTTTAAGGGTTTAGGGTTGATGGTTAAGGCCTCAACCCAATAACATAAACCCTAAACCATACTTAAACCATCTACCCTCTGCCCTCAACCCAATACCATCTACCCAATACCCTCTACCCTCGACCCTAATCCCTCAATCCTTAAACCCTTAAACCCAACTAAACACTTTACCCTAATCCCTCAACCCTCAAACCTTAATCCCTCAACCCTTAAATCTTCAACCCTCTACCCTCTACCATCAACCCTCAACCCTCAAGTACCCTTAAACCCTAATCTCTCAACCCCTATACCCTCTACCCTATAAATTGGACCCTAAAGCCTAATCCTTGAACCATATACCATCAACCGTCTACCCTCAACCTTAAACCCTCAACCCTCAACCATTAAACCTTAAACCCTTACACCCTCTACCCCCTACCCTATACATTAAACTTCCCTCATCCATCAATTCTCAACCCTCAACCCTCTATCTATCAACCCTCAATCCATCCATCCCTCTCTACCCTTATCCATCAACCCTATACCCTCAACTCTTAAACCATTAAAGTACACTCAACCCTAAACCCTCAACTCTCAACCCTTAAACCCTATGCCCTCTACCTTAAACCCACTACCCTCTACCATAAACCCACTACCCTCTACCCTCAACCCTAATTCGTCAACCCTCAACCCTTAATCCCTCAAGCCTTAATTAACCCTCAACCCTCTACCCTCTACCTTCTACCATCAACCCTAGTTAAACCCTAATCCCTCAACCCCTATACCCTCTACGTCCCTATACATTGGACCCTCAACCCTAATCCCTCAACCCCTATACCCTCTACCCTATACATTGGATAGTCAACCCTAATCCCTCAACCATATACCCTCAACCTTATACCCTCAACCTTAAAACCTCAAGCCTCAACCCTTAAACACTCTATCCTCTACCCTATATCCTATACATTAAACCCTCAACCCTCAATTCTTAACCCTCAACGCTTACCTAAACCCTCAACCCTTAAAACCTAAACCCTCAACCCCTATAACCTCTACCCTCCACATTGGAACGTCAACCCTAATCCTTCAACCATATATCCTAAAACCTAGATATACCTAAACCCTCTATTGGTCAACCCTTAACCCTCAACCCTAAACCCTTAAACCCTAAACAAGCCTTAAACCTTCTACCCTCTACCCTCAACCCTAATCCCTCAACCCTATACCCTCAACCCAATACCCTAAACCATTAAACCCTCTACATCCCTCTACCCTCAATCCAATACCCTCTACCCTCAACCCTAATCCCTCAACCCTTAAACCCTTAATTTTTTTTAGTAAACTCTCTACCCTAATCCTCAACCCTCAACCCTTAATTAACCCTCAACCCTATACATTGGACCCTCAACCCTAATCCATCAACCATATACCCTCAACCCCTATACCCTCTACCTAGTACATTAGACTCTCAGCCTTCAACTCTCAAGCCTCGACCCTTAAACCCTCTACCCTCTACCCTCTACCCTATACACTAAACCCTCAACCATCAATTCTCAACCCTCAACCATTAATCCCTCAACCCTAAACCCTTTAACCCTAAACCATTAACCCTTATACCCTCTACCCTCTACATTGGGACCTCAACCCTAATCCTTCAACCATATACCCTCAAACCTAGCTATACCATAAACCCTCTACCCTCTACCCTCAACCCTTAATCCTCAACCCTAAACCCTTAAACCCTAAACTAGCCTTAAAACTTCTACCCTCTACCCTCAATCCTAATCCCTCAACCCTATACCCTCAACCCAATACCCTAAACCCTAAATTTTTAAACCCTCTACATCCCTCTACCCTCAACCCAATACCCTCTATCCTTGACCCTAATACCTCAACCCTAATCCCTCAACTCTTAAACCCTTAAACCCAAGTAAACTCTCTACCCTAATCCCTCAACCCTCAACCATTAAACCCTCAACCCTCAACCCTCAACCCTCTACCCTCTACCATCAAGTACCTTTAAAATCTAATCCCTCAACCCCTATACCCTCTACCATATACATTGGACCCTCAACCCTAATCCTTGAACCATATACCCTCAACCCTTTACCCTCAACCTTAAACACTTAACCCTCAACCCTTAAACAATAAACACCTACACCCTCTACCCTAGTCTACCCTATACATTAAACCACCCTCAACCCTCAACCCTTAATCCTTCAACCCTCAACCCTTAATCTACACAAATTACTATGGTAAAGGAGAAATTTGCTTTGTTTATGATTATCCGGAGGAATAAATGGGTATATATAACAAAGGGAATGTTGGTGACAATATGGATCTTGTCACACAAATTCTTTCATTTCATGTTAAGTACAATGAAAAATAAAAGGTAGTAGATATTTTGATGCAAGTGAAATGTAAGAAAGCAACTGAAGGCCAGTGAATATTGGGGAAGGATTTTTTGTTCTAACACACTTAATCCCTACTAGATCAAAACAATTAGGTGCTAAACTAGGTCCTAAAATAGGCTCTAAAGTAGGTGCTAAATTAGGCATTACATCAAACACTAATATGGGTGCTAATGTAGGTGGTAACCTGGGCACTAATTTAGGTGTTAATTTGGGCACTACTCTAGGAGTTAATTTTGACACTAATCTTGGTGCTAATTTTGGCGTTAATGTAGGAACTGATTTGCACCTAATTTAGTGCATGTTTGTCCTAATTGGCACAAAAAATGCAAAAAATAGCGCTATCTCAATAAATAGTGCTGACTTTTTCAAAAAAATGGAGAAAAATACATTAAAATAGTGGGTGGATGCAAAAAAAAGAGAAAAAAAGGGAGCTAATCATAGGATTTGTTGTAGTGAGACAATTCTTGTTAGAATTGGGACTCTCTTGATTTCATGTTTTCCTCCAATTGGCTCTTTTATTGGAGAGCGTTTGTAAGCTCAGATCGTAGCTTCCCAATCTCTTCATCATAAGTCTACAAAACAGACTCAATACCTTGCTTTTCGTGTTTCACCTTCTGTCTCTTCTTAGGCCCTCTAAAGATTTTCAGAGGCTTGAGATTGGATGCTATCCAATTTTTTTTGCATATTCTTTTTTTTCTCATCCATCTTCTATAGCTCCCTTTGTAGCCCATCACACATGTTGTTCTTTCTAGTTTTTTTATCTTCCAACTCTTTTTTCTTATGTCAATGCGCTAGAGTGGTTTCACACTCAACCATGATCTCGTATTTCAATTTATCTACCTCAACAAGCAGTCGATCCTTCTCACTCTGGACTTCATCAAGAAACTTAGTTACTTCACCCTGCTGACCCTATAACTACCTTAGGTGGGCCATTTCCAAATATTTACCTTTGATTTATGCCTATAGCATGTCCACCATGGCTTTTGCATTTTCCAACTCTACCTCACCCTTCTTCAAATTTTTTTCTAGCTTTTCATATTCAGTGTAAACCACCTTCTGAGTTTCTTTGTCCAAAACCAATTTGTCACATGGGAGAGTCTCACTCAAATTGAGGCCTACTGCCCTAATGTCATAATATTCAAACTACATTTCTCCCTCTAGCTTGGATATCAGTGTCCTCATAGAAGCAATCAATAGAGCATTCCGATGTTCATAAAAAAAGCTTCAATCTTCCGAGTTGTTGGTTTTCCCACAACTTTTACCTACGATTTCTACTTCCTCACTTGTCAGGCTTGCTTTGTTGCTTCCATATGAATTTGAAGAATCTATGGAGTGTCAATACTCTATGTGACAAGCTAAACACCTAGGCCATCAAAATTGAATATCTTGGCAGTGCAGAATCAACTTATTCTTCTCCTCTACTTGATGTGCTTAGTCCACCTAAGCCTTGGAATCATCTCTTCTTTGTAAGGGTTGAACTTGTGGATTTAGATTCTCTAGTGGGAAATCCCATTGAAACTTGGGCTCCTACAACTATAGCAAATCTCTTTGGGGATTGTATTGTCCTTTTTCCCTTTGGTAGGGTGCTAGTGGAAGATGTGATCTATGAGCCATTTTTCTTTGACCCTTTTCCTTTTCCTTTTCTTGCATCAGAATCCTAAGGATGAGAGGTGTAGAGTGGCACTTCGTTTGGTCCAATCTCCTTATCAGATTTAGGATTACTATCATTAGTTTTGACCTTAGTGTTGTAGATTTGTTTGAACTTCTCATCATGTGGCTTAACGTCACCATACATGGCACTGAGGTTCTATATTTCCTATCAGAATCTCCAAAAATCCACCTTCTTTCTTTATGACCATCCCAACTTCTTTAACTGTGTGTTGAGAGACTAGCCTATTTGGATGCTTTGTTTGAACTCTGCCACCCAAACATAGAAGTCGAGCCATGGTGGCTAGTCAAATGATATAAAAGATAGGTCAATGTAGAAATCTACTTTCTCCTCTACCAGGTTCTTCCTTGACTCAAATTACTCCCACCTCTCATGTTTTACAGTTGAAACATGACCTTTTGGGTTGTACCTCCATGTGTCACAAATTAGAACAAGGCCTATATGAGCCAATTTTCTAGTTAGCACATCCTACTCCTTCCTTTTCACAAGTGTTACCTAAATATTAGAAATAGTAAGGGGTGATGAAACTTTTTAAAAATTTCTTTGGTTCCATTTCAAATCTTACAAAATTTGAATTAATCCCTTGTCTTAGGGCTTAGGGTTATGTTTCTCATTAATTTTTTAGGGTTTGTGTTGATAAAAACCCTTCTGAATTAGCCTTGAGTTTGATCCCTTCAACAACCATTTTATTTCATTGATGACCTTCTGAAGCAATTTCTTGGTGGTTTAACTTGTGACCTATGTCATCAAGTTCATTACTTTACCGGCCCCTTGATCCTAGTGGTTCTAGTCAATTCCTATGGTCGTATTAAAATTATTGATTTATTTAAACCAGGATTGATGTCTTACAAAATACCCTGTCTAGGTCTAAGCTCCAGTTTTAAACATATTCACCTAAGGTTTTAACCTTAAATGTTATGTCCCCAACCATCATCTACCTTGTAGTGGCCCCATTTTAAGACTAACATTTGTTGCATGTGCAAATATTAAGTTCTATGATGACCATTCAATCATCAGGAGAAAATCACCACCATTCCACAAATGCCTGCTCCATTTCATCTCCCATTATTTTATTCTCACGGGCCAGATGGTGTAAGCCACATGTCTTGTACATTGGTGGGCCTGGTCCCTTTGATGAGGATTGCAAGTGGTATTATAGTAAAATCAACAGTGGTTGTTGGACGATGTGGCTTCATCTTGGCCACTACCTACCACCCTATCCATATTCATTTTCCATAAAAATACTCACACGGGCTAGCAGGTGGTTGCCATGTGTCATGTCCAACAGTGGGGCCAATATTTCCAAATAGCCAACAAGTGGAGATTTGAATAGAATCAATGACCAATACCATGTGACATGTCTTCATCTAGACAGTTCCGCACTACCCTGTCTATTCCAAGTCTTGCAATAAAGTAATGTCATGGGTTGGCTAGCTATGAAAATCGATGGTTGATGGTGGGCGATGTGGGTTAATCCTAACCACTCCCCGCTATCCCGTGAGGAGCCTACTCACACCTTTTTCTTCTTAGTGGGGGAGTAGGTGTCAGCCACATGGAACAATCTCAAAGGTTGGCAAGGCATTAGAAGGGCTGAATATTGATAAATTTGGCCAAGGGAACATATGGGCTAAAATGGTGCAGTTTTTAAATATTTTCTTTTGACAAGTGCTTAGGATTTGGGGATTGCTTTCAATTACGGACATCAATTATGTGAAGCGATGGTACATGCGGGAATATGGCATTAAAATAAGGAAAGGTATGGGCCAATGGTGTGAGATTAAATCATGATGGATCCTCATTGTTCTATTGATATGAGATACAAGTAGATTAATTCCCACGAATGAGTGAGTAAACATGACATGAAAATATTTCTTTAATGAAAAGTAGGGTATTAAGTTTACAGATAGACTAGATGTAAATCCACATGTGATTTTTTTATTAGAAAAAGGAAATTGGCACATGCAATTGATTTTTTACAATCAATTACCTTGATTTTAGTTATCTGTCAACTTATCTTGACGGATGAACAATGGATGATATTCAAAAATCAAGTGGTCGATTATTAGATAGCTCAAGCAAGCCTTCCACAAGCATTAATGCTTGAAACACTCAAATTTCTTGATAAAATGGGAGTTGATAGCCTTTGTTTCTTCACAATTGCAATTAGAAGCTGAGAATTTATAAGTTTGTGAAAATAATGATGTGAATTTTTGTAGAAGTATTATGGAAAATGTTTCCTAGGTAAGTAGAGGCTCGTATCTATTTTATTGCAAACTATGTAAGTTATTTTGTAAGTTCTAAAATACTGAGGTGGTGAGAGTTTTATATTCTACAATATTTATGGGGAATGATAAGAATTGTGAGGATTTGAGTGTTTTATTTTGAAAGGTCTTTTAAGGGAGAAACTAGTGAAGGGTCTATTTGCAATTGAAAATTCTCCTTGTTCCCGTCTTGTTCTCATTAAAAATAAGTAAACCTAGTTTGTCTGTCAGCCCAATTAGAAGGTCTAAGAGACTTTGTCTTCTAGAATCCCCAGATAATGCTCCTAAGACTTAAATTGAGATACCAAGAGCTTTTGAAACACCAAAGGGGAAGAAGAAATTCCATGGAAAGGTTGTGAAGGGTGGTGTCAAGAGCACCTATAACTTGAGAATCTCGGTTGTTTCAGAAGAATTGGTCAAGTTTAGAAAGAAAAAATATTTTAAGCCTATGAGAGAAGCTAAGAAAAGGAACAAGTATCACAAGGCATATCTAGGGAGGCATAAATCTTCCATAGAGGTTTCTGATAGCCCTTTAGACAGTGGAGGTGATACTGATCTAGAGTATGGTTATTACCTACTCACTCTAGTACCACATGAGGATTTTGATGAAGGAGTAGTCACTTCTCTAGTTTTAGCATGAACACGGAGTGGACAAGCATACTCTAATGCTGACAAATAAAAGTGTTATCCCATCTTCATTTTTGTTTTTGATGACACCATTTCCATTGCAACAAGATCATCCTTTTCAGCATGGCATCATTTTTTTCTTTGATGCTGACCTATAATTCTTTTTTTTGGTGTAAAGGAGAGGTGTTGGACACCATTGCTTTGATGATACATATGTTGTTTATGGTTAATATGTAATATTTTTCCTCAAGTGCTAGTGGAGAATCTTCTTTGATCAATATTGATGAAGAATTTTGGAGTTGTTGCAACAACAAACAATGCTTTTTGGAAGGCTAGCTCATCTTCTTCAATGAACTATGTGGAGTTTTGTCTTCCCCTATAATGAAATGATTAAATGTAACTATCTAGGGAGTCTCTGAAATTAGGGTGAAATTAGCTATCAAATTCAAATGTAATTGTAATTTTGAATTAATGCTTGTTGCTCCCATATCTCTATAAATGGGATTTCAGGGCTAGTTGCAAAAGAGGTTGGGTAGTGAATTATTTTTGGATTAGTCACATAGGGATTGTAAGTGTTACTTAATAGTTCAGTGATAATTCTTAGGTTTGAGTCTATCAATATAAACATATATTATTAATGGTAATACTAGCAATATAAAATAGTAATAGTGCAATTTTGACACCATTTTACTCTCCTATGTACCTTTTATAGATTATGAATAATATAATCAAGGTTATATTATTTGTCTCTATCAATTTTAGATGGATGTGTGGTTCTATTTTTGTTATTAATTCAAAGAATTAATGTAAGTACTTGAATATGGGTATGAATTTATATTAAACTGAGTGCTAGGGTGCTAGTAAGAAGTAAATGTTAGGAAACAATGTTGAAATACAATAATAAAACATTTTAGAGCTTCATATAATGTCATGTGTGAAAATTTATATCAAATTATGTGGGTGTTGGTATTGACTTCGTTCCAAGGATGAGGCATTGGACTAAGTTAGGTAGTTATGTTGCATTGTGTTGATTAATTCAGCCACTACCCATTCATTAAATATAATTCTATGAAATAGGTTATAAAGCTATGAGGTTTTACCATTCTCATGCTCTAAAAGTGAATTATGATTGAGAAGCAACGAACTTCTTTGATATGTTTTACTAGTATGAGAATCATATGTGTATATTGCAGTGTTATTGATATAAATGGTACATGAATATTATTATGTGAACATTGTTGGGACTACCCTCCTAGGTTTCAAAGAGCCTGAAGTGAAGAAGTAAGGGCCTTAGAATCCTTACTTGTGTGTTTTCCAATCCTTACCCTTACTAATTATTGAATTCTGGAAGATTCATAGGTAAGTGGTAAGATTAAATTTGGTTCCAAAAAAAAAAAACCAACAGAAATGGAAACTCCATTGGGGAGTAACTTGAGACAACCCTGATAGAAGATCATCTTGCCTTGAAAGAGTCATGGAAGTTATAAAATAATGGGGAACTAGATATTGACAAATTTCTAGGAACACATTTAAAATTTGAGCTGATAATGGTTCTATATTTTGCTAGAAAATTTACTTTGCAAGTCTATCTTTGGTGTCAGTGGGTTAAGTTTCAATTCTTTTTTTATGAGTTTTCTATGTTTCTATTATCCCCTGCAAATTCTGATTCAAGATCTATTTCACTTCCATTAATATTTGCATAACAGTTCTCACTAAGTGTGGGTGGTGACTCTGAGATATCTGCACTAGTATGCATTATTTGAATAAATATATTATGATGGAATGAAGGTTTGATGAGAAAGGATAAGGTAGACTTGAGCTCACATGACGAAGTAATTTGAGGAAAATATAGAGAGAATGTGCTAAAGAAATCAGAGAATATAAAGGATTCATGTGTAACCCTGAAGTGGGAAATCTTCACAATTGAAATTAACCTTTGAAGAATACTTCACCTTGTTGAAGTGTTAGGAATTAATGTTAGTTCTTACATGTATTAATGTGTGAATAAGTTGTAGTAGTAACAAGTCACGTAATTAGTGTGGGTGTTAGGTTTTTTATTATGTAATGTGAGTATTATGAGTTGTTAAAACACCTTGTATATTTAGGATTTGTTATAGAAGTTCCCTATAATATAGGATATGGGAATCCTATATATGTAATAGCTTATTGGATGAAAAGACGAAGAAAGAAGCAACTCATATTATATTGTTTTTAATTATTCATGCTTCAACCTCTTCCCATATTTCTAATATGGTATAAGAGAAAAGTTTGATTATGTGCCTATTTGTTGTTGGAGAAGATGCAGGTGTGGAAGCCATAAAAGTTCCATGCATAGTTGCATTACATTGACTGAGGTTGTGGGATCGACTCCCACTATTGCTACATAATCATACTCTTTCATCAGGAATTTTAATTTCTTTGGTCTACCACCACAATCTCAAAGTATCTAATTTTGGCCTCATACACCGTCTATGGTTGGGCACATCAACAAGCTGGTAGAATGGTTACCAGTTTCTCAGATGAAATTTCTTTCTAGCATTTAGCTTTGCCCAATGTGTGATTGATCTTCCCGCAATCTCTTGTGTATTTGGCGATCAAGCTATTTTTGGACTTTATGTTGGTCTTTTGTCCTTCTTGTTGGAGATATGTCTTCATCGAGGGATCTCTCTCTCTCTCTCTAGCATAGAAAAGGAGGTGCGTATTGAAAAGAGGAAGGAAAATATCTTATTTTGAACGTTGTTAGGAAAGTAGAGGAACTCTTAATTCAAGACAAATCCGAATTGATTGGTGGCTAATAATTCCATTCCATAGCTCCTGTGAAACCTAATCCAAATACCTGCAAAAAAAAACAAATGAATACATTAGGAGATCAAATGCAAGCAAGAACAAGGATTCCTCAAGAAATTCATTTGAATGGAAAAAGAGATAAAATATGAAATGAAAAACACAATGAGATTTCAACACATATCAAATCCTATTCTAAAGCCAAAAAACTCCTAATCTCTTGAGGGAATTGGTGCCAATTTGATGTGAAAATTGGCCCTTTCCCAACTCCAATGATGCAATGTTGATTTGATGAAGAGATTTGATGAGTGATCCACTTTGTTGATGAAGATTGAGTGCTCCAAGCTAAAAACCTGCATAACCTAGTTAAGATTCAATGATAATTGATGAGGATTGCTAATGATTTGAGCATGGTAACTTTACTCAAATTGTGGATGATCAAATGAGGAGAGGAGCTCTTCATTTATAGAATGCTAAGATGGATGAATGCCAAAAATGAAGCAATGTAGGACTAACATTCAACCAATGGCAAGGTGCCACTTGTCAACATTTGAATGGAGGAAGCTTGAGCACATTTTGATCAATGTGCAAGTTTGAAATTTGAATTGGATGAGATGACATGTTTAGGGGGGATGAAAGATGAGTTAAATGCCAAGTGGGAGACATGTAAGAGACAATGTAAGAGCTTTAAATGCTTTGTTGGATGGACAAGTCTATTTGGGGGGAGATTTCAAACTTGGAGGAATATTCCCTTTTTGATGTCATTTTGAAAGTAAATAGAGAATTATTAAATCAAATAAATAATTTAATTGTGCAAGTTGAAAAATCTAGAGGATTGGAGTGATTAGGATTAGCATTGATCATGATTTGATTAATTTAAATGGTGTTAGTTGATTTGACCATTTTGACTTAGATTTTAGGATTTAAATAACTCAAAATGAGAAAAGAATGATTTAGACTTAGTTAAATAAATATTTTTGATTTATTTAACTAAAGGGGGTGATGTTAGATTAAATTAGATAAATGTTTGATTTATTTAATTTAATTAGATTAACTTTAGAGATTTAATAAAATAATATGGATTATTTAATTAAATTAAAGATAGGAAGATGAAGTGACCTAGCTAATTACACAGAGACAATGTTTTAATTAAATCAAGGGATTTATTTAATTAAAAGGGGAATTATGATGAATTTAATCAAATAAGGCTATTTGATTAAATGGTTAGATAGAGGGATAATTTAGGATGAAGCGATGTTAGTAGATCAGGATCGAGTGTATGTACATTTTACGTGTGTACATTTTTCCCCTCTTTGAAGCGATGCACTTATTGTGTTGGTTCAAAGAATAATCTTGCCATGATCAAAAGTCAAAAATTCTTTGATTTTTTTTTTTTGGATGCCCCTCTTTTGCCCCAGTGAAAAGTATTACGCTGGTATATTTCCCCCTTGAGAGATCAGGTGAAGAGGTTTGATTTCAGGGTCGATCTCTCGAAAAAGAGGTTCAAGATCAGTTCAACTCAAATATTTGATGTAGACATATTTGATGATGTAGACACTGATCAACCATGGATAGCCTCATGCCTATTTTGATATATGACACCCACTTGATCCTGATTTGTACGATGCCAGTGACATTATTGATTATTTATATGAGATGATTATGATGTTTATATGCAATGGATGATATGATGATGCATGGATGATATGGATGTAGATGATATGATATGATGACACTTTTATGATTATGCAATGGATAATAAATGTATGGTTTATGAGATGCCTAGAATAACCAATCTATATTATGCAATGATGAAATCCAATGCATGCGGGATAATAAATGTTTCTTATATGATATGATATGATATGCAGATGGTTTTTGGATGCAAGATGGATGCATTAACGATGATTTATGATTAACTATCATGGTACCATGTTAGCACAAAAAGAAAGAAATAGAAGAGAACAAGAGATTCCAACAAGACATGAGATGATGATGATGATTACTTGCCGAGGAGTTGGGATTTTCAAAGGGACAATTACCTTATGTTTCATAACACACGTAGGCACGATGCATCAGGGTATAAGGAACCAAGATAGTGTTGCATCTAGTGTGATGGACTTTGACTCAACAAATAGGTATGAGTATTCTTGTTCACACCTAACATACAGAAACCTTGCTAGGACATACCTAACAAAGCAAGTATTCGCCAAGTTATTTTACAAGAACATCCAACAAGCACATCAGACAAAAGGATAATGATCGTTGCCCCATTCCTATCTCTCTAAATCCTTTTTTTGGATATCATCGAGAGGTCCTTGGAATGAGCACAATAAGATAAATCAAAAGGAAAGACCAAGTACACAAACAAGTCAATGTTCTTCATATCTCTAGCCAAAGGGATTTGTTTTGATAGGATAAGAATCCAAAGTGATATCCAAAATGATGTCCATTGTTGGAACAGTATATCCTAGGACATGCATTGTATAGGATGATGATGGTTTGATAAGTTGATTGATAGGCTGTTGATATAAAGTTGATTGACATGTTTGAAAATGATCAGGAGTTTGATTTTGCATTTAAAGGTTTGTTGTTTCGATTTTGATTTTGCGATTGAAGCTTGCTTTCTTTTACTGACTGCTATGATTGTTTCTATTTGCATTGCCAAAGGATGAAGGTGACGATCAATTTATTATGGATGATTGATTATTTCGAGTGAACGCGAGATGAGATGGATGAATTTTTTCAAATATTTGGATGTTTTTGACATTTTGAGATGTTTTGAGGCTATTTTTGGTGTTTTTGAGATTTTTACAAATGTTTTGATTTTTGATTTTTCAAATGTTTTTGGATTTTGTGAGATTTTATGATTTTTTTTTGGATTTTGATGTCTCGGGGGCTGATCAGAGATTAGCCTTGCCTACGTTTAAGCTCAGAGATGATGTAGTTCGGATTCCAATGTTTTGACATTTTATGTTTTTGACTTGTTTTTGGATTTTGATATGATTTGGATGTTTTTGGATTTTCGCATGATTTTGACATTTTGGGTATGGACATGTGTGATGATATCAATGCTCTGTTTAGTATTTTTGTTGAAAACCAAGCTAAGGTTGACTGATCAAATCTATGGATTGATGATGATGATAACATTGTTGAGGATACACAACAATGCAATGATAGTGTTATGCAACACAAGGATTGGGATGTTGATGGGATTGATGATGATAACATTGTTGAGGATGCACAACAATGCAAGGATAGTGTTAAGAAACACAATGATATGATGAGATAATTTTTTGATTGGATTTGATTGATCATGTTTGATGAAGCTTGATTTTGGAACAAAAGTTGTTCGAATGATTTGATGTGACGTTTGAAGGGTGCATTAGATGCAACTGATATTGATTGTTTGGATCAATGTTCGATGAAAGGTGAAGACTGATAAGGAATGTTTTTTTGTCAAAATATACCATGGGCTAGTGATTCGAATTTTTGCTCACGAGTTCTTTGACCAGTTTGATTTCATGTTTGCTAATGTTTGGATTGCCACATAAGTTGGAGGATATAGATCAAGATTTATTCCTGAAGCAAGATGTAAATATCTGCCCCCAATGTCTAGTAATGTATGGAATGTCATGTGTGGATGCTCAGATAAGTGTATGGATGGATGGATATGGATTATCTTGTGGTAAGATAAGGTGTTTGGATCAAGAAAGCTCATTTGGATAGTGCTTCATTGCTTAGATAATTTTGCATAGGATAAGATCAAATGTAAATGGCCCATGTCAAGATGTTTACCATAAGCAAGTGCAAAGTGCACTCCAAAATTTCATCAAGATCAAGATAACTTGGATGATGGATGCAAATGGATGAAAAATGGATTGGATAAATGGTTCACGGATGCATGGATTTATTATGGATAAGATGGATGGAATGTTGGATTTATTATGGATTGGATGAGATGCTTTCTCTTGAAGTGCCACACATGGATTGTCGATTGCACACATGATGCCTGTTTGCTAGGTTTTCATCATGGTCTTGCCCAAAGCTCCACCATAGTGGTTTTCACTAGAGGATTTTTTTTTCTTTACTATTTTCAATTCTTTTTCTAATTTTTTTAAATTTTCATATTTTTTGATTTTTTTCTTGGTTTTTCCTGAAAGATTTGAAAATCATGCTGAACCATCTGGTGGTGTCGATATAGATTATTTTGTCATGATGTGCCATTGATAGCCTACTTGAAGAAGTTGCTTTGCTAAGATACGTGCACTTGAATACAACTTTTGAGATTCCTAATATGCTTCCTCGATACCAGAGTTAACTTTGTCTTTGTGCACACATCGCGATAGAGTGCGTTATGAATCCTTATGATGAAGGGTCATTGCCAACACATGAACAATGTGAGAACTGGATATCATGCATGGAGGCATGGACGAAGTGTGTTTAGGGATAAAAGATGGATTGGTTGACAGCTTGGAATCTTTGACTCTCCAAACTTGGGAAGATGAGCAATGATGGGTGGATACGAAAGTGTGCATTGAATTAGGACCAACTGCTTGATACACTTTGTATGTCGCCTAAAAAACCTGATTTTTCTTTTGTGGATATCTTTGATGGATACTTTTCCCTTTTTTATTTTTCCCCATAGTTTCTTTGACTAATGGAGTTTGATAGGGATGATCTTTCTTTGTATGTCTTGGTATCCATTTTCATTTAATTTGTCCATTATGCTTTCCAACTTCTTTTTCTTTGATATCATTCTTTTTACTTTGATTCAATTTTTTCTTTTGACGTTGGTCCCAATTCATGGATGGTGTGATGGGTGGATGAAGATTCATGATGTGGCTGGTTCTAGTATTGATATCGATTTCATCATAAGGATTCTTTGTGCTCCCTATGTTGATGCTTGCACTAGATAAAGTTTCCCCCAGTATAGTGCTAGTGGCACCTTTGTTCCTTGATTCTTCCTATTCTGAGATGTCTTGTTCAGTAAACATGCTCTGACAAATGAACACCATAGATGGCATTGTTTCAATTTGATGCTCTGCTAACTCTGGATTATATTATTCTATCTGACTTGCTTCCTTGAGTGGATAATGTTCGATATCTTTATTCATGATGTCCTTAGTCTAAATTTGCAATATATCTAATACTGTTGTTGACAACTTTGTTTGACTATAGGAATTAATAATCTACTCTTTTTGTGTAATAGAATCTTGTTCTAGCTGAAGATCATCTACGTGTCCATCCATAGAAAGAATCTCATGGGTAGATGGAGGAGTATGCACTACATGGATATGATCATCTTATATAGATAGGAGAGTGTCCATTATATTATTGTAGTATCTTGAAGACACAAATTCTTGATCTTGAATGATTTTGAAGCTGCTTTCAACATGCTTTGGATCAAGTTCTTGACATGGATGAGTTTCAAAGGATGGATTTCCTATAAGGGGGTCTCGGATGTCGTCATTAGACATGGTAAGTGGTCCAATATCCTGAAGTGTCGAGTTTAGGGTTCCTTCAATATTTGTAACCATGAGGTCAAAGGGGGTCAACATGTCTTAGAAGGGACCATTGCTAGACCTTGGTGAGAGACATTGATCATGCTTTTGAATAAATTATTGAGATATGTCCTCTAACTCATAAGGCAATCTAGAGAAATGTTTAATATGATCATTGGTTGATGGATCATGCATTAAGTCAATAGGATCAAATAATCCTAACACTCATTGAAAGAGATCACTAAAAAGTGACTCTTGATGTATGGTGAGTTGATAATTGGATGGGGTAGAAACATCCTCAGTGTGCTCATCGATGGAGATATCTTGATCATTTTTTCCACACTTGTGGTGGATGGATTTCCAATGTCTTCAACCATAGGGTCAAATGATGTTGATATTTCTTGAATTGAATCATTTTCGAGTATTGTTGGTGGATTTTGATTGTGATTCAAAAGTGACTCTTGACATATGTTGATTTGATCATTGGATAAAGTAGACATAGCTTCAAGGTGCTTAGTGATGGATTGATCTTGATCCTTTTTCTCAACAGTTGTCATTTTTTGTGTTTGTTGGGTTGTTTGAGAGGCTTGGGCAGCTTGAGAGGCTTGTTACACTTGTTGAGCTTGTCTTTCCTGTTGTGTGGCTAGATATTATTGTATGGCCTTTTGGTAAGCTTGGTGAGCTTTTAGCGCAATGTTATATTGTCTTGCTACATTTTGTTTTGGTGGTAGTGGTGGTGGATTTGGAATTGTGTTGGATGTAGTCCCAAGTTGTTGAGATACGCTTGCAGTGATCATGGTAGTGAGGGGTTGAGATATGATAGGTGTGATAGGGGTGGATGGAGTGATCAAGGTGATAGGAATGGTCAGAATGACCAAGGTGATAGGTCCTTGGGAGACCATGTTTTTATTTTTTAGGATTGATGTTGTCATTTGATTAGATACCATCTGTTGGTGTGATGTCGATGGTATATCCAAAGGATTTGATGTGATGACTTGATTGGTGTTAGGTGGATTGATTTAGATGGGGTGATTTGTGCTAGGTAAAGGGGGAAGCCCTAAACCAAGGAATGATGTTGATATGGGTAATGGTGGTGGAGATGTCTCTTGGCGCAATGACTCAACTATTTTGGTAAGTTTAGCAATTTGATCTCCCCAAATTTGTTCTTGATTTCAATCTTGACTACCTTGATATAGTTGATTTGGTTTTTGTTCAAGCAGATTTGGGATGCATACTTGTGGTTTTTGAATGGGATCATGGTCAAATCGATTTTTGACATTGTTTTGACTTGGGATGATGTTCATATTTGGCATGATAGGTTGAAATTGAAAATTTTTCATGTTTGGAATATTCATATGATTTGCAAATGTATCCATCCCATTTTTTTTTGGATTCATGTTTTGAAAACTTGTGCTTGGTACTTTCTCATTTTGGCTTGTAGGGATTTGGTGGGATGACGTTATTTTGAAGGCTCATGCTTTGATTTTTTGGTTGACAAACTTGTAGGTTTGGATTTAGATCTACCATCAGGTAATGTGCTCCAATCTTTGATCCATTGATATTTGTAGAAGGTAATGATCCCATGTACAAATTGTATAAGTGTGAGTGTTGATAATCAATCGGCATTGTAAGGCTTTGAAAGTTCAATTGATTTGGATTACTCATGATGTATGGATCAAGTTTGTATTCCATGTTCCTCTTGTATTTTGACCTTGTTGAAAAAGTGACCTCTAAGGTTCTTAGGACCAATGACGAGATGAAGTATGAAAAGGGGAAATGATATGAGTGTTGAATGTTTAGGGACTTTGGATCAATGCTTAGACTTAGGGTTTGATTTTTATTGGTTTGATTAGATAATGAACTTGTAAACCCTAAGATGTTAGATGTGATCTTAGGATGAACTTGTTCAAAGGGGTGCTAATTTAACTAGAGGTATGAGAAAGGATGCATTCCCATACTCCTAACTAAACAAGATGATTTTGATTTTGATGATTTACCCAAGTCTAGAATAATGTTTCCAAAGCTCTAAAGTTGTTCGGGGGATGGATTGATAAATGTTTTGGAATTTGGATGAAGTGTTTGATTTGATCCTAAATGAACCTAGGAAGGACTTGTCTCTGAGACCAAGATAGTGAAGAACATGCCTTTCTCTAAAAGTAATTCAAAATCAAAAGACCAATATTTGCATGAAAACCATATGACCAAAAGATTCCAAGCACATGTGTGGGGTCCAATTGATTCAATATTTTCTTAATGGATTATTTTTACCACAAACACACTCTTGATTAGGTTTTCAACTGAATGTCCAATGTCCTAATTCCCTTTCATCCCACAAAGTGCATTATGCAGAAATCGAGGAAATCAATGAAAAGGTTGCCTAAAGTTGACTTTAGTAGAAGCAAATTGAGATGAAATCCAAATGTTTAAAAGCCTCTAAGGATATGAATCCCCAAGGCAAGCAATAACATGTGAATTTGTTCAAGGATATTTTCCTCTCCTAAAGGGTTTGCAATTTTGATGATTCGTTGAATGTTGGTTTCGACGTTTTGGATCAAAGCACTGTGTTTTCAAACCACAAGCAATATGACGTCCTAGCTCAATTGGTACATTTTTCTTGGTGGGCTTGCCTCATGCCCTTTGTAGAAGAGATGATTTTACATGCAACCAAGGAAAGAGTATAAAGGTATGTTAAGAATGAAGTCTTAATCTCTATGCTTTAACCAACATCATATATGGCAAGTATCTTCTTGGAATCTAAGTTGCAATGCACCACTTTGATAAACTCGCTCAATGGATCAATTGGTCACTATAATTAAGGGTTCTATTTTGGACTTTTTGTTCATGGAGATTGACCCATATGACAAGAGTCCCCTTTCAGATCCATCTTGTTGAAATCAACCGCATGATACTGGCATTTCTTCCAATACCCACATTTATATCCCAGATGGAAATACTCTTGGCTTTAGAGTGTTACCGGTTGAGTCGTTCCCTTGGGTGAGTACTTTTTCCCCAAGGCAGGCCCTCTAAGATAGACAAAAGTGAATAAACTTATTCATAGTTCAATCAACCCTTATTTAGAAACAAAGGGAGAACACATACAATAAATTCATTCACACTCGCACAATATTTTGTTCAGTTTTAAACCCCAAAAATGAAGTGTGGAGGTGATTGCTTTGTCTTATCCTAAAATCATGAAAAAGGCCTTTTGATTCTCAAGATCATATAAAGCGTGAGAGAAGCGCATATGTCCTTTTCAATGAAGTTAGTTCAAGTAAGCTCTCACAAAACAATGTAGCACATGTTCATTTTAGATCCCACAAAGCAATAATGAATTCATTTTAAAGCACCAAAGGACAAATGAGAGTTGTCTTGTTCAATTGTTAACCAAAAAAATAAACTCTAGTAAGTTGTAGCCCTGGGTATGTGCAGGATCATGATGGCCCAAAAAGTGGCAATATGATGGGTATGTGGCTGGTGACTATTTTCTTACCCAAAATTTATGAAATGAAAAGGGTTTTTAAAGGAGATTCTCAGCTTTCCATTGACATAAATTATGCTTTACTTTGAATTTAATAAGTAATTATTATTCATTTTCTATTCAAATTACGACTAAAGTCCTGATTGATAGGCTAATTGAAAAACATCTATAACTTTCAAATGGTATCATATTTTTTGAATCCAAAACATGCATCACATTATATTCTTCACATATTATAGGATTAAAAAAGAAAAATTGGATTTCATGAAGATTTGACCAAGGTGGTAAGACATACAAGTTTTTATATTTTTTAAAAAGTTGTAATAAAAAATTCATAATTAATTATTTACTTGAACAAAATTACAAAAAAATATGCATCACATCCGGGCATGAGTCCTCTACTTATATATTAAATTTTATAAAAAAAATTATCATTTTATTGTGGTTAGGGTGGTCAGACAAACACCTACTTCTTATTTTTTCCCTGAAATTTAAGTACCATTGCATTGAAATTTCAAATTTTCACCAAATAGATTTTTGTATTTTTTAAACAAACCTAGTAGTTTAGAAACTACATTCAATTTGCTACAGATTCTATTCTTACATATTTTTGAAATAATATAGATAATGTATTCAAATTTTTATGTCAAGTTGCCTAACTCTAATTTTTTTGAATTTTTTGCCACTTAAGGGCCTGCTTTTTCCTTCATGATCCTGCACATACCCCCTAATGTTCATTTTAAACCCTTTGCAACAAGAATTCAAGAGTTATTTTTAAAGCCCAAATGAATTTATTAGATCCTAAGCATGAAAAGGATGACAACTTTTCCTTAAGAAGAATAATGAATCCTCAAAAAGTGTTAAACAAACACTATAGTTTTTAAAAACACTTGTTACAATGATGTGATAATGCTTTTTCTTTGACTTCCATGCTCCATGATCATTTAAAACCTACAAGAAAAGATCAAAATGTTAGATGACATCAAGGAACAAAAAGATACGAAGGTTAGATAAATGATTAAGCATAAAAACCCTAAAATTTAGACCAAGTTTCATTATGATTTGACATTAAGTGAAAATTTGAAAATTTAAACTATATATAATTTAATAATAACCTACACCATTAGATAGCTTATGAAATTCTACCCTATTTAAAAAAAAATCTTCGAAAAAGACTAAAAAATGACCAAGATATGGCCATTTTAAATTTGCATGAAAAAGCAAGAAATCCAAGCAGTGTAGTTTGTGATGGCGACGCTGTTTCGGTTCAAACAGTGACGCTCAAACTCAAACAACGATTCTCAAGCTCAAACAATGACATTGGAGCCAAAAGTGGCACTGTTTAGAGTTTTAAGAAGTGCTATATGGTACCACTAGTCTGCCAGTGGCTCTGTTTACTATAAACACATAAAAAAACTAAAAAAACATGAAATTTTGATGAAAAAATGTGATTTAAACTTTTGGTTTGCCCTCCTTCTAGCACAAAAATGTAAACCCTAATCCAAATTCCTACAAAAAAAAAAAAATGAATACATTAGGAGATCAAATGCAAGCAAGAACAAGGATTCCTCAAGAAATTCATTTGAATGGAAAAAGAGATAAAATATGAAATGAAGAACACAATGAGATTTCAAAGCATATCAAATCCTATTCTAAAGCTAACAAAATCCTAATCTCTTGAGGGAATTGGTGCCAATTTTATGTGAAAATTAGCCCTTTCCCAACTCCAATGATGCAATGTTGATTTGATGAAGAGATTTGATGAGTGATCCACTTTGTTGATGAAGATTGAGTGCTCCAAGCTAAAAACCTGCATAACCTAGTTAAGATTCAATGATAATTGATGAGGATTGCTAATTATTTGAGCATGGTAACTTTACTCAAATTGTGGATGATCAAATGAGGAGAGGAGCTCTTCATTTATAGAATGCTAAGATGGATGAATGCCAAAAATGAAGCAATGTAGGACTAACATTCAACCAATGGCAAGGTGCCACTTGTCAACATTTGAATGGAGGAAGCTTGAGCACATTTTGATCAATGTGCAAGTTTGAAATTTGAATTTGATGAGATGACATGTTTAGGGGGGATGAAAGATGAGTTAAATGCCAAGTGGGAGACATGTAAGAGACAATGTAAGAGCCTTAAATGCTTTGTTGGATGCACAAGTCTATTTGGGGGGAGATTTCAAACTTGGAGGAATATTCCCTTTTTGATGTCATTTTGAAAGTAAATAGAGAATTATTAAATCAAATAAATGATTTAATTGTGCAAGTTGCAAAATCTAGAGGATTGGAGTGATTAGGATTAGCATTGATCATGATTTGATTAATTTAAATGGTGTTAGTTGATTTGACCATTTTGACTTAGATTTTAGGATTTAAATAACTCAAAATGAGAAAAGAATGATTTAGACTTAGTTAAATAAATATTTTTGATTTATTTAACCAAAGGGGGTGATGTTAGATTAAATTAGATAAATGTTTGATTTATTTAATTTAATTAGATGAACTTTAGAGATTTAATCAAATAATATGGATTATTTAATTAAATCAAATATAGGAAGATGAAGTGACCTAGCTAATTACACAGAGACAATGATTTAATTAAATCGAGGGATTTATTTAATTAAAAGAGGAATTATGATGAATTTAATCAAATAAGGCTATTTGATTAAATGGTTAGATAGAGGGATAATTCAGGATGAAGTGATGTTAGTAGATCAGGATAGAGTGTATGTACATTTTACGTGTCTACAGCTCCAAAAAAAATTGACATGAAGCTATGGCAAGATAAGAAGATGGCTATCACTCCACCCGGTTTCCTCAAAAGCCACTTCAATTGCAAATATATGGTCTTGTCTTTCTAGTGACTGACTACAGAGAAAAATATTTCAAAGCCAAGTACAAAGGTCAATGATATTCTTTTGAGGTACTTAAGAATTATAGTAGCATTTTCTTTAGATTTCTTAGGTTGTTTCTTGTATAGGTATATGTCATGTGTGATGGCATTTCATATTTCAAAGTTTCTATGATGAATTTTCTACACTAGAGCTCAAGGAGAGTATTTATAAGCCTATGTTGAGGGACAAAATGTGTAACTCTCAACTCTTGAAAGGGGGTGCTATTTTTCTTTCTAAGATGTTTTTGTGACTCATAAAGTAAAATAAATATTGTATAAAATAAGTCAAGTCAATTTGGGTATGTTTTTCAAGTCATATAAGCTATAGTATTTCCAAATAGGGTCCTATTTTACAAGCCATTAGTGGTATTGTCATCTATCAAAATTTAAAAATGTAAAAAATATTTATTGTAATTGGGCGCATTATCGCTTGTTTGCGACATCCATTTTATGGGGGGAGGAATATTATTTCTTCAGAATTGATAAAATGATCCTAGAAGCTAAATTTGATTAGTAAGTAGCATACCATATTGGAAGATGAAGGAAATGGAGGAAGGAGTTCAATAAGAGACCTCTCATCAGTCACCAACAACGAGGCCACACACATGATAAATATGCAGTGTGTTTTTTTTTTGGCTTTTCAGTGTGGTGTGTGTAAATGATAGAAAAATAATCCTATTGCAGAGAAGATGACTATAGAGGTCCTCTGACTATGGTGATCCTCTGATTGTCATTCTTCATTATAAGATGATCAGTCAGTGAATACGTTCATTGGAAATGGTGATCATGTGCAGCAAGATCCAAACACTAGTATGCAGCCTGATATGATTTTCTTTTCAATATTCCTGGTTGTGTGAATAAATGTTATTTTCACATTGTGGGGGGGGTGCGGGGAATAATAACCAATGTTCCATTCCCATTTTGCACTAAAATGACTAAAGTCAAGGGAAAATTCTAGTGGCAGTGGCGGTTGTCTATGTTGTTCGAGATTGAGTGGCAACAATCAACAATAGTGACTACAATTATGAGAATTGTGTTCTTATGGAATGCAATGTGAAACCTTTTCTATTATTTTATTTTTTCAGATTTATGATATGTATGTTGATTTCCAAAATTCCCTAATGTACAAGCATAGTGGTGAACAAAAGCACTAGTGAAATGCAGTTCATGGATCTTGAAAGGGTTTGTGGGAGGATCTAGAAAACCACATGAGGTGGAAAAATGGTGGAGGTTCCTATTTACATCAAGGTTTGTGATAACCCTGTTTAAAACCATGGGAGGAGAGAGCCTTTCTTTGGAACAAGTTCATGAGTTAGTTGGACATGCCACAGGGGTGAGCATACTGTAGAGGAGTGTGTGAATGTTCTTCTACCATGTTCTCACTAAGGGGGGTGTTAGGAATTAATGTTATTTCTTACATGTATTAATGTGTGAATAAGTTGTAGTAGTAACAAGTCATGTAATTAGTGTGGGTGTTAGGTTTGTTAGTATGTCATGTGAGTATTACGAGTTGTTAAAAAAACTTGTATATTTAGGATTTGTTATAGAAGTTCCCTATAATATAGGATATGGGAATCCTATATATGTAATACCTTATTAGATGAAAAGATGAAGAAAGAAGAAACTCGTATTATATTGTTTTTAATTATTCATGCTTCAGTCTCTGCCCATATTTCTAATATGAAGCTCATTCCTCTTTAAAAAATAGAGGTGGAAACTCTATGCAAAGAATGAGAAGGAATTGTGATGGTAGCTTCAGAGCTGCAAAATTTTCCAGTCAGAAATAGAATATAAGGTGATTACAATCATATCCAGGTATTTCCCCTTTTTTAGTTTTCATAAAATGTAAATGTGTATGAAATTTGTATTGCATGATCTAGAAGAAATTTTTCTCCCTATTAATTGAATTGAGCACTAGTAAAGGGAAGTGTAGTAGTCATTTTACATATTTCTAAGGTACAATTTGTAATATCAGTATTGGGTTGAAGAAGTATGCTTGTTTTCAAATGTGCCTCTTAGAAACCTTTAAAGCATGAATGCGTGAGCTATACATTTTAAAATCATGATTAAATTAAGGAATGAGGTAGTAGACAATCAACTATGAAATTGATATCTAAGGATTGAATAGGGATACAAGATAAATGTATCATTACCCTATATCTTCTTGTGGAACATCAAGTAAAGACATGTAGGGCATGCAACATTTATCATGCCATCAAAGGATCTTCTCTATTGAAAGATATAAGTTGTTGAGTTTTAATGGTATTCAAGGTCTCCCTAATAATATTCCCAATGATATTAGGAAATATTTTCCTAAATTTATAGGAATTTTTTTTGAGTCAACTTCTAAAAATTTGAATGCATTCATGGGTTTGATGGGATATTTGGAGGTAGATCATGAGGATGTTGTCATAAAGCTTTTTTCTCAATCTTTGAAAGAAAATGTTAGAGACTAGTTCTCATATTTACCATTATGTTCTATAGCATCATAGAATGAATTCATGGTAGCATTTGTGGAATAGTTTGGCGAAAGGTTTAGTCCAAATATGAGAAGAAAAGGATTTATAGAAATCCAAAAGGAAGAAGGGGAGTTGGTTCCTACCTTTAATCTCAGATTTGCAAAGGTAGTAGATAATATTCCTAAAAACATGAGACCAAGTGATGTAGAATGTTTAGTTGTGTATCTAGGTGCATTTGATAATGAGATTAGTTATTTGATAAGGGATAAGGAACCCACAACATTACATCAAGAATATCACATTGCTATGGATTTTGAAAACAACTCAAAATATTCAATGATGAAAGGATACATGGCTGCTAGTGTTGGTTATCCTAGCACACCTCATGAAAATAGAATTCATGGATCAAACAATAGAAATTATTGTCAAGATAATAGTTCTTTTGTTGTTACATCATTACATGATAAAAATCATAGTGAACTCCAAGTTGAACATTAACAAAATTTGAGCAATGTTGATCAGATGTCTTTTGTTCAAAGACTATCTAGCATGAAAAGACATATGGAAGAACTGCCATATGAATCCTTAACAAGGTTTTTGGATGCCTCAATAGAAATCCCTAAGGAGTTAAGGCCTAAAGACTCAGTATGTGTGAACTTATTCTATGACATTTATGAGCAAGGGCTTAGTACCTTTCCCACAAAATTGAAGCCTCAAGATTTTGATCAAATAATTGGTTGGATCAGAATTGTCGAGGAGGGTATGTGTGACTATATGTAGAAGTTGAGGTCTCAAAGAGACAATAGTGTTCACCCTATTGTCAAAGATCAAAGATCAATCCAACTAATGGATAAGGATGTTCCAAAAGATGAATATTTGTCTCATAGTGCAGATGATGGCATTGTTATACTTGAAAGTACCACTGAATTACCTTTGAAGATTGATCATCAGGATAGTGGAAATGAAAATTTTGAGGAATTTGGATCCTTTTGTGAGAATGACCTAAAGGAATTCTTCTTTCTTGAAGGATGCAACAACATTAATACTCATGAGGTTTTTCTCTCACAAGTGAATGGAAAAAAATCATGTGAAGGATTCTTAGAATATGATTTAGTTGCATCAAAATTGGAGTGCCCCAATAGTATGATTAATGGTGAATTTAAAGACAAGAATGTTTGTGTTCAGCATCCTGAGCTAAGATTAGTGTTAGAAACAATGGAATTAAAAATGCTAGTCAATAGGGTCATGTTCTTAATTTCTTGTATGAAACATAAATGGAGTATGTAGAGTTTATAGTAGAGATGGACATGATTGTTTTCAACAAGGAGTTTGTTGAAGAAAAGGATCAAGAAACCTACCTAACTGCTAGTAAGAGATGTTTAGGGTATAACAAGTCTTGCACATGGGAATCAACTAACATATTAATTAATGTTTCACTTAAGTGCATTGCTTCTAATCACATTATTCTTGAGATATTTGATCCATCCTTTGAATAATTTTGTTTTAAGCTGAGAACTGATTGGAAGAGAGAATTTAATTATGTTAATGAACCTGAAATAGAGGTATTCTTTGATGCTTGGGATGGTATGGAAAATTCTTTCTATGGGGATGACCATGATCTAAATAAGAACAAAAATGCTACTAGTATCGATAAGCCAATTTTCCAAGACAGTGGAGCATATTATAGCGTGGTTGGTTTACATTACTTTGGTGAGTGTAAACACCAACTTGAAAGGATGCTCATGTATGAGCATTTATTGTTCATAGAACAAAGTGAATATGTGTCCCTAGGTGGGATTCCTAAAAAAAGTATGTATGAGGGGTTTCAATTTGATGATCACACTTATGATGATAGTGATCAAGTGGATTATGAATCTTTCATTTTTCCCACCTAGTTGAAGGAGAATTTGATGGGATATGGTTGTGAATTGAGTAAACTATAATGCTACACTAATCATGGTTTCCAATTAATTCTTTATCATAGTTTACAGTTGGATAGGAATAATAATTATATTCATAAGTTCAAAAGCATGTCCATAATGGTCAATCACAATGAATATAGTAGTATTATTTGTTGGGAAATTATTGGTACCTTTTCCAAACTTGATCTAGTATAGGAAATAGAGAATAAGGTTTTTGACAAAGGTAATGTTTAGTGAACCATAGATTTTTGGGAATGGGATTTATAGGCTACTCTTGCACTCTTAGGATGTTTCACCTAAAAGGAGAGAGATAAACCCCAATCAAAATCTATGTGGTTCACTCAAACTAAGAGGTGTATGATGAAATTATGCCTCAATGAAATGTTCTAGATGTATTTAATTCATAAAGTTAATTGATTAAGTATGCAAAACCTAAGAAATGTAACTTGTTTGAAAACACATTGTGTAATGCAAAAACACCTAGAAATGGATGCAAATTGCAACAAAACTTGATGAAACTGAAAGTGTGGACCTGGAATATGGATGAAGACTAGAAATGGATTCTGGAATGCTGTTGATGCTAATTTTTAGGCCTAGTGAGACTCATTCACCCTTTTGGGTGACTCGGTCCCAGTTCTGCAAAACTATTTTTGAACCTATTTCTGACAAAAGGGTATCTAAAAATGTAGAAAACCAAAAATTGAATTTGAAGTGGGAATCATTCACCACCTATGGTGAATGAGTCCACTTTTGAATTTTTGAATATTCAAAGGTGGAATCCAGAGCTCTCGGTCCACACTTTGATTCTCTACAGGTGTCCGCTTCTAAAACTCTAATTTTGAAACCTAAAAGTGAGTTTTTGTTGATATTTTGGCTTGAATCAATGGAGAGAAGACCTAATTTTTTTTTTCAACTTGATACTTAATTATTTCCAAGATTCCAAGATGTCTAAATCTTCAAACTCACAAGAAGAGAAAGAGGAATGTTGAACATTAAGGCATGGGGGTTTTCCTTGGTCAAACCCCTTTTAGGTAATTAAACTAAAATAGAGAAAGAATGTAATGAAACATGAAATAATGGAGATTATTCCCTCTCCATGATGTTTTATCTTGAAATTCTATCGTAAAACATGAATAATCTTCCCTTGAAGATCTAAAAATTGATATCTTGGTGAATTGAAATGATAAAACACTAAGTTGCATGACTTGAGATGGAAGAATGGTGGATGGATAATGAAGAATGAATGTGATTTAGGTTTTATAGAGGTGATTTTATAGGAAATTCACCTTATTAGCCTATAAATTGGATCCCTAAGGCCAACATGTGAAAATAATAAACTTAAATTTCAATTTTTCCTGCTCAAATGTCAAAAATAAGCCAAATGGGACTCATTCACCACCCATGGAAAATGGGTCCCACCTGGATGGGACTAATTCACCATGGATGGTGAATGGGTCCCAAAGGGGCCATTTTGGCAGCTACAATGCTAGGAGATAAGGAAATAAGGTTTCAATTGCAACTTTGTCAGGTATTTTATCAAATATTACCTTGGGATGCACAATATGGGATAATATGGTTCTATTAGTGATGATTCAAAGGTCAATTAGGGATTGGGACATAGAATTCAATGTGAAAGTGTGATTAAATACACTTTACAGCACTAAAATGAGGTCCACTTAGCCTAGAAAGGCACAAGAACCAATGTGAATGTGTAAGACACATTACAACACTAGTTTAACACATGAAATTTATTTCAAAAACCTTCTAGATTGATATAATAATGTTATTAAACACATTTTGTAATGTTGAATTAGGGATAAATAAGTTCATTAAGTCTAGAAAAGCATGAAAGTATCTTACAACACTTTACAATACCTTTATAAGACATCATTAAATGCATTTGAAAGGGTCCAAGACCTAGTGTGGATGTGAAAAACAACTTACAACACCAAATAAAGGCCTTGTTAAGTCTAATTTATCATCAATTATTCCCATGTAAAGCAAGAGGTCCTCTTTTCAATTGCATATTTAGCCCCCACTTTAGTGAGAGAATGAACTTGATTCAAACTCACACTAAAGTAGACATTCAAGAGAGATCTGAGTGTACAGATGCAGATGAAAAAGAATGAAAAAGATCAAGAAGGCAGTAAAGCCCCTAGGATCCAAGATCCTAAGTCAAACCATCAAGATATAAAATCATACAATGGAAAAAAAGGAAAATGGGGTGGAAAAGATCCACTCACTCTGGGGCCACATAACATAACATTGTCCACATGATGAGTTGTCCCAAAGAAGTGGTTTACTAAGAAAGTTATGCTAGTGTGTTGGCTTCCCACCGTATAATGAGAAAGTCATTCCAGTGTGTTGGCTTCCCATTAAACCATACCAAAGTTATGCTCTTGATAAAATTGATAAGGCACCATAATGCAATGCTTTTTGTAAATGTTTTGAATGTCATGTAAAACTTTTGTTAAAGGGGATTTTTCTTTGTTCATGTAAGGTCTTATTCTTAGTGAACATTGTGCCTAATGTATCCAAGAGAGGAAAAGTCAAGGTGTCAGATCATTATCCATGGGATGCCTCATTCACATCAGGCCACTTCAGTTGATCGTAAACTCTTGGAAGGAATCAAACCCAATGACACCACCAAGGAGAGGAAACACCACAAGAAAATGTTAATCACGCCATGAAATTTGCAAAAGGGTGTTCTCTATGTATGCCCCCCACTTTAAAGCAGTTGCTAACACCATTATTGTGAGAAATTGCTTTAAAGTAGAAGGTATGAGAGCTTATTTGAAAATCCCTATGTGAAGTCATATGTTTTCAATAAGCTGCATCATGAAGAAAAGGATTATGTCACATGTGATTCAATCTGAAGACATGTCATCCACATCCCAAACTTTCTCTTATACATTCATGAAAGGTTAACGATGAGTCAAAATAGACAATGAGACATGACATACAAGGACAAGGCTATCAAACCTCTTGCCCCCACTTAGTGCAGGAAAAAGGTGAGCCTAAAATGGAAGATGATATGCTACCCCTTGCAATGGATGCAAAACATGCAATGGTGAGTATGCTATGATCCTACAACTATTGCATGGAAAGGAGCAGCATCTAATGTTATTTATGTGGATAAGTAAACAATGTTTTTGCTTGATTGGCTTTGATTGTATATACTTTGTTACATATGTGAACAACATCATTATAACTTGGTTGGTATGAAACATTATGCTTAGATGGGTAAAGGATGAGTTTGGGTTGGTTTTGAGTTTGTTTCTTGTGTTATGGTGTGTGAAGGATGAGTTCGGGTTGGTGTTGAGTTTGTTGCTTTTGTGATGGTGGGTAAAGGATGAGTTCGGGTTGGTGTTGAGTTTGTTGCTTGTGTGATGGTGGGTAAAGAATTAGAGGATTCTTTGGATGTCCCATGGGGTATATAGGTGGTTCATTGATCGAGGGGGATCTCATGGACACTTGCGCATGCATAACCTCGGTGGGCTTGGTTTGATGTATCCATAAGGAAGACATATCATTTTCTTACACCATAATAGTCTCCCTAGGAGAAGAGTTGTTTGGATAACAACAATCCAAATGTTCTCGAAATTCAAGGATTTGATTGTCCAAAACGTTGTCATCGTAAGTAAGGGACCTATCCATGGTTGAATTTTCTTGTTCTATGATGTTTTCCCACATAAGATTATCATGATCATCATCACTAATAGGGGAGATATTAGGAGAGGAAATTTTTTTATTGTTGTCCATGACCATAACATATACCCTAGTAGGAGAGTTTTCAAGAGGTTCATCACATGTGATGGGTAGATGTTGTAAAGAAGTGTCATCACAAATAGTAGTGAGATCAAGGGAAGGACAACTATGATTTGCATGTGTGTCAATGATTGGGTCTTCTTGTTCTAACAATGATTTTTAATTCTTAAGAACATTAAGGAGAGAAATAATATTATAACTCTCAATCATTAGGTTTCTTGATACCAATGTATCCTCCTCACAAATGTGTTGGTCATGATCATTCATGAAAGTATTGTCACAAAGAGGGGAAGTGTTGGGAGATGAATGGAGACTAGGTAAGGTGGTGGAAATGCATTCATCTATTGTTGTTATACTATCTTCCCAAGGGGAATGAGGATAATGACAAACAAGACCTTCATGATGCTCAATGATTGTACCTTCGTTGGCCAAGATACCTTCATCACTAAAAGGAGAGGTATCGGGAGAAGTAAAATTATGATCATCATGGTTATCTATGTTTGAATTCTCTTCTAACACATCATCCTCATAAATAGGAGAGATAGGAGGGAGTGTAAGTTTAAGACAAGCATTAATATTTTCATTCTCTTGTGCTAAGATACTATCATTACTAGGAAATTCATTAAATGAAGAACTAGAATGCTTGTGAACTAGATTTTTATTTGAAATTTTGGAGAAGATTGAAACTAACATTTTGAAATAACAATCTATGATAACTAAAAATTCAATGTAAAAGGTTGAAATGAAATGCAATTTTCAGATGATAATTGACTGATTATGGCATGTAACAATATGAGAATGCAAACTTGAAATTTAAAACATGCATGGAATGAGCTAATTTAGGATAGATTTAATGAAATGCATGTTACAAAAATGTAGCTAACTGATACATCTAGGAAATGGCACCAAACAAAAGTCTAAAAATAGGGTTTTCAGCTCTGTAAAAGGCTGTTTTAGGGGTCAAAAAGGACTAATTCGCCCAGGGTGGCGAGTGAGTCCCAGTATGGAATTTTGTTTTCAGAATTTTCAAAAAAAACTGAGTGAATTTTATGTTTTCTGAGTGCTATGATGTAGACCTAAGTTAAAAATGCAAAATTTCAGAAAATTTTACTGAATTTAGATGCCAACAATGCAAACTAAATGCACTTTTTATGAATGGAAAATTTGAAACCTAGCATGCCAATTAACTAATGCAAACCCTAATGCAATGTCAATGCAATGCTAGCTATATGATGAAGGACTCCAAATAAGAAAAAAAAAGTATTTGAAAAGAAGGTTCACCAAAATGAACCATGGATTTTTGGGAATGGGATTTATAGGCTACTCTTGCACTCTTAGGATGTTTCACCTAAAACGAGAGAGATAAACCCCACTCAAAATATATGTGGTTCACTCAAACTAAGATGTGTATGATGAAATTATGCCTAAATGAAATGTTCTAGATGTAGTTAATTTATTAAGTATGCAAAACTTAAGAAATGTAACTTGTTTGAAAACAAATTGTGTAATGCAAAGACACCTAGAAATGGATGCAAATTGCAACAAAACTTGAAAAAACTAAAAGTGTGAACCTGGAATATGGATGGAGACTAGAAATGAATTCTAGAATGCTGCTGATGCTAATTTTCAGGCTCGGTGGGACTCATTCACCATTCTGGGTGAATCAATCCCAATTCTGCAAAACTATTTCGAAACCTATTTCTAACAAAAGGGTATCTAAAAATGCAGAAAACCAAAAATTGACCTAGAAGTGGGACTCATTCGCGACCCATGGTGAATGAGTCCAATTTTTAATTTTTGAATATTCAAAGGTGGAATCTAGAGCTCTCGATCTGCACTTTGATTCTCTACTGGTGTCTACTTCTGAAACTCTAATTTTTGAACCTGAAAGTGATTTTTTGTTGATATTTTGACTTGATTCAATGAAGAGAAGACCTAAACAAATTTGTAACTTGGTTCTTAATGATTTCCAAGATTTCAAGATGTCTAAATCTACAAACTTACAAGAAGAGAAAGAAGAATGTTGAACGTTAGGGAATGGGGGTTTTCCTTGGTCAAACCCCTTTTATGTAATTAAACCAAAATAGAGAAAGAATGTAATGAAACATGAAATATGGAGTTGATTACCTTGACATGATATTTGATCTTGAATTTCTGCAACAAAACATGAATAATTTTCTCTTGAAGATCTTAAAATTTATATCTTGGTGACTTGAAATGATAAAACCCTAAGTTGCTTGACTTGAGATGGAAGAATGATGGATGGATAATGAAGAATGAATGTGATTTAGGTTTTAAAGAGGTTATTTTATAGGAAATTCATCTTATTAGCTCGTAAAGTGGATCCCTAAGGCCGACATGTGAAAATAATAAACGTTAAATTTCAATTTTTCCTGCTAAAAGGTCGAAAATGAGCCAAATTGGACTCATTCTCCACCCATGGAAAATGCGTCCCACCTCGATGGGAGTAATTCACCATGGATGGCGAATGGGTCCCACATAGGTCATTTTGACAGCTAAGATGCCAGGAGATAAGGAAATAAGGTTTAAATTTTCAACTTTGTTGGGATTTTATCAAATATTGGCTCGCGATGGACAATATGGGATAATAGGGTGCTATTAGTGATGATGCAAAGGTCAATTAGGGCTTGGTACACAGAATTCAATGTGAAAGTTTGATTAAATACACTTTACAACAATAAAGTGAGGTCCACTTAGCCTAGAAAGGCACAAAAACCAATGTGAATGTGCGAGACACATTACAAAACTAGTTTAAGATTAAATTTATTTCAAAAACCTTCTAGATTGATATAATAATGTTATTAAACACATTTTTTAATGTTGAATTAGGGAAAAATGGGTTCATTAAGTCTAGAAAAGAGTGAAAGTATCTTACAACACTTTACAACACCTTTAGAAGAAATCATTAAATGCATTTGAAAGGGTCCAAGACCTAGTGTGGATGTGAAAAACACCTCACACCACCAAATCAAGGCATTGTTAAGTCTAATTTATCATCAATTATTCCCATGTCAAGCAAGAGGTCTTTTTTTCTCTGGTACAAGTAGGTTTAGGTTTTGGTGGCCAAGGGTCACCAATTTGAGGCTGAAGCTTAATTGAATTATAGGAGGCAGGCTTGAGTTTTGTACATCAGAAAGGGATTCTTTGAAACTTGTTACACTGTTCTATACAATGTTGTAAATTTTGTACATATATAGGTTGTTTTGGTCTATTTTTCTTGCCTAGTCTAGGTTGGACCTAGTTTTGACATTTTGTGCCTAGTCTACTTCAACCTAGGATTCTTGGATCTCACCATGCCTACGAGAGGCATGTTTCCCCAATAGGAGATATTGATGGAACCTTTTAAAAATTTCTTTGGTTCCATTCCAAATCTTGCAAAATTTGAATTAATCCCTTATCTTTGGAATTAGGGTTATATTTCTCATTAATGTTCTAGGGTTTGTGTTGATAAACCCCTTCTGAATTAACCATGACTTTGAGGCCTTAGACAACCATTTTATCTCATTGATGAACTTCTGAAGTTGTTTCCTGGTGGTTTAAGTTGCTACCTATGTCATCAAGTTCATTCCTTTACCAACCCCTTAATCCTAGTGGTTTTGGTTGACTCCCGTGGTTGTATTAAAATTATTGCTCTATTTAAACTAGGATCATTGTCTTACAAAATACCCTATCTAGGTCTAAGCTTAGGTTTTAAATATATTCACCGAAGGTTTCAATCTTAAATGTTATGTCCTCGACCATTTTCTACCTTATAGTGGCTCCCTTTTAAGACAAAAATTTGTTCCATGTGCAAATATTAAGTTCTATGATGATTGTTCAATAAATGTGAGAAAATCACCATCATTCCTTGTACACCCACTCTATTTCATCTCACATTATTTTATTCTCATGGGCTAGTGGGCATAAGTCATGTGTCTTATACATTGGTGGACCCGGTCCCTTTGATAAGGATTGCGAGCAGTATTACAATGAAATCAATGGTGGTCATTGGATGATGTGGCTTCATCTTGGTTTCTCCCCACCACTCCATCTATTTTCATTTTTTATTAAAATAATCACATGGGTTGGTGGGAGGTTGCCGCGTGTCATTCCAACAGTGAGCCCAATATTTTGAAATAGTCAACAAGAAAAAATTTGAAGAGAATCAACGATCGATACCATGTGACATGTCTTCATCTAGACCATTCCCCACTACTCTATTTGTTCCAAGTATTGTAATGAAGTAATGTCATGGGATTTTGGGCTAGGGACACATGTCCACGGGTTGGCGAGCCCACTGAGCTGAGAAGTGGAGCAAGCATTTTGCTAAATGAAAATCAATGCTTGATGGCGGGTGACGTGGGTTAATCCTGACCACTCATCTCTATCCCATGAGGGGCCTACTCACACCTTTTACTTCTCACTGGGGGAGTGGGTGAAAACCATGTGGAACAATCTCAAAGGTTGGCGAGGCATTATTAAGGGCCAAATATTGATAATTTTTTCTGGGAGAACATATGGGCTAAAATGGTACCATTTTTAAATATTTTCTTCTAACACATACTCTAGATTTAGGGATTGCTTAATTCTATTAGGTGATGGTACACATGGGAAGGTGACATTGAAATAAGGTATGGTACGGGTCGATGGTTTGAGATTACATCATGATCGCTCCGAGTTGTTTTGTTGATATGAGATACAAGTGGATTAATTCCCATGGGTAAGCAGGTAAACATGACATGACAAGCTTTCTTTAATGCAAAGAAAGTGATTAAGTGCATAGATAGGGTGGATGTAAATCCACATGGGTTTCTCTAATTAGACAAAGGTAACGGGCACATGTAGTTTATTTTTCATAATCAATTACCTTGATTTTAATTACCTATCAACTTATCTCGATAGATGATCAATAGATGAGATTCAAAAATCAAGCGGACAATTGTTAGATCACTTGTGGAAGCCTTCCTCAATCATTAATGCTTGACACACTCAAGTTTCTTGATAAAATGAGAGTTGATAGCCTTTGTTTCTTCACAATTGCAATCATCAGCTAAGAAATTCTAAGTTTGTGAAAAGGATGGTGTGAAGTTTTGTAGAAGTATTGTGGAAAATTTTTCCTAAGTAGAGGCTCGTATCTATTTTATTACAAACTATGTCTAAGTTAGTTTGTAAGTTCTAAAATCTCAGGGTGGTGAGATTTTTATATTCTGCAATTTTTTCATGGAATGATAATAATTGTGAGGATTTGAGTGTTTTATTCTACAAGGTCTTTTTAGGGAGAAACTAGTGAAGGGTCTATCTGTAATTGAGAAGTCTCCTTATTCCTATCTTGTTCTCATTAAAAATGAGTAAACCCAGTATGTCTGCAAGTCCAATTAGAAGGTCTAAGAGACTTAGTCTTCTAGAATCCCTAGATGATGCTCTTGAGACTAAAATTGAGGTACTAGGAGCTACTAAAACACCAAAGGGGAAGAAGAAAGCCCATGGAAAGGATGTAAAGGGTGGTGTCAAGAGCACCTATAACTTGAGAAGTTGGGTTGTTTCAGAAGAATTGGTCAAGTTTAGAAAGAAAAATTCTATTAAGCCTGTGAGAGAAGCGAAGAAAATGAACAACTATCACAACGATTATTTGGGGAGGCATAACTCTCCCATAGAGGTTTTTGACATCCCTTCCGATGGTGGAGCTGATATTGATCTAGATTATGGTTGTTACCTACTCACTCTAGTACCACACAAGGATTTTGATGAAGGAGGAGTAGTCGCTTCTCTAGTTTCAGCATGAATGCGGAGCGGATGAGCATACTCTGATGCTGACGAATCAGAGTAGTGTATTGGCTCCATTTTTGTTTTTTATGATACCATTTCCACTATAGAAGGATCATCCTTTCTAGCATAGGTATCCTTTTTTGTCTTTGGTGTTGACCTATAATTCTTTTTGGCTAGTGTAAAGGAGAGGAGTTCAACACCATTGCTTCGATGACATGTATGTTGTTTTCAGCTAATATGTAAGCTTTTTCCTCGGGTGCTAGTGGAGAATATTCTTCGATCAATGTGGATGAGGAATTTTGTAGCTCTTGCAACAAAAAATGATGCGTTTTGGAATGTTGGCTCATCTTTTTCAGTGAACCATGTGGAGTTTTCTCTTCCCCTATTCTGCAATGATTAAATGTAACCATCTCTAAAATTAGGGTGAAATTAGCTATCCAATGTAAATGTAATTGTAATTTTGGCCTGATGCTTGTCACTCCCATGTCTCTATAAATGGGATTTCAGGGCTGGTTACAAAATAGGTTGGATAGTGAGTTATTCTGGGATTAGTCACACAGGGATTGTAAGGGTTGCTGAATAGTTCAGTGATAAGTCTTAGGTTTGAGTCTATGAATATGCACATATAATATTAATGGTAATAATAGCAAATATAGAATAGTAATAGTGCAATTTCAACACCATTCTACTCTCCTATGCACTAGTTTTACGGATTATGAATAATATAATCAAGGTTATCTTATTTGTCTCTATCAATTTCAAATGGATGTGTGGTTCTATTCTTCTTATTAATTCAAATAATTAATGTAAGTGCTTGAATATGGCTATGAATTTATATTAAACTAAGTGCTAGGATGCTAGTAAGAAGTAAAGGTTAGGACATAATGTTGAAATACTATAATGCAACATTTTAGAGTTTCATTTAATGTCATGTGTGAAAAATACTGTCAAATTATGTGGGTATTGGTATTGACTCCATTCCAAGGATGAGGCACTGGACTAATTTAGGTAGTTATGTTGCATTGTGTTGATTAATTCAGCTACTAGCCAATCATTAAATCTAATTCTATGAAACAAGTTATATAAAGCTATGAGGTTCTACCATTCTCATGAAAGTGAATTATGATTGAGAAGAAGCCAACTTCTTTGATATGTTTTACTAGTTGAGCATCTATATGATAATCATCTATGTATATTAGAGTGTTATTGATATAAATGGTATAAGAATATTATTATGTAAACATTTTTGGGATTACCCTCCTAGGTTTCACAAAGCATGAAGTGAAGAAGTAAGGGCCTTAAAATCTTTATTTGTGTGTTGGCCAATCCTTACCTTTTCTAATTATTGAATTCTGGTAGATTCATAGGTAAGTGGTAAGATTATGTTTAGTTCCAAAAAAAAGACCAAGCATGGGAATTTGGTTGAAGTTCCTTTTTATGCCTCCCATTTCCATTGGTTTTGTTAGTAATAGTTACTTGATGACATGCCTCCAAAGAGAAGGTCCTATCTATTACAAATTTAGGGTGTCTAAAAGGATCCTCAATAAAACCATGGAATTTGATGAAGGAAAAATTGACTCCCAAAAAAAATCCATAGGGGTCTTGTTGCTTTTCATCCATTCTAAGGCTTCAAGGGAAAACTAACCTGGAGGGCACAGAGACAAATCTAAGAATACTAGTTGTAGGAAATAGTCAACAAATGAAAAATAATCCCATATCTTGAAAGCACATGGGTCTAGATCAAAATTGGCTATCATAACCCCTTTGCATCAAACTTAAAGAGTGACAAATACCCTCTTAAAAATTCAAGGTTCTAGTGTAAAATCAAATGTGATAGAAAAGAAGAATACCTAAATCAAAAAGCAGTGCTCTAATTTCTTAATTGATCCAGCTTTTTCTTAGCCACTATATTAGCAAAATCAAAATACTTCTATTTTTTCTCATTCTTGAGCATAAAAGCCAAGACCATCTCGAATGTGTAAACCTTTTCGTCTTCTTCAAAGCCACAAATATAAGATAACATTGCAAAAATGACCTACACATTAGATTTAAACCTTCTATGTGCTAGAGGGAAGATGAGTTGATTATCATCTGGCTTCTCATTTGTTTCATCCATATAAAATTTTAATTGTTTGCCTCTGGTCCTCTACAAATTTTCCATTCTTCTATGTTCAAATATTTCAACACCCCAGTTAACAAGGATGCACAACATATCCCAGATAGTTTTTGTGCTGATTCGTAACCCTTAACCTATTGCCAATGATAACCCTTATTTCTTTATCCATCCTTTTCATACATGCATCCACCAACTTTAGACATTAATGTATGGTGGGAAACATGAATTGTGGAAAACCACAAAACCAGAGTTGTGTCGAAAAGCCTTCAATCAACCCATGGGTGATCATTCTCTACATTGCTCCTTCCCTAAGGTTTTTTGGGGTTTATATGCAACTTTGGGTCAAAAATATTATCTACGAAATCCTTCACCACTTCCTGCTTAACGGTGTTTCCTTCCTGTATAGTTTTAGTATGAGAAAAACCTTGGTCTTTCGATGCTAGGGTGCTAGCATATGAATCATTTCTAAAGATGTTGGTGTAGCCTAGTATGGTAGATGAGACTCCATGATGTCAACTAGAAGATGATGCCTCCTCCATTGTTGCATTGTAGGTTTTGCATAAAGCTTCTTTAGAGAAATAGAGTCTTGTGGTTTTTGATACTTAGCAATAAATTTCTTTTTGGGTGCATTTAATTTTCTTACGCATACATGAAGTAAGGCATTTCCTTTACTACTAGCTCACTAAGTGCTGCCAACAAGGCGATATGTGTGGAGTGGAATCTATATCCCTTGAGAATTCCAATTTTATCACAACAATGTAATTAGTACATTCCTTATGGCACCCTTTAAACAAATAGGCCTTATGTGATGGGAAGCATGCTTTGAGTAATGTAAAGCATTCTTTGAGTGGTTTAAAAGTACTTCAAAAAACCATTTACATTTAATTTGGAAGATTTTAGTGCTTTAAGAAATGTCTTTTTGCATGAGTGAGAAAGTTGGCATTGGTGATGGAAATGGACACATGGTAGCAATCGATACATATGGGAATTAACTCTCAACGCCTGAATTAATTTATCAAGGCTTGGTTTTTGATTCTTCATATGATTCATCCCTCACCTCTTGTTTCCTTGATATTTTTTCCATTACCATCTGATGGGAGGTAGATTTTCCACTTATCAAGCTCACTGGCACACCTTTTCTATAAATAGTAATATCAACCTAGCGAAAACTCACCAAATTAGCTATTGAGTTAGTAAGCTTGTCCCACTATTTTTTTCATTCCACTAGCCTTTAGCTTGTTCACCGCTATCATGTATGGCCTAGGTGCCCCAATTCGGCTCCTGAGTCTAAAGTTTAAAAATTCCTTCATGGGAAAAGTTAGTAGCGATAGAATAAAATTCCTAGTAGGGAAAAATTACCACCTCATCATCGTGGTGATCAAATGGATGCTTGGGAAAGATTATTTGAAGGATGAAAACTAGCCATGATGCAAATCCAATGTCATCTCTTAGTTTGTGGCTTCCTTGCTAGATTTAGACATCTCTAAGCCCTTGATTATCGAACTATGCAATGTTATGTTAAATTTAGTATAACTAGATGGGCTCGACTATATCATGGAAGTAGCTATCCCTAGTGCCAAAATTTTAACCACCATGAACATCCATAATCATGTCAACTTTGGGGAAATTGTGCCCTAGCTGCCCTCCCTCATGGGCTTCAACACTATGGACTTTGAGAGGCATCATGCAATGTCTCAACCTATGACCTCCTCCCTGTTGAGGGAGTATAAAGTGGAGTACATTCCCAGGCTCAACTAGAAGAATCATTTTGAGTTTTAGGTGTATAGCTAGGGTGCCAAGGATTGAGTTATGTGTCGTACCATGCTCACATGTGATGTGTTGTGCTCTTAGCCCCTTACTGCCCTGTTGAAGAAAACCCGAAGAAGCAACATTTTTTACTATTTGTGATAGATGGAGGCTTTAATTCCCACTATCATTTCTGTGTGGCCTCCTTTTTTTCTTTTTATAATGTATCTCTTTTTGGGTTTGCATGAGAAGGCTTGAAACTTCTCTCGAAGCTTCAGGATTGATAGGCATATTATATTATAAATATTTTCAATAAATACAAGAATATAATACTTTTTTCAATCCATGTGTCTACTCTCATGGATTATTCACAAAAATATCATATTTTATAATTCTTTTGCATATGGTACATAACTATAAAATTTAAAGGAACTTGTATAATTTAATGGAAAATTTTTAGATACATATAGTTTATTGGTTATCCAAAACATTTCCATCCATATCCTCCAGCTCGTACATGTTTCTTTCCTTGCATGTATGGATTCAGAAAGGGCCCCTCTAGAGTGAGTCAAATTTAGCATGCTTCCCTTGTTTTGTAGCCCCTTCATCATACTTTAGCACAAGGCTTCCCTCTTTGAACTCTAGGATGGAGGTCTTTTTATTAAACCATCACTTGACTATTTGTTGGTGCCCAATCATGGCATCATATGCATTTTCTCCTTTTCCCTTGAGGCTTAGAAGTTCCAAAAATATTACTTCCATTCAATTCCTTTCCTCAACTTTCAAGGCTTTCAATAGTTGTAATGTCAGAATTTCTATGGAAATGGGTAGAACCACCTCCTTTCCATGCACTAATTCATAAGGGGAGGCCTTTAGGATTTGCTTAGGTGTAATTATTTTGGCCCATAAATGATCTCATAAATGCTCGTGCCATTCTTTCTGGCGTTCAAATCTGATGCACTTTATTAACCTAATAAATTTTTTATTTGACTCTTGTAACCCGTTTTGTTGCAGGCAGTAATTGGATGAAGTCCTGAGGTAGACCCCATGATTGAAAATAAATTTTGACATCCCAAAACCTATGAAGGCTCATGCATTATCTGATATGATGTTCTTAGGTGAACTGAACTTTGCTACTAGCTCCTCAAGAAAATTAACAATTTTTGTTTATGTAGCATTCTTAAGAGAAATGACCTTTGTCCATCTTGTGAAATAATCAATCATCGTGAGTATCCAATTATGGCCTATTCTAGAGATGGGATTAATCATCCTAAAAAAATATAAATCCCATTGTGCAAAGGGTTCCTCAGTCATGATCGGGCTTAGTGGCATGGAAAAGTTCTTCTGCTTGCCACATAAATATTGGCACTGAGTACACTTCTACACTAGGTGATGTGCTTCAGAGAACATGGAAGGCTAGTAATATCCTACCCACATTATCTTTAAAGCTGTAGTATTGGTAGAGAAGTGTCTTCCCTTAGGACTATAGTGAAATACATTTAAAACTCTTTCTACCCTTGGCTTATCTAAGCAATGAAGGACACTGTCATAATTTATTTTAAATAAAATAACCTCAATTAGAACACATCTAGTGTCTTGCAGTCGATAGTAGCATCTTTCATGAGGTGGAATGTTGGTTGGGTATTTCCCCTTTTATATAAATTGTGTTTGATCAGCCACCCATGACTCATTAGACACAAACTGATTTGTATAGACTTGGTTGGTCTCTTCTTCTTCCTAGGAGCTTAATTACTACATGAGGTATTCACAAAGATCTCTCCCTCGAACCAACTTGGTTGATCAGATTTCTACATATTATTCTAGGATCTTGGTGATCCAGTTGGCCCTTGTTTTAGTTATATCACCTTCATTGATGTATTCCCCGAACACTGGGATGAGCTACGAGGATGGTGATTTTGTTGGTTGATGACAAGTGTCAATATTTCTTGAGGCTTTTAATAATGGAAAAATCCTATTTCTTAACAAAATTGTACATGGTTTCATATCATTTGAGAGTCCTAGAGTGGAAAGCAACGGGATGTTCTTGACTTTCCTCTCCATCCTTCTAAGCACCAAATCTATTCTGTGTTGGCCACTATAGACATAGAGTGGGAAATCCTTGGAGAATTTTGATTTATCTAACACTAGAGCTACGAAGATGGTTGCCTTTATTTGTTTAAAATCAAGGTTTCCTTTGGGGGTCCATTTAAACACTAAATTTTTCTTCAACATCAGTGTGATAGGCCTCATGATGCTCATGAAGTCTGAGATGAACCAATAGATGAAATTTATCTTTCCCGAAAAGAACTATAGACCCTTCTAGTTGACTGGTAGTGGTAGCTCTATTATAGCCTTCACCCTTTCAAGGGCTATGGCCATTCCTTTTTGTGATATCATAAAACCTAGTAGCTTGCCTTGTAGTACTTTGAAGACACGTTTCTTGGCATTTAAGGAAATCTTGAACTATTGACACTTTTGGAATACCTTTTCTAGATGATTGAAATGACCATCCTTTAAAATAGTCAGGTCATCCAGGTATATTAGGATGATCTAATTAATTAATCCCTTAAAGGCGATATCCATTAATCGTTGAAAGTGGCACCCACATTGGAAAGTATGAAGGGCATTTTTTTGTATGCTAATGTTCCCCGCTTGATGGTGAATGTTGTTTTTTGTTGGTATTCTTTCTTCACATAGACATTGTTATACCTTGAAAAACCATCAAGAAGTGAGAACATATCCAATCTGGCCATGGTTTGCAGGATCTAATCCATTGAGGGAAAAGGGTAGTGATCTTTTAACAAGGCCTTGTTCAAATCCCTAAAATCCATGCATAACAAAATATCACCATTCTTCTTCACCATTGGTAAAAGGTTGGATACCCAGGTGGAATTTTTTATTGGGTATATGATTCTTGATTCAATTAATTTATTAAGTTCTTGTGCCATTAGTGTCTCAACCTTTAGATTGGCTGGCCTTTATTTTATTTGGACAGGCTTTGAGCCTTTGGCTAAGTCAATAGTGTGCTAAATTATTCCTAGATCATATCCTTTAAGATCTTCGTAAGTCCAAGCTACAACCTCATCGTATCTAGAACATAGTCCTTTTAGTCTCTCCTTGTCCTTCTATGAGATGTCTCTTCTAAAATTTAGCTTTCTACCATTCCTGACATTGAGATATTTATAGTCTCCTTCATTGGAAGTGAATCTCTATTT
>VDFB02047230.1:142619824-142654471 GCA_007258455.2 Sequoia sempervirens | reverse complement strand
TTTCATATCAACCTGAATCATGAGCTCTCTAGAAATGGGGATATCATCCAATTTTTTGTAGGAAACCATCTCAATGGATGGCTTGGAAGAGCCATGTCCATCTCCTATACCAATGCACCTTGTAGCCAATCTTCTTACAGTCTCCTCATTATTTTTCCTTTCAAGTTTTTCTTGGTGTTGTCGGCACTGTAGTTCTTTAGTCATCTCTTGATTATTAGATCATAAGGTTTCCTTGGAGATGTTTGATTCTCCTCCATTTACCTCAGCCTTGGGTTTTTGTTTCACTTCCTCATCTTCATCATCGTTGTTAAATGAGTATGCAACATCAGTGTATACTTTGGAGCTAACCCCAGTTGCATTTTCAGGCCCTTTATCCTTAACAACCATAGTGTCAACAAGGAGCAATGAATAATTATGTGTTTTGGGGTTACCAATCTGTGACTACAAATTATGAAACATAAGTGATACATTAAAATCCATTCCAACCTTCACAATTTTGTCATTTATTGAATTCAAACTTAAACTAGACTCTCAAAATTTGATCACTATTGTTGTTCCTACAGACTTTGTAAGATGAGGAAAAAGTTCAAGGCCATCTCTTTGAACTGCCTCCATAGCTGCCTTATATTAACATACATATTCATGTGTATGATTATATACATGAAAATTTCACTTAAAAATAGTATAATCAAAGTACAAAATGTCTTGAAGATCTATTCTTTGTATTCTCAAGTATTGTTGCATGTCATAGCTTGCTTACAAATAGAAAACTAAACCATAAATGTAAAACAGAGTTGTGCTTCAACCATCCCCATAGTACAATTTATACAAATACATTTAGAGAATGAAGGAAAAAGGAATATTACATCCTAAGATTGCAATGATATTAAGAAATGAAAATATGTTGTAATATGATTATGATTTCATTTCGTATGTTGTAATATTAGATATATAACAAAAAAAATTAATTATTGGGTGAAATAAATAATTATAACTTTTCATTTTCAAAGTTTTATTTTTGCATAACACGGGTCTTCCAGAAGATCAAGATGATCCTCATCATGATATAGATCCATAAAATGTTGGTTTTGGTACAAATCACATGGTAGAGGATGATGATGACGTAGATACAGAAGACACCGAGGCCAATGACAATGATGATTACGATGACGATGATCATGATGATGATGATGAGGTAGTTTCTAGTTGTAGCTAGTGACATTCATGATCATATAGAATGTGTCATGGATCATTGTTGATATATCGTTATGATGCATCTTTTCATGGTTACTATCATATGTATCATTTTCATGGCCTGAAGTACCATATTATTGAGTTGTATCATATTGACATGTATCATTTTGACTTATATCCTTTGGACATGTATCATCTTGACTTGTATCATTTTGAGTTACATAATTTATCATTTTTACTTATATCATTTGTAAATGTATCATTTTGACTTATGTCAATTGTTGGACATGTATCATTTTGACATGCTATTGATCTACTAGCATATTTGAATTTCACGTGTTTTAGTTATATATGATGATGATCTTATCAACATTGACTTGTCAATTTATATATATTGAAAGTGGTCGATGATTTTTAGATGGATATTTATTACGTATGATGATTTTAATTTACTACTCGGGATGGATGTTGTCAAATTCATTTAAATTATAAATATTTGACTCACTTGTTTTAATTAAAGATGATGATCATGTTATAATAATTATCTTGTTATTTAATCATATGAGTTAAATAATTAAATTACTTATTTTATAATCATATGAGTTATTTAAGAGGCATGATATATTTAACTAATTAAATTGAAATAAAAAATATTAAATTAATAAATGGAATCAAAACAAGAAGCATTTTTAGAAGCAACAATGGAAGCCAAACTAGAAGCAAATCAAAAGCAATCTTGGAAGCAAAACTTGGCGTTATCTAGGAAGAAACAACATAAGCAATTCAGGTAGCAAACAAAGAAGTAATAATGGAAGCAATTTTAGAAGCAACAAAAGATGCAATAATAGAAGCCATATTAGAAGCAACAAAAGACATAAAAATTGAAGCAAAACTAGAAGAAAAAATGGAAGCAAAATTGGAAGAAAAATCAGAAGCAAACCTAGAAGAAAAATTGGAAGAAAAATTGGAAGCAAAACTAGAAGCAAAAATGAAAGCAAAATTGGAAGCAAAACCAAAAGAAAATTTGGAAGAAAAATCGGAAGCAAAAATAGAAGCAAAACTGGAAGAAAAAAGCTGGAAGCAACAAAAAAAAAAAAAAGAAAAATTTGGAAGAAGCAACAAAGCAAAATAATGGAAGAAAGGACATCATATCATAACTTGGCATTAATTAGGAAGCCAAAAAGAAGGAATTTTTTTTTTGGTACCATGCCAGAAGCAAAATAGGAAGCGCGATTAGGAGAAAAACTAGAAGAAAAAATGGGAGTAGACATGGAAGCAAAACTAGAAGCCAAATTGGGTGCCAATTTAGGCGTTATTTCTAACATTAAATTGGTCTTGCTTCCTGGTGCTATTCCCAGCACTAAAGGAGGCACTATTGCTTGCATTACTTTTCAAGCACAAAATCAGATGCTAAAGTTGGCGTAAATGCCAACACAAAATACAGTGCCAAAGTGAACATGCAGTTTGGTGCTGAGTTTTCCACCGAAAGAAGTGTCCAATTCATGAACTCAAATGCACTAAATTGCAGTGCTATTTTAGGTGCTAATTGCCTATTTTTGTTGTAATGGCTATAGTGCAAGGATCTAGCATACTCTTGATATTGAAAAAATGAATATCTACTCATTAGGAGAGAATCATAGTTGTAGTTGTAGCCCTTAAACTAATCTTGGAGTTTCTGAAGGATGCGCAGGAATTAAACACAAAGGTTGGCCCAATGGTCAACCAAATTCTCTACACATTCACCCCTCGAGCTGAAGAATCAAGGATCTTGATCTCAAAATTATGTAAAGTAACTGAAGAAGCCTTGAAGGATGCTAGAATTCTTGATCGAAGAGCAGTTGTGAGGAAAGCAAATGAATTTATTGCATACCATCAAATCACATCAAAAAGTAAATATTTTTGTTGTGCCTCTAGCACACACGCCCCATTTAGAATGGGGACCCTCTCTTTTCGCTTTGTCGGGTCACTTTTTCCTTTGCCTCCTTTTGTGTACCCCCTATTTTGGGTCTTAAGTCGTCAAGGATCCTTATAGGTATCATCTTAAGTTGACCAAGTTTCACCACCCTCAAAATTTTCAAGTTTTTGGCCTTTGTCGAGTTCCTTTGGTAGTTTTCCTTCAAACTTCAAAAATATTGTCCTTCATGCCCTACGGGTCCACCCATGCAAGCCGCCCTATGTGGAACTCCATCTTGTCCTCGCTATCCCTACGGTGGCCGAGCTGGCATGTCCACCCACCTTGCAGGATCTGTGGGGCCTCCGTTACTACTCCTTTCACTGACCAGCCAAACAACAAATGCCTGGGTGTCATCTGCCTTGCGGACCACACCATTCCCGCCACCAATTATTTTGAACTGCACACCCACTAACTCTGGCTACCTTTGTACCCTCATTTATGGTGAGATTTTAATGCTTAAAAGTCTATAAATAGGTGCTTTTGATGGGTCATTTTGACTGACCTACTTTTTGGAAACCTGTCAGAGCTCTTTGTCGTTGCTGCCTACATGCCCGTGAGATCTTGCTGTCATTCGTGCTTTGTAATCCTCAACTCCTTCAACGAGTTCTTGTGGGTTTGCCAGGTAGGACCTCCGCTACCCCTCATTTATGTTTTTTCTATGAAATCTATAAATTTATTAAAATTCTTAATAAGGAAAACCTCAAAACTAGAAAGAAGACATCACGAAAAACAAAATCCATGTGTTAAAAACCTAAAAATCCTTTGAAATCCACTCTAGAGATCCATTCAGAACCTTCACCCTCCATCGTCATTCTTCAACTAGTGAAATCGGGCCCTTGCGGCCTGCGAAGTGCTCGCCACCATGCCTTAACCATCTAACGGAAAGCTTTAAAATGACTAGCCATCACCTTCCTCGGGCTCGCTCATGTGGGTATATGTCGCCTCATGGTCATCCCTTTCAACTTAGCAAAAAGTTATGAGTCAAATGAAATGTCTCTCAGCCCTTGCGGGTGTGTGAGTACGAGCTTCCACGCATGGATGGCCCCCTTTGTTTTGCCATCCCAAAACGGGTGATCAACAACAACCTCCTGCCTTGCAGGTCCAATGATATCTCTGTTCACCAACCTAACTTATTATCTAACTCTCCCTATGGACTCCATATTGCAGGCTGATCACGCTCTCAAATTTTGCAAATTTGTAGTGCCCATTTAAAAAATTTTCCCCTACACTTTCAGAAGTGCACTTGAGAAATATGCCTAAATGACCTAATTTGGAGGGTCATAATTTGGTGCTTAGATATTTTTGTGCAAAAACCCATTTGAAAACCCATTCATGTGACGTGTGAATTTTCATGTCAATTTTCAGCTTCCCATGATGAGTTTTGACAGGATTTCGAAAAGTGAAGCTGGAGGGTTTTGGCACATTTTTGTTGTTTGCAAACTTTTAATTTTGCAAAGTAGCCTCCTGTTCGAGCTTGCATTTTGAAACCAAATGATCATCAAGTAAAAATTATGGTTTCTCTCCATTCTCCATGCCTAAATGATCTCCCATGCCAAGTTTTAGAGTCTCATGAGCTCATTTTCTATTTTTACCAGGTCAAAACCAAACGCAATTTATTCAATTTTGCACCTGCATTTTTTTAAACCTTTCAAAGAGGTCCACTTTGACCTTCAATATATTTTAATGGGTAATAATTCAAGAAAATTCCTCCCACACATGTGCTCACTACACCAAAATGAACTTATGTTCCCATTGGTAGCTCGACAGGAGTTGATTTGGTATTTTTTGAATAAGGTGATTTGATCAGTTTTAATTGGTTTCTAAAGAAGCACAGTTGCAGAAAAGTTTAAGTAGGAAAATTTGTTGATTAATATCTTTCACCTCCTAACTCCTTTAGTTGAGTCATCTATTGCACTCAATTCTTGGGTCTGATTTCTACAAACTTGCAAGTTTTCATTGCTCCAGGAGGTTATTTGACTAGTTGCATAGGCCGATTCTAGAGCCCACTTGGCCAATTTTAACCATTGTTCAAATAGGCCAGAGAGTGAATTTTAACGGAAACCCAATTCATGTTTTCACTTCAAATGCACATCAGAAGAAGCCTCTGATCAATTCAAAGAGAAAATTTGTTTGAAAACAATTTTTTTTTAGTCGGGTCCACATGAAGCCCGACATGCATTGCACAACATGAAATTAAAAATGGATAAATGGTTTTAAGAAAAAGAGAGAATTTTAAGATATAAGATGGATCTCTACAAATTTAAATGAGATTTACAACAACTCCACAAAAATAGTGATGTTGAGATTGTTCTTTTTGAAGGAAGGGATGTACACTTAAAAAGAAGTGGAGAAAGGTGTTGAAGCATGAGCCTTTTCTATTTAAAGTAGCAAGATGGCTATCTAAAGATTCTTTTGAGATGAATCTAAGGTGTGCAACAAGAGAAATAAAGTAAGAACAACATGGTGCAAATCAAATGAAGAATGCCTCAATATTGACACTCTTTGATGGCTCGAGCTTTTCATAAATGGAGAAGAGAACGCAATGAGGGTGGAGGTATATGCTCTTCAAAGCAAGCACAAGGAATATAAAGGTTGACAATATGGAGAATGTGCAGTCAATGTGTATGAAATTTCAATGTATCATCAGAAGAACAAGGACGATAAACAACCATATGTGTGGCTTCTCTTCTACCACCTCCAGGTTGTGATTCCAAGTTGATAACCATCACAGTTGGCGCCCACAGAGGAAACACCTCCCATAGTATTTTTTTCGTAAAGACTTCAAAAACTTTGAAGCAAACACCATGGGTGGTGGTGCTTTCAACTTTCTTAGCATGTTTTTGTGTGGAGTCCAGATCTCTTATTGTTTGCAATTTGAAATGCAAAGGGGACACCATCATACACAATTAAAGAGGCTACGTGGCTAATTGTCTACCATAGCTCATAAATCCACGCCATGGAGACTACAACTAGTGCACATGAACATAGTGAATATGTTGAAAAAGCTCCAACAACTTTCAAACAAATGCAACTAGAGGTGACGCACTTGAGGGTTTGGAAACTTTCAAGTAAATGTGAATGAGAAATAGAAGACACCATGGCTGTAGGATACACCAAAATGGATGACTTGAAAAGTATTTAGAGACTTTCAAGAAAATGCTACAGAGAAGGATCAATGAAGAGTGTAGAATGAAGGGCCGCCATTGTATATAGAAAATGTATTTGTTGAAAACACCTTAGAACTCTCCAATAAAATGTAATTCCCAGCATCAACAATGAGAAGAGGAAGAATAATATTTTGTGAAATCCCACACCAGATGAGGGTATGGACACCCACCAAAGCATTAAAGATAAAGATAGTTTAATTTTAACTTTTGGCACAATAGGGGACAAAATTTTCAAATTGGAATACAACAAAATGGAATGGCTAGTGTATAAACTTAATGAAATTCCATTGTAGCCGCCATGTACAATGAATTTTTTTAATAGACTTCTCGAAATGGAGATAGCCATAGTGAAGGTTATGAAATTCCTTCAAAATAAAAAGGAGCAAAGCATCTGCACCAAACGCCTGACAACTGATACATAAAGAGGATCTGTTGAAAGAGTCTTCATCAAAGTGAAAAGAACATGGCTCTTCTTAAATTTTCCAAGAAAAACAAGGTGCTAGTCAAGGGTGTCGGCATCCATCAAAGCATGAAAAAGGAACACCCTTGTTAAAGGTGTGAAAAGCTTAATAGAAGCCAACACACTAGATAGAAGATGAATTCATTGAAGAAGGCTTTAACAACTTTCAGGAAAATGTAATGTGCAGTTGAATGTCATGCCCATGGAGGAATGCAATGAGAGTTTTGGCTGTCATTTCTAGAGAATGAAGCATAGTGCATAGAGGAACTTATTTAAGCTTTTTACACAATGAAACCATCCATCAAGTAGAGTGGCCAAAGAATCAAAGGGAGGCTCCTTTTTTTTTATTTAATTAGGCATGGTACTCCCATGCATAGGGTTGAGTATCTTTTGTAGAGGAGAGTGAAATCCAAAAGAAACTTAGCCTGTACGCACTCCACAATAAGTATCTTGAAAATGCTTTAGAAACTTTAAAGCAAATGTATTTGGCATAGCGCATTGTTAATGGCACAACCTATGCATTTAGGTATATTTGTGAAAGGCTCTCAAAACTTCCAAGTGCATGCAATGAAGGATATGGAACACCATGAATGAAGAGTAAGCCAAGATGGTTTTGTGGAAAATTCAGAGACTTTCAAGAAAATGTAGCAAGAAGAGATGCACGTATTGGAACAAGGGGTAGCCATTGAGAGGGGTTTGTGAGGAAGATGATGCCGCCATTGCAATGGAGCGAATATTTTGCTATGAGTAAGAGGATGGACCCAACGTATTATGCAGGACTTTGATAATTCCCAAAGGTATCTTTTAAAGTGTTTGTAGAATGATAAATAAAGGGTTCTTATGTTTTGAATGAATGAGGCTGCCACCATGAACCATGAAGGGAAAAGCTAAAGCTGAAACGTGAGAAAATAAATTAGTCCAAATGGAGCATGAAATGATCAACGATCAAGATGAAGCTGGGAATAGGTGAAATCCTCACCATTCCCCGCTGGCTTGTGGGAAATTTTTGAGGGAAGCAAAAAATGTTGCGGGGTTGGCGAGGAAGAGTATATGGGAGTGGGCCCGGAAAAAGTTGAATGCAAGGGTATAGTTTTAATAATTTTCCCAATGCAAATATTAAATGAGGCTTCCATAAATTTTAATTGCAAAGGATTTAAAATTTTTCCTCTGATAATTTAATGAAGGAGGAGAAAGTAACTCACAGGAAAGATGAGGCTGTGAGGACGGATCCTCACCCTTCCCCTCCAGCTCATGCCTCCAACTTGCACACTGGTTAATTCCCATGAGGTTGGTGTGAAGCTGCCATGTGGCATCGGTGGGCCCAAGATATGTTGAGCAGGTAAGGTTATTTGGTGCTTGATTCAAAGGTTTCTAAACCTTCATTGTTTTAAAGTGCAAAATTAATTTTTCGTGCGGGATCAGCGAGAATAAGAAAATGGTGGGCCCCGCAACATACAAAGGTGGAGAGATTTTAAAGGGGCCCGAATAAAAATCCAAAATTTTTTATTGTGTGATGGTTAAAACATAAAGGGATAAGGAGAATTAAATTTGGCCTAAGGCAACATTTAAATGTTTGCATTTTAAGTGTAAAACATTTTATTAAATGTTGTTGAGCATGAAAGGGTAAAAGCGTGGAGTAAATAAATGGCTGGAGAAAGGCTCGAAGATGGATGGGTAAAATATTTCAAATAGAGCTCAAAGTGAAATATTTAATATTTCACTATAAAGTGAAACACATGTTGCACAAGTGAAATTTTATTTAATTTCCTTCTATGGTGAGGAGCAGGTAAATTGAAAAGTGAAAAGCTGAAGGATTTAAATAGCACGTGTAAATGAAGGTAGGGACAATAATTTTAATTTTTTCCAAAAGGCTATTGTCTATAGGTGAAAAGCTTTAATATTTGAATGTGAAAATATAATGTGCTAGTGAAATAAAGAGAAAAATACATAAGCTTTAACAGGGAAATATTTTTATATAGCAAGGTAAAGTGAGGTGAATTTTCTCCATACAGACATATTTTCTATTTCAAGAATAAAGACAAATTTGAGGGGAAAAGTTTGTTGATGGGAAGAGAGAGGAGAGATGTTTTTCCTGTTGTTGATGAACAGTGGAAGAAGATGCCACGTGTCTTCAACAAATTGATTTTAGGGTTGCTTTTTTTTTCATTTTATTCTCATTCTCTTCTCATTGTAAGGGGTTCCAATTTTTTAAATCTTTGCAAGTCAGGTAGAAGCTCTGGGTAGAACTATAAAGCTAGGGATAATTGGAATTGAGTCATTAAATCTGAAGTGTGTGATCTAAATTATGCTTTCATGTTTATATTTTATCTAATAATTGTCTCCATGGCTGAAATGTAATGCTTTTTTGAATTCAATAATCAAAGATAACTTGAGTTTTTTCATGCACATTTTTTGCATTTGAGTTACATCTAGTGTTTGCTTCTATTCTGTGAATGATGTTTAATTGGTTTAATGAATGACAATCTACATTTATTATTGCCTATCAGTCATATGATAGTGTAATTGCTTCAACAAATGTGACATGAGTGTTTTGTTTCAGGTGGATTTGTAGGAATTGTTACCAAATAAATCTTCAATGGTCTTGTTCTCATAATATGATAACAATTGCAAAATATCTTTAGAACATATTCAATATTGTAAGATGAAATGTTGGTTATATGACTCCATAGTCCATTCCTTGGCACTGGTCAACTATTATGCTTCTATTGTTTTTAGTTTGGTCCCAAATTCTTAAAATCAAAAACATTTCAATTTTGTTTTGCTTAGCTGTGTGTTTTCCATGTTCTCCATGCTGGTTAGTGAAATTTACTCAATGTTGAAAGGAAAAAGAAAAGAGCAATGGAAAGTACTAATAAAGAGCAATTGTTTGAAGGAAAGAGATTACCAAATGTAGTACCCCTCCAGTTACTACTATGTGAATCAATTTATTTGTATTTGTCTACTAGTCGTGTAGTTGTTTTGGATACAATATTATATTGCCTCTACTTACGACATTGATGTTATACTAGTTGTTGAACCCTGTAGATGATTTACTGAATAACAAGATTATCTGGTTAAGTTTTTGTGAAGATATTATGATGGATGCATGTGTGTAGTGGATATGTAGTTTCTGAGTTTTAATGTGATTATCATGATGTGATAGATGTTAATGATGTAAGGATGCTCATCTATGTTGGTGAAGAAGACAGTATGGCATTACTCATTCGTGAGTACCCTGCTATGCTGCGATTCTTATTCACGGTGTGTTTTCTAACATGAGTATATGTATGTTCTAACGTTGATGTTTCCTGCAGACACAGGTAATGGGTAACGGCTCCACCTATTTGTCAGGTCTGAGCATACCCTAATCCAATTAAATCATGTTGATTCGGAGATAGTGTTTGGTCCTTGTGTAACCATCATTCTTTGTCGAACGAGTATCCTATTGTCGCCATTGTTGTTTGTTGATTTGTTTTGTCTTGTCGGTTATGTTTACGTTATTTTATTTTGAAATTAATTATTGTTTAATTTAGTAAAACGGTGCATTTGGTAATTTGTTTAATTAAAGGTAAATTTGTCTTAATATTAGATTAAATATTTATAAGAAAGGTTTGATTTATTGAAAATAAATTAAACAAGTAATTATTTAAAGGTGAATATGAGTTCTGGGGAAAAGTTTAGATTTTAAAAGAGTTGTTTTGAATAAGTTTAAAATATTTGAAAATATGATATTGTTTGTGATCTTGATTTTCAACTTTTCTTGACGGTTAGGTTTTGGTTGGAATTTTGTTCATCTAATAAATTTGGTTGGTAAATGTTTTTGTATAAAATTTCAATGTAAAGTTGAAGTTAAAAAAAAAAAGAATATTAAAAAGAAGTAATAAATTAGTTTGAATAAATTAAAATGAATTTAGTTGTATAATATAAAAATAAACAAATTAGTCAAAACAAATAATTAGTGGTTAAATGAGATATAATCAAATGCATGCAAGAGAAATTTTAGGCAGAAACAGATATTTAATTGGTTACCAATTATAACTATTGCATTGTAAACTAGTGAGAAAGATTAGGGCTTTTTGTTTGCTGGTTTTGAAGAAGTCCTCCTGTCTAACCACATTGCATGAGTTTTGGAGGGAGTAGTTTGCATTGGAAACTAGTAAGAGAGATTAGGGCTTTCTGTTTGTTGGTTTTGAAGAAGTCTTCCCATGGTGGTGCTGGGAAAGTTCCTTATCAACCACAGATTTCACCACATTGCATAATGAAGATATGCTTGGTTACCCACATTGAAAATGAAGAAAGCACGAGTAATGACACATCTTAAAAAGTGTGATTTTATGGTTAAGTGCATTAGATGGACATTAAGGAGTTACGAGGAAACAAGGATCTCTCAGGAAGAATTGGCATGGCAGGAGTTTGAATTGACAGGAGCATCAGGGTTTGCTTCAACAAAGCTTATTAGCTTAAACATAATTGATAGGAGCATCAAGGTTGCTTCAGCTAAGCTTATTGCTTAAACAAGTTTTCTTCTTGAATTTTAAACTCTGGTATAAGTTTCGAGAACATGATATTGTATTTTATTGTTTTGAATAGAATTACCCTGTTTAACCTGCATAAACAATTAAGAAATGAGTTAGAAGACTGCTAGAATATTTATATAAAAATAAAAATAGAAATTCTGTAATTGTATGATTCTATGACTGAAACTTGTTTCTAATTTAGTGGTAGAGGGTTTAGTAAATAACAGGTGGGATCCAAAGAATATTCTAATTGATTCATTTTACCACCATGATGGAATTGTTATATCATTCGAGAACCCTTTTTATTATATAATTCCTGAATTTAAAAGAAAAGCTGTCAGCATTGCTTATCATTAACTGGACAATCTATGTATATTGCTTTTATCATTTATACCCATTTCTATCTGTATCACCTTCTTTGGTGCGTCCATATTAATTTGGGGTTGATTGTTGATAATACAATTTCTTAAAATCTTTGAAACTCTATGACTCATCATATTCTCATTCTATGCCCTTAGGTGTTCTGGATTCTTAAGTTGAGAATATTCTTATTTAAATTTCGGTGCACCATCTCTCAGTAAATGCCCTAGAATTTTAAATATATATAGTGGCTATTGAAACATCTGTCTTTCAATTCTTTTAGTGCAGTTAGAGATACTTTTTTTATTTTGTTATAGACTACCTTAGTAAGTGTATATAGAGTATTGGTTATCATGGTTAGAAATTTTCATATGGATTTGGTGAGCAGCCATTTCTCAGTATGGCGGTTTCTTATTCTAATAGTCTAGTTCATTGAATATTAATGCTTAGAGATCAATAAAAAGATCTATAGAAATAGTATATAACAAAGGTGTAATGATGTGTTGCCTAATTCTTAAAATTGTGCGTCTGTGTGCATGGGCTTTGACACAAGCTTATAGTGCTAAAGTGTTTTCTTTCTAAGCACTTTATGGAATCTAGATTTTTTTTAATAAATATATAGTTTGTTTGGAGTTCTCCTAATGGGGTTAATCGTCCTCTATTATATCGCCTTGCAACCAATATACTCACTGTCTCTTTGTTCTATTTTTATGCAAAGTTATGTGTTTGGATAACTATACTGGCATTTATCATGTTTCCTTCCTACTCCATCTTCTTTGGAAGGGAATATTGGTATTTGGAATAACCGCCATGTAATTGCATTATAATTTCATTACTAACACTATCTATCAAACTGTGAAAAATAACTTCTCATATTTTTCCTTAACCGCAATTTTTAGTTTGTTCATAACTGTAGTTATTTAAAATAACTGTAATTTTCTGTATGTCCATAACAATAGTCATTTAAAACAACCGCAATTTTTTGTAGCATATCCACTGTATATGGAATTCGAATCTTTGATCATCGATTCCAGAAACACCATGCGTAAATTTGATAACAGTTGTTTATATGTGTAAATATATATACATGTGATTAATTTTAATCTGCTCATTCACTTGTTTAGAATTTGTTAGTGGACTTATATTTTGTTTTAGGCGCTAGAATACGTTCTTTTGAACTTTACTCTATGAGTATCCGTATTGAAATTTGAGAATGGTAGCACTTAGGTAATCTGCCAGTGATTTTTTTTTTCATATTATATATATAGAAAATGGGTTCGAGATAATACATCTCTTGCTAGTCGTTGCCCTGTGCTTTGCCTAGCTTCTTATACTTTGTTATCAACGAGTTAGTCGACTTAATTTTGTATCGAGTCAAGTTATAATAGTGTTTTGGTGGATATTAAGCTAGTTTGTCTATACCATAGTGTGCCACTGATTAGCTCGTGCATGAGAAATTTAGTGTTATCTTAATCTTCCCAGTAGCATTCCAACTAGCAGACTTAACTTTGAGTTGGTCTTATTTATATGTCAACTGCCTCTAGATTACTATTCTTAGGACTACTTATTGTTAATAATTAAGTTGAGGAAGGATGACTAAACTTCTGCACCTCTTCTGGTACTTTTATGTAGTAGTTTCAACTGTAGATATACGCGCCTTGTGCGCAGTTGCTATAAATGTGTTTTAAAATATGAATATTGATAATTATATGTTTAAAAGTTGAAAGGAACAAATAGTGTTGTTATTATTATATGTAATTTGATTAAGTTTTTAATTTATTTAAGGTAGCTCAGATATATATTAGAATTGATTGATTTATAATAGTTTCTTTATTAATTTAGTCGTTTGAAAAAAAAATGAAAAGTTTATTATCTATTTACATTTTTAGGTAAATGTTGGGTTTAAAATTTATAATGATTCCTTGATCAAGGTATAGTACTATATCACATTTATTTTAACAAGTTTGATTTTAATTAAGGATAGCATTGTGAAAAGACTGCATAGAAAATGGGTTCAGGTTATGATTGGAAAATAATTATGATTAAAGTTATAAATCTTTATTATTATAATTTTTCTTATGTTTTGTAAAAACTAAGACTACAATTGATGTGAGAATTAATGTCTACAAGATATGTTGTTTAATATCTTTGGAGTGAATGATGAATGTTCTTGACAATGTTTAAATGTGAATGATTATTATGTTATATATATTTTGGTCAGGACATGCATGTTGTTTATGATAGCCTTGTGGCGAAAGAAAATATGATGATTTATGTCATGGATAAAGTAAAGTTATACCCTATTATGATTGTGCATGTTGATTATCTTATATGTTAAGATTTTTCAAAAGGAAGAGTGGCTTTCGTTAGGGGCCGAAACCCAAAGTGGTGGCCAGGGTAACCTAACAAAAGTTATTAATTTAGTGAAAATTTTAATAAATGTACCTAGGAATTCATTAATTAAGTTTAGATATATTAATGCCTCACCTAGTGCCTTAATGCTCATTTAGATTAAGGGTAGGTTGAGAAGGCTTGGAATGGCTTGTCAAACACCTTGTCTTCTTGAAAGGTAATTTCGACTCCACATGAGTTAATCTAAGGGCCGAGAATCGGTAGAGACTGCCAGAGTAACTCTGGAAGAGGGACGATAGTCTAGGAAGATTCACCAGGGTAACTTAGAACAGCTATGTGATGACACTCTGTCCTGATGTATGATTGTAGTCTCTTGTGTAGAGTTAACTGTTATACTATGGTCGTCTCTAGAAGCATAAGTTGTGAATACTATGTTTGGATATGATTATGTCGTTATGTGATTGTCAGCCATGTAATGTCATGTATGTTCTTTGTTGTGTGTTTAATTATCTTTTGGACCTGTCACTATCTCCTAGCACGGAGGGAGTGGACCTTCGGGTTCCACGTGGTTGGGTGGAAACCGTGCTACATTTTCATTGGATACTCTTACTGATGACATTCTACTTGTAGCTAGATCATGTTACTACTATGTTCGTGATGATGGACGCTGGACGTGTTTGAAGATGTAGATATTTGTAATGAGGAGATGATTACCCTCTTTGTATAATTACCTCATGATTGAGGGTGTACTCATTGTAACATCATTAGATGTATTGAGATTTATGGGAATCTCGCTAGATGAAATCTCAACATGTAAATGACTTGAACTATTTAAGTTTATGGAAGTGGATCATTCTTGTATATGTTATGTACTTGTGTTTTATAACTTAAATATTATGATGTGAAGTTCTTAATAGTAATGTATAAGTAACATCATCTTGGAATCCATTAGACATTTGTATATATACGAATGTTTTAAAAAAAAATTATTTGAATAATTCATTACATAATACTTTGTTCTTTGGGTTCCTTGGTGGGGCGTTACACCAAATAAATTGAAGTAGCCAAACCAAGCACCACCAAAGCAAGAGAGACACAATAATTTGTTAAGGGGAAAAAACAAGAAAAAACCCCAATATTATGAATGGAGGAAAAATGCCTAAAAAATAATACAAAGAGAGAGAGAGCTTTAGCCTTATCTTGCTTGCTTGAATCTTAAAGAATGAGAGGAGAGGCACCTCAATAATTAGAGGTGAGAAGGAGGAGTTAGAATGTAACTCCCAACTCAATGAATTCCACCATTCATCTATGTGTGTGAAAAGTGTCACCTCTTAAGGAGGTGGTTACCAATATTCCTTAATAAAGGAATTAAAAATAAGCCATCCTCACACATGTGCGAGATGACAAAAAAAACAAAAGACTTGTAGAGATTCCTTTGGAATATTCCTACAAATTAATAAATAATTACAATTAAAAAATAACCTTTACCAAGTAAAGATTAATCTTCTAACATCCCCCCTTAAGCTTTAATTAGGGAGGTTACATCAAACCTTTCAATGGGTTGTAATCCAAGATTTTTACAATGAAAGATAAATTTATCTTTACAAAGATCTTTGGTGAGAATATCTGCAACTTGATCTTCACCTTTACAATACAAAAGAGAAATTTGCTTGTCTTTAATTTGCTTTGTAATGAAGTGATGTTGAAGAGAAATGTGCTTGGTCCTTGCATGAAAAATTGGATTCTTTTCCAAAGCAATAGCACTTTGATTATCACAATATAAAGGAGTAGGATCCTTTTTAGGTGGACCCAAGTCTTCAAGTAATCTTCTTAACCATAATGCTTCTTTAGATGCATTTGTACAACCTTTATATTTAGCTTTTGTAGAAGAAAGAGAAGTAGATTGTTGTTTCTTACTATTCCATGAGATTGCATCTGATCCACCAAAGAAACAATAACCACAAGTGGATCTACCATCATTGGGATCACCTCCTAAATCTGAATTAGTATAACCCTTTAAATAAAAATCACAATTTGCATCATAAAAAATACAAAGATTAAGAGTACCTTTAACATATCTTAAAATTCTTTTTGCAACTTTAAAATGAGTTTTTTGTGGTTTAGACATAAATCTAGAAACCAATCCAACACTATAAGAAATATCAGGTCTAGTAAGAGTTAGATAATTTAAACTTCCTACTAATTGCCTATATAAAGTAGGATCAACAAAAGGAGTTTCCATATCAACTATTAATTTAGTTCCTAATTCACAAGGAGTAGAAACACACTTTGCATCATTCATTTTAAATCTATTTGAGAGATCTTGAGCATATTTATGTTGAGAAAGAAAAATACCTTTAGGTGTTTGCCAAATTTGCATACCCAAAAAATAATGTAAGAGGCCTAAATCAGTCATTTGAAATTGTTGATTGAGTTGAGACTTAACATCACTAATCAAATTGTTAGAACTAGAAGTGATAATTAAATCATCAACATATAAAATAATAATCACAATATCATCTTCACTATGCTTAATATATAAATTTGGATATGTTTTCCTTCTAATGAAACCTTGAGATAAAAAGAAGGCATTAATTTTAGAATACCATTCTCTAGGAGATTGCTTTAAACCATAAATTGATTTCTTCAATTTGCAAACAAGATGTTCATTCCCTTCTTTAATGGAACCCAAAGGTTGAGACATATAAATTTCTTCATGTAAATCACCATTTAAAAATGCACTTTTAACATCCATTTGATGAATAGGCCAATTCATATGAGAAGCTAAAGCAAGAACTAATTTAATAGTGGGCATCTTAGCTACTCGAGCAAAAGTTTCAATATAATCTAAACCTTCAATTTGATAAAATCCCCTAGCAACTAATCTAGCTTTAAACTTGCTAACTTCATTAGTTGCATTAACCTTAGTTTTATACAACCATTTGCATGAAACAAGATTCTTACCTTGAGGTAATGGAACTAAATCCCAAGTACTATTAGCAATTAGATTATCATATTCTTCTTGCATAGCCTTTTTCCAATGAGGTTGATCTTTAGCTTGTTCATAAGTTTGAGGATCATTATAATTCATAATGTTAGACATCAAAGCATAATTACAATAATTTTCCTTTCTTCTTTTAGGTGGATTTTTAGCTAAATAATCCTCACTTTCTTGCAACAAATTTTTAAACCATTTTGGCATTCTTTTAGATGTAGGAGTATCATCACTAAAAGAAGAATCATGAGGAGAAATTTCAATATTTTCATCATCATTATCACTATGAGTAAGAGATGCATAGGATGGTTAAGAGGAGTTTCAACTTGAGGAGTATCCTCCAAAACAATAACTTTATTTTGAGAAGAATCAATATTATGCACTTTAGAACAAACATGAACACCATTTTCAGCAATGCATACATCTCTAGCAACTTTAACTTTGTTAGTAAGAGGATTATAAACTCTATAAGCTTTAGAATTTTCATCATAACCAACAAAAATATGATAAGAAGATTTAGCATCTAATTTTTTCCTCTTTTGTTTAGGTTTGTGAACATAAGCAATTGAACCAAAAATCTGTGAATGCTTAAGATCGGGCTTCCTACTAGACCAAGCTTCTTCAGGAGTTATATCATTTAAAGCTTTAGTAGGATTCCTAATAATAATGTAAGTAGCACAAAACATAGCTTCTGCCCAAAATTTATAAGACATATTTTTAGCATGTAACATACATCTAGCCATTTCAACAATAGTTTGATGCTTCCTTTCCGCTACACCATTTTGTTGAGGTGTATAGGGAATAGTTAGCTCATGCTTAATACCAAATGTTTTCAAATAACTATTAAAAGCATTGTTCACATATTCTTTTCCATTATCAGTTCTAAGAATTTTAAGTTTAAAACCAGATTGCCTTTCAACAAATTTATGAAATTCAGAAAATATATCAAGAACTTGATCCTTACTATGAAGAAAATAGATCCAAGTTCTTCTAGAAAAATCATCAACAAAAGTAAGTGCATACCTTGATCCTTGGATGGAGTTATTCTCCATGGGTCCCAAAAGGTCACTATGAACTAGGTGCAACTTATGAGTTGCCCTCCATGATTGACCATGTGGAAAGGGCTCCCTATGCATCTTACCACTCATGCATCCTGTGCATACAATTTTAGATGGAACAATACTAGGCAATCCATCTACCATATTAAGCTTTTGCATTAAAGCAATATTGTTAGCATTTATATGACCAAGTCTTTCATGCCAAACATTGAAATCAATGGTAGATATTAAAGAGCATCTAGATTGAGAAAACTCATTAAATTTGAACAAATTATCATTGTCTAATTTAGCATTAGCAATGATCTTGTTTTTTTTTGGATCAATAACATAGCACATATCTTTGTAAAATTCTATTTTATAATCTTGACAAAGCTTAGCAACTGAAAGCAAGTTAGTCTTTAATTCAGGAACATATAGAACATCATGCAATTTACCATTAGGAACATTCACATCTCCAATTACTTCTACTTTACAAGTATGATTATTTGCAAGTTGAAGAGGAACATTAGATATATCATGTTGCATAGACTGAAAAACTTCTTTATGTGAAGTAACATGTTGAGATGCACCTGAATCAATAACCCATTCAAGAGGTTAAGAAACATTAGAACTACAAGTAAAAGCACATCTAGATTGATTTGGATTATTTTGAAACTTATTGTATTAGGTTTAATTTGTTGTTGATTATTTTTCTTCATGGGATTTTTCTTATTTTTCTTTTTAAAACAAGTTTTTTTCCAATGACCATCCTTATTACAATAAGTGCAATGTGGTTTCTTAGAAGAGTTAAACTTTCTAGGATCATTGCCATTATTATAATGAGGTTTGGAATTATAATGTTGTTGTTTAGAATGAGGTTTAAAAATTTTCTTATGATTAAACAAGAAAGCATGTTCATTAGACTTAAGAGTACCAAACTGAATTAACTTAGCCTCTTCTTGTCTTAATAAATCACAAAAAATATCATAAGTTAATTGAGTAGCTAAAGAAGGAATAGCTAATTGAGCATGAATATTAGTAATGAATTGCTGAAATTGTCTAGGAAGACACTTTTTAAGAATAAGATGAATTAATCTAAGATTATCTAATTTAACTCCTAAACCATCCAATTGACTATTTAAAGTATCAAATTTCAATAAAAATTCATCCATAGATTTAAAATCAGAATACCTCAAATCTTCAAGTTGATCTTGAATTTAAATTTTTCTTGATTCATTTGTACTATCATAAATTGTTTTGAGTTTGCCCCATGCTTCATAGGCAGTTGTACATGTCCCAATGTGAACATAAAGTTCAGGTGACATGGAGATACCTATGAGGCCAAGGGCTTCTTCATTTTTGAGATTCCATTTTTCAATTTCATCTTTGGATGCAGACAAACCTGGTTTAGATTTAGGATCTATAGCTACATCTAAAAGATGTTTAAACCAAAAAATAAAGCATATATGAGTTTTCCAAGAATGATAGTTAGAAGAATTCAACTTAATTTCAGGAATTAAAGTAGACATGATTGTAAAAAAAAATTCACAACTTTATGAGAAAAATAACTATTGTAAATATTTGCTCCCTCTTGATCAAATTAAATCTTAAAAAAAAACCTATTTAAATAAATTGCCTAAAAACAAAATAAACTCCTTATATTGAATATCTAAATTTTAAAATCATTTTAATATTCTTTTTAATTAATAAAAAACTATATAAAATTTATAAATATAAAGAAATTAATAGATTTTTAAATAAAACAATTATTAAAAACTATGAATGATTTATTTTTCTTAAAAAAGAGATTATATATTAAAAAAACTTAAACTTTAAACTTTCATAAAAACACAAGTAAATTTAAAAAACTTAAACTCAACTTTATTTCTTTTAAAAGAAAAGCTTTTATGCAAAAAAGTTTAATTTAGGAACCTTTATTTTAGTAACTTTTTTTTCTTAAAACAAAGTCGTGGGGAAGCTTTAAGTAAAAGCTTTTGATTTTTTGCTTTTCAGGAAATGGGCGGGATAAATTTGAAAGAGGGAAGAAAAGTTTGAAGATGCAAATTTTAATAATATTTATTTTTAAGGAACAAATACTATGATTCACACAGGGGATGGGAGATTGAAGGAAGGGCGATGCAGAGAGCAGGGCACACAAGGAGAAAAGAGTTGGGTGCTTACTGTGCAGAGGTCAGTGAAATCACCAGAGGAAGGCTGCAACAAAGGAAAGAAAGGCAATGGCCAAGGAATGAACCAAAGCCTCAAGAGAAGTTTTTTTGTATTATTATTATTTATAAAAAAAACTTTGAATACTATTTTGAAATTAAATTCCTGTCAAAAAAGTGAGGGTTTAAGATTTTTTTGAGATTTAAGAATTAAAAATTCTAAAAAAGCCCAAAAATGAATTGATTTTTTTAAAGAAATTTCAACATGGAAATAATAACATTCAGATTTTTTTACAGATTTGCAAAAAAGCAGATTAGTCTTTTTCTAAAAAGAGTTTTTGAACTAGGGTTAGATCCCTAAAAAAAATTGATTTTTTTGACAAAATGTAAAATATAGTAAATTTTTTTAGAGATTTAGCCTAATATTCCAAAAAAAATACAGAACTAATGAATTGTTTTAATTTTTTGAAAAAATAACCCTTTATTAGAGGGTTTTTAAATTTTATGCAAAAAAAAAAAACATGCATGCAAAATATATTGCATAGATTTGAAATTTGAAAAACTTAGAAATTTTTAGATAAGAAATCCTACACAAGGGTTAGAAGACAAAAAATAGCCAAGAATAGACACTTGCTCTTCTTCTCCTCTTTGAGAGTGTCTCCAATGGTGTGTTGAAAAATCTGGTAAACCTTCAACAATATAGCTCACAAGATATTAGTAATACCAAGCTCTGATACAATGAAAGGAAATAGAAAAGAGCAATGGAAAGTACTAATAAATAGCAATTGTTTGAAGGAAAGAGATTACCAAATAAATTGAAGTAGCCAAACTAAGCACCACCAAAGCAAGAGAGACACAAGAATTTGTTAAGGGGAAAAAACAAGAAAAAACCCCAATATTATGAATGGAGGAAAAATGCCTAAAGAATAATACAAAGAGAGAGAGAGAGCTTCAGCCTTAGCTTGCTTGCTTGAATCTTAAATAATGAGAGGAGACGAACCTCAATAAGTAGAGGTGAGAAGGAGGAGTTAGAATGTAACTTCCAACTCAATGAATGCCACCATTCATCTATGTGTGTGCAAAGTGTCACCTCTTAAGGAGGTGGTTACCAATATTCCTTAATAAAGGAATTAAAAATAAGCCATCCTCACACATGTGTGAGATGACAAAAAAAAAAGACTTGTAGGGATTCCTTTGGAATATTCCTAGAAGTTAATAAATAATTACAATTAAAGATTAACCTTTACCAAGTAAAGATTAATCTTCTAACAAATGTCTTAGCCAATATTGAGTGACATTTTATGTTTCACAGCATAATTTTTAAGAGCATTATTTGTTAAGCAATATCTTGTTGGTTGTGTGGTTGAATCTTTAGATGTTGCTAAAGGGTAACTCCCTAGGTCTTACAGAGCCTGAAGTGTAGGGGAATTGTGTGTTAATTTCATTTCCTGTCAGTTGGTGAAATCTATTTATGAATCTGAACATAAGAAATTGGCTAGTCTTTAGGATTCATTTGATCTGATTGATTTGGAGCACCAACAAAATGGAAACTCTGTTGGGGAAAATTTTGAATCTCCAAGTGTATACTACTTAGTTACAAAGTCATATTATTATTTTCCATTCTAATTTTGGTTCAAATATTGAAGGATTTTAAACCTAGAGAAAGAATTTCTTGCAGTGAACCTAAGGATTTCATGATTTGTGGTGCTCTACTGGTGAGAGGAACTCAAAAATAGATTTACATGTGAAATAACTTCATATTGCTTGAAGTTCAGTCCTCTAAGAAGAGAGGTGGTGAATCTGTTACAAGAACCTAATGAAGAGGTGAATAAAGTTCTAGATCTACAAATATTTCTAATCAAGAAGACAAATTGCAGTAGTTGCAACATTTCTATGTATTCTTCACTCTTGGTTTTTAAGAAATTGTATATGAGAACCATGTTTGAATGTCTTATGAAAGAAATTTTGTTTCCCTATTAAGTGATTTAGCATTAAGAAAGGGAAGGGACAGTAGAAGTAAGTTTTCATACCTCTGAATTGTAATTCACAATCTACGTATTATGCTAGAGAAGTATGCTAGTTTTTAGATCTTCCCACTAAATAGATCTGAGGCTTAGATGCATTTGAATTATGCATGGTGGTATTTTATTTTAAGATCATGATGAAAATAAGAATAGGGTAGTATAGAGTTCAAATTTGAAAGAAGTGTATCAAAATGCACCAAGGTATGTATCCTTGTATGGTTCCTAGTGCAACCATGGTGTATAATCAGCCCCAGCCAATTCTTCAATGGGGTTTTAACATTGATAGATATAGGCCCCTTGATTTTAGTGGCATTAATGGTTACCCAAATGTCATTCCCTCTAAATTCATACATAACATACCAAGATTCAAGGGAGAAAAGTATGAATCAACATCACAACATTTACAAAGTTTTATTAATTTGATAGATGCCTATCAAATAGGTCATATCATGAAGTTATTTGTCAGAACTTTAGAAAATGTTGCAGAACAATGGTTTTCTAGCTTTCCAAGGCATTGCATATCTTCATCGTAAGAGTAAGATACTTTTCAATGATCATTTTGAAGGAATATCAGTAGACAACGTGTTTTAATTAGAACATAGACATTTTCATATCCAAGAGGAATTTGATGAGAAACCTGAGAGAAAAGTTGAATCCATGTTACCTATTGATGCACTATGTCATATAAAGATATCTAAGGATGAATTTCCCCATGAATTTCATCATAGATTCATGGAATTTTTGTTTTCTATACCAGAGTCAGAAAGACCTGATGAAGCATTTTGCATTGATTTATTTTTTGAAAATTATGAGCTAGGTTTGAGTACCATGCTGACTAATTTGAAGCCACCAAGTTTTAAGTGTCTATATAAATGGATCTTAGTACTTGGAGAAATGATAGAGCAGCTTGGAAGTGATTTCCTAATTTACCTATGTGATGGTACCTTTTCTAGACTTGATCTAATAGAGGTGGATGGTGTAGTAGAAGAAAATGATGATGCACTATGTGGAAATGATGATTCTCTTTCTGATCAACTCATATAGAAAGCAAACCCAGATGAAGATTGCAGCCATAATAGTCATGATGAAATGAGTGAAACATACGAAGTTTCCTCTTTTTTCTCTGAAAATATATAGAAATAGAGAGTTGATTTTCTATATCAGATGAAAGCTACAATGATACAGATAATTCCTTGAGTGTTCATTTCAGTTCACATTGTGTTGATAAGACTTTTCCTTCAATCAATGAATGTGAATTTGTGAAGAACAATGAGATTCCAAGTTCTCTAAGCCCAGAACATGATTAAGAATATGAAATGGATTTACTCTTTGAAGAAGAGATATGTGATCAACAATGTTATGATACAATTGATCATGTCAATTCTACGTGTGTTGAGTGTAGTTTTAATACAAGTCTTGATGATAAGAAAATGGAATTTGCTGATTTAGTTGCTTTGAATTCCCTTGAGAATGCCAGTGTGTCAGATGTAGATGACCAAGTGAGCAATGAGATTCAGTTGGAGATACCATCCACAAATAGCTGCAATGAAGAAATAAGCAATGATTTTCAGTTTGATAATGAGGAATGAGACCGTGCTAATTGTTGCAGTAGTATGGATAAAGAAGAGGATATTTGTGCAATAGATTCATTGGATGAATTGATTCAAGTAATTGACTATGAGGAGCATGCATGTATTGACAATAAACGTGATGAACAAGGTATTCTCTCCTTGTTTGACACTTCACCTTCTTCCATTCCTTCTACTGATTTTGAAGTTATCACTGAATGTTTGCTTGAGAATAACACAAATTTGGTTGTGAATGAAAGTGAAAAGGTAGAAACAAGTATTGGTATAGCTGATAAAGATCTTCATGATGAGTTTGTACATGAAGGATATGATTGTGTCTATCACATAGACACATGTGAGAACCTTGTTTCTGGATCTACAATTCACAGTTCTTCTCATTAGCAATATGTTTCAGACTTTCATGTTGGAGCAGCAAGAAATAGTGTTGAATGTGATGCTCTTCACATTGGTGAATGTGTCTTGAACAATCACTATAATGAATTTGTTGCAAGTGAAAGTGTTGATTCATATGAACCTATACTTGAGGCTTCTCTTTTTGATAACGTATTGAATGATGGAAATATTTCTTTTGAACCTAAGATAGAGAACATTGCTTGTGTAAGGGATGTTGATATTTCTTCTAAATGCCATGATCTGAAGGAAGATGAAAGTACATTGGGTTTTGAGAAATCTGATTTACAAAACCTTGTGACACATGATAATGTGATTGAGTTGTGGGATGATGATAAAATGACTTGTGATGCAATTGAATGTAAAGAGTATCAAATGTGTGAGCAATCTTTTCTCAACACTCAAGATGATTGCACGTTGTTTTTGAAGCGTGATACCTTCTTTGAGCATGATCATGATGCGAGGATAAATGAGTGTGATCAGGCTATGTTTCCATGTGGTCTTGATCATTGTCCTCATATGTTGCCACTTGATATAAAATCAGAAAATGAAGAGTGGAAGTGATGTTTCCTATTTGATTTGGTTGTCACTTGATGACAAAGCTAAACAGAGAGCAACCTTCCACTTGCATGGAGATGGTCTAATATTTGTGTTTGCACAAATGTAGTTGTTCATGTTGTTGTGGTTTGACAGAGGCAAATGTGAGTTGAGGGAGATTAGTTCTTTTATCATATTGGTGTTTGACAGAGGTAAATGTTGAATCCCCTTTTTTTTCATTTGGTGGCCCGGTGTCACCAGATGAAGTTGAAAAAGAAGAATGAATAAAGGAGCAATTTGAGAGCAGCTAATGGACTCAGTATTTGGTCTACTCCCCAGAGATCTGCAATCTTGCTATGCCCATAGGGGGCATACATCTCCAGTCAGAGCCACTGATGGCACTCTCAAATTTTGCAAATTTGAACTGCCCATTTTAAAAAATTTCCCTACAATTTCAGAAGTGCACTTGAGAAATCTGCCTAAATGACCTACTTCGGAGGATCGTAATTTGGTGCCCATTGATTTCTATGAAAAAACAATTTGTAATCCCATTCATGTGACATATGTGAATGTGCATGTTAATTTTCAACTTCCCACTATGAGTTTTGACAGGGTTTTGAAAAGTGAAGCTGGAGGGTTTTGGCACATTTCTGTTGTTTGCAAACTTTCAGTTTTGCAAAGTAGCCTCCTGTTTGAGCTTGCATTTTGCAACCAAATGATTTTAAAGTCAAAAAAATGGTTTCTCTCCATTCTCCATGCCTAAATAAACTCCCATGCTAGGTTTCAAAGTCTCATGAGCTCATTTGCTATTTTTACCATGTCAAAACCAAATGCAATTTATTCAGTTTTGCTCCTGCATTTTCTAAAACCTTTCAGACAGGTCCACTTTGACCTTCAATATCTTTTAATGGGTAATGATTCAAGAAAATTCCTCTCGCACACATGCTCACTACACCAAAATGAACTTATGTTCCCATTGGCAGCTCACCAGGAATTGATTTTGTATTTTTTCAATAAGGTGATTTGATGAGTTTTTATTGGTTTATGAACAAGCATAGTTGCAGAAAAGTCTTAGTAAGAAACTTTGCTGATTAATATCTTTCACCTTGTGACTCCTTTTTCTGAACCATCTATTGCAATCCATTCTCAGGTCTAATTTCTACAAGTTTGCAAGTTTTCACTACTCCGGGAGGTTATTTGACTAGTTTCCCAGGCCGATTCCAAAGCCCACTTGCCCAATTTTAACCATTGTTCAAATAGGCCAGAAAGTGAATTTTAACGGAAACCCAGTTCATGTTTTTACTTCAAATGCACTCAAAAGTAGCCTCTAATCAATTCAAGGAGAAAATTTGTTTGAAAATGATTTTTTTTTAGCTGGGCCCACATGGAGCCCGACATGCATTGCACAACATGAAATTAAAAATGGTTAAATGGTTTTAAGCAAAAGAGAGAATTTGAAGATATAAGATGGCTCTCTACAAATGTAAATGAGATTTACAACTCCACAAAAATAGTGATGTTGAGATTGTTCTTGTTGAAGGAAGGGATGTGCACTTAAAAAGAAGTGGAGAAAGGTGTTGAAGCATGAGCCTCTTCTATTTATGGCAGTAAGATGGCTGTCTGAAGATGCTTTTGAGATGAATCTAAGGTGTGCAACATGAGAAACAAAGTAAGAACAACATGGTGCAAATCAAATGAAGAATTCCTCAATATTGACACTCTTTGATGGCTCGAGCTTTTCATAAATGAAGAGAACACAATGAGGGTGGAGGAATATTCTCTTCAAAGAAGACACAAGGAATATAAAGGTTGATAATATGGAGAATATGTAGTCAATGTGGAGGAAATTTCAATGTAGCATTAGAAGAACAAGAAGGGCAACCAGCTATACACATGGCTCTTCTTCTACCACCTCCAAGTTGCGAGTCCAAGTTGATAACCATGACAGCTAGAGCCTAGAGAGGAAACACCTCCCATAGCAGTTGTTTTTGTAAAGACTTCAAAAACTTCTAAGAAAACAGGATGGCTAGTTGTGCTTTGAATTCTCTTGGCATGTTTTGGTGTGGATTATAGATCTCTTAGTGTTTGCAATTTCAAATGCAAAGAGGACACCATCATACAAAATTAAAGAGGATGTGTGGGTAATTCTCTGCCATAGCTCATAAACCCATGCCATGGAGATTGTAGCTATTGTGCATGAACATAGTGAATGCATTGAAAAAGATCCAACAACTTTCAAACAAATGCAACTAGAGGCGACGCACTTGAAGGTTTGGAAACTTTCAAGTAAATGTCAATAAGAAACAGAGGATGCCATGGTTGCAGGATACACCAAAATGGGTGAGTTGAAAAGTCTTTAGAGACTTTCGAGAAAATGCTACAGAGAAGGCTCAATGAAGAGTGTATAAAGAAGGGCCGCCATTGTATGCAGAAAATGTATTTGTTGAAAATACCTTAGAACTCTCCAATAAAATGTAATTCCTAGTGCCAACAATGAGAAGAGGAAGAAACATATTTTGTGAAAGATCAAACCAGATGAGGCTATGGATACCCACCAAAGTGTTAAAGATAAAGATAGTTTCATTTTAACTTTTGGCACAATACGGGACACGCTTTTCAAATTCGAATGCATCAAAATGTAATAGCAAACTTACAAACTTAATGGAATGCCATTGTAGCCACCATGCACAATAGATTTTTTGGATAGACTTCTGGAAATGGAGAAAGCCATAGTGAAGGATATGAAATTCCTTTGAAATAAAAAGGAGAGAAGCTTCTATGCCAAACGCCTGGAAACTGATACATAAAGAGGATTTTTTGAAAGTGTCTTCATCAAAGTGAAAAGAACTTGGCTCTTCTTACATTTTCCAAGCAAAACAAGGCACTATTCAAGGGTGTGGGTGTCCATCAAAGCACGAAAAAGGAATGCCCCTGTTAAAGGTGTGAAAAGCTTAATAGCAGCCAATGCACCAGATAGAAGATGAAATCATTGAAGAAGGATTTAACAACTTTTAGGAAAATGCAATGTGTAGTTGAATGTCATGCCCATGGAGGAATGCAATGAGAGTTTTGGCCACCATTTCCAAAGAACGAATCACAATGGATAGAGGAACTTATTTCATCTTTTTACACAATGAAACCATCCATCAAGTAGAGCGGCCAAATCATCAAAGGGAGGCTCCTTTGTTTGTTATTTAATTAAGCATGGTACTCCCACACATAGGGTCGAGTATCTTTTTGCAATGGAGAGTGAAATCCAAAAAAAAATCAGCCTGTGCACACTCCACAATAAGTATCTTGAAAATGATTTAGAAACTTTAAAGAAAATGCATTTGGCATAGTGCATTTTTAATGGCGCAGCCTATGCATTTAGGTATATTCATGAAAGGCTCTTGAAACTTCCAAGCACATGCAATGCATTCAGGTATATTCTTGAATGGCTCTTGAAACTTCCAAGCGCATGCAATGAAGGATATGGAACGCCATGAATGAAGAGTAAGCCAAGATGGTTTTGTGGAAAAGTCAGAGACTTTCAAGCAAATGCAACAGGAAGAGATGTGCATATTGGAATAGGTGGTAGCCATTGAGAGGGGTTTGTGAGGAAGATGATGCCACCATTGCAATGGACTGAATAGTTTTGTTTGACTAAGAGGATGGATCCAATGTATTATGCAGGACTCTGATAATGCTTAAAGGTATATTCTAAAGTGGTTTCATAATGATAAATAAAAGGTGCTTATGATGTGAATGAATGAGGCATCAACCATGACCCATGAAGGGAAAAGCTCGAGTTAAAACATGAGAAAAGAAATTAGGCAAAATGGAGCATGAAATGATCAATGGTCAAGATGAAGCTAGGAACAGTTGAAATCCTCACCATTCCCCATTGTCTCGCAGGAAATTTGTGAGGGTAGCAAAAAATGTTGTGGGGTTGGCAAGAAAGAGTATATGGGAGTGGGCCTAACAAAAGTTGAATGCACGGATATAGTTTTAATAAATTTCCCGATGCAAATATTAAATGAAACTTCCATTCATTTTAATTACAAATCATTTAAAATTTTTCCCTTGATAATTTAATGAAGGAGGAGAAAGTAACTCACGGGAAAGATGAGGCTGTGAGGATAGATCCTCACCCTTCCCCTCGAACTCGTGCCTCCAACTTGCACACTGGTTAATTCTCATGAGGTTGGTTTGAAGCTGCCATGTGGCGTAGGTGGGCCCAAGATATGTTGAGCAGGTAAGGTTATTTGGTGCCTGATTCAAGGGTTTCTAAACCTCCATTGTTTTAAAGTGAAAAATTATTTTTTTGTGTAGGATCAGCAAGAATAAGAAAAGGGTGGGCCCTACAACATACAAAGGTGGAGATATTTTAAAGGGGCCCAAATAAAAATCCAATTTTTTTTTCCATGTGATGGTAAAAATATAAAGGGATAAGGAGAATTAAATGTGGCCTAAGGCAACATTTAAATGTTTTCATTTTAAATGTAAAACATTTTAGTAAATGTTGTTGAGCACAGAAGGGTAAAAGCATGGAGTAAATAAATGGCTAGAGAAAGGTTCGAAGATGGATGGGTAAAATATTTTACCCAATGCAAATTATTGTTTGAAAAGGGAAAATATTTCAAATAGAGCTCAAAGTGAAATATTTAATATTTAACTATAAAGTGAAACACATGTTGCACAGGTGAAATTTTATTTGATTGCCTTCTATGGTGAGGAGCAGGTAAAATGAAAAGTGAAAAGATGAAGGATTTAAATAGCACAGGTAAGTGAAGGAAAGGACAATAATTTTAATTTTTTTCCAAAAGGATATTATCTATAGTTGAAAAGTTTTAATATTTGAATGTGCAAATATAATGTGCTAGTGAAATAAAGAGTAGAATACAAAATATTTCACGGGGAAATATTTATATACAACAAGGTAAAGTGAGGTGAATTTTCTCCATACGGGAAGAATTTTTTTTTCAAGAGAAAAGATAGATTTGAGGGGAAAAGTATGTTGATGGGAAGAGAGAGGAGAGATGCTTTTCCTATTGCTGATGAACAGTGGAAGAAGCTACCATGTGTCTTGAACAAATTAATTTTAGGGCTGCTTTTGTTTTCCTTTTATTCTCATTCTCTTCTCATTGTAGGGGGTTCCAATTTCTGAAAGCTTTGCAAATTAGGTAGAAGCTCTGGGTAGAACTATAAAGCTAGGGAGAATTGTAATTGAGTCATTAAATCTGAAGTGTGTGTTCTAAATTATGCTTTCGTGTTTATATTTTATCTGATAATTGTCTCCATGGCTGAAATGTAATGTTTTTTTGAATTCAATAATAAGAGATTACTTGAGTTTTTTCATGCACATTTGTTGCATTTGAATTACATTTGGTGTTTCCTTCTATTCTGTGAATGATGTAATTGCTTTAATGAGTGACAAGTTACATTTATTATTGCCTCTTAGTCAGAGGATAGTGTAATTACTTCAAAAAATGTGACAAGAGTGTTGTGTTTTTGGTGGATTTGTAAGAATGGTTACCAGAGAAAGCTTCAGTGGTCTGGTTGTCATAATATGATAACAATTGCAAAAGATCTTTAGAACATATTCAACATTGTAAGATGAAATGCTTGTTATATGACTCCATAGCCCATTCCTTAGCACTGGTCAACTATTATGCTTTTGTTGTTTTTAGCTTGGTCCCAAATTTTTAAAATAAAAAACCATTTCAATTCTAATTTGCTGAGTTGTGTTTGCCATGTTCTCCATGTTGTTTAGTGAAATTTACTCAATGTCAGCCAATATTGAGTGACTTTTTATGTTTCTCATCATAATTATGTGAGAGCATTATCTGTTACGAAATATCATGTTGGTTGTGTGTTTGAATCTTTAGGTGTTGCTAAAGGGTCACCCCCTAGGTCTTACAAAGCCTGAAGTGAAAGGGAAGTGTGTGCTAATTCCATTTCTTGTCAGTTGGAAAAATCCATCTATTAATCTGAACATAAGAAACTAGCTAGTCTTTAGGATTCATTTGATTTGATTGATTTGGAGCACCAACATGGGCTTCGGTCATCATTCTATCGCTGTTTAACGATCAGTTTGAAATGGTGAAATCCTAGGTTCTTCTTGCTAGGAGGGCCCCACACTAGTTAAATCTGTCCAACCCTTCAAGCCAAAATGATTAAGTGTCAGACCCTTGTAGACTTCCCTTCATAGGCTTCTATCTACAGACTACCGTCAAACGTTCGTCCTTCCAAATGGTAGGGGTATCTCACCTATCCGCCTTACGGACCCTGTACCCATCACATCCTTTTGGGTCCCGAAAAGGAGAAAACTAAGCTTGCCAAATGTGGGCCCTTCATTGCAGGTCATCGTCTCTGCATGACCGTTGTTTCACATGGCTAATGGCCTCTACCTTCCTGCTATGTAGAGCCCTACTTCCTTGATGCCATCTCATCAACGCTAAATAAGTAACTCATGCCAATGCCTCTACGGACCTGGCGGTGCAGACCATCACCTATGGGCTATCATCCCATCCTTGTCATCTCAATCGGTCATCACCCTACATCCTCCCAATGGTCTTCACCCACACGTGTTGAATGAACTAAACTTTAAAGTTGAGTTGAAGCAGCCCTTTTTGACTGCGAGCCCCGCATTGCGGGGCACCACCTACGGGATTCTGCCTTGCCAACACTGTTTCAAACAACAGAGCTCCTAAACAGCTGAGATGACCTCTGCATCTACACCCTCTGGATTTGCATCACAAAATGACCTAGTTAGGACTCCCAAGGACTCAAGAATGATCGAACCCACTTGCCAAAATGATTTAACCTCTTGACAGGCCCCATCACAACTCAAAAATTCTAATACGAGTGGATCAATGTGGGCCACCATGCCCTATTTGCCATCTATTTGCAACTTTCTCCAAAATGGTTGCCAGCCCAGGGAAGTCTGTATCCCTGAGCCCGCATTTCCATACCTCCCTCCAACAAAAGGAAAATAATGATTGGAGAAAAATGTTATGATCTTTGAATGATGAGTTACTTGATCTAACGTGGATTTTGTAGGATTTTTCTATTGCTCCCCATGTTTTGTACATGATCATGTTGATAGCTCCTTTGCTTGCAAGGTATATGGAATCAGCTGGAGAACCTTTGGGAGCTTCTGTAGAGAAAGAAAAAAGAAAAAATACCACCAAAGCACCAAGGGGAAAGGAGGAAAAATACCAAATGAAGTATAAATTCCAAGGAGAAAACCTCAACTCCAAAGTTACTACAGAGTGGGATACGGTCTCAGATACAAACTTGGGGCACATTGATATTGATGAATTTAAGCAGAGGGACATCATCAACCCTACCACAGAAAATGAAAAGAGGATTAGAAAGAGTGGCCTAGCTAAGGTAGCTGGTAATGGCTTGTACGGAGGCATATCAAGAGAAGACCAGAACAATTGTTGGTCATGATGGCAAGGTGTTGGACGACGTGTCCTTGAGGTCCATAAGGAAAACGTTTCACATCCCCACCTTTGACCACATGGAGGAAACTACTAAGGAATACACATAAAGCATGTGGAAGTTCGACTCTCTAAGATGCAAGAAATTTATTAATCAATTTTTTCTAAAAGAGAAGAGGGGTAGCATGAATAAAGTACCTTAGGAATGGGTATGTGCAGGATCATGATGGGCCAAAAAGTGGCAATATGATGGGTATGTGGCTGACAAGTATTTTTTCACCCAAAATTGATGAAACAAAAAGGGTTTTTAAAGGAGATTCTCAGCTTTCCACTGATATAAATTTTATTTACTTTGAATTTAATAAGTAATAACTATTCATTTTCTATTCAAATTATGACTAAAGTTCTGATTTATAGGTTGATTGAAAAACATCTATAGCTTTCAAACGGTATAACATTTTTTGAATCCAAAACATGTGTAACATTCTATACTTCACATACTATAGGATTAAAAAAATAAAATTGAATTTCATGAAGTTTTGACCAAGTTAAGGTGGTAAAACATACAAGTTTTTATATTTTTTAAAAAATTGTAATAAAAAATTCATAATTAATTATTTACTTGGAAAAAAATTACAAAAAGGTATGCATCACATCGGAGAATGAGTCCTCTACTTATATCTAAAATCTTATAAAAAATTATCATTTTATTGTGGTTAGGGTGGTCAGACAAACACCTACTTATTTTTTCCCTAAAATTTAAGTACCACTGCATTGAAATTTCAAATTTTCACCAAATAGATATTCTTTAAAAAAAAAAAACCTAGTAGTTTAGAAACTAAATTCAATTTTCTATAGATTCTATTCTTACATATTTTTGAAATAATATAGATAACTTATTCAAATTTTTACGTCAAGTTACCTAACTCTGATTTTTTTGAATTTTTTGCCACTTAAGGGCCTGTTTTTCCATGATGATCCTACACATACCCGAACTCTTCAAGAGTGATTTCCACAAGGATTACCATGATTTGGTAACCTTGTTAAGTAGGGTCATGGGCATCCCAACTGTTGCATATTTCCAAGACTAGATGTTTTATTTTATAGAATAAATTATCAGAGGGAAGACTAAGTTCAACTGGCCAGGAATGATCAACAACTGCTTACATGAGCAGTTTGTAGCAATAAAGAAAACTTCTTAGTTTTATATGACCTCTTACTTGGTCTACTTGTTGGTTGATAATGTATTGTACAAAGGCCTATTTGTGGTCCAAAGCTAGAATCTAGGCAAAGAAGTGAATGTATATGACAAAAAACTGCAACTTCAATACAAAAATTTCAAGAAATACTACTACTAGGTGAATGATGCCTTTATCGGGAACATTATCAAACTTCTTAGAGGAGACTTCAAATAGAGAGTCACTCATAGCACCAATGCGTTCATCCATCAGTTTGGGTTCCTCTTTATTCAATTTCCTCAATTTACCTACATCAGAACTGAGGGCTTCTCTAAGAATCCATACAAGCTGCCTCGGTACCCAAATGACCAGTTGGTATTGCTCAAAGGTTCCAAATAGCTACAACATGCACATACTCTTTTTAGTGACAAGCATAGGCTAGGAATCCCATATCATCTCACATTCACCTAGGTATGTATGCAATTCCCACATCCCAATGTGCGAAGTATTCTGAGAAAGAGATCATCGAATACAACCTAGAGCTCCACACTGCTTGGCCATGGATGGATTCCATATGGCAAGCTGAGAAAGATGGTTGGGAAGGAATATTCCCATTTATATAGTGTTGAGGACTTTTGGGTAAATAACAAGGATGATAAAGAAGTGTGCATGAGGCATTATATGTGCATGATGACATACTTTGCTAAAATAGTCAACTTGTTCCTGGTGTCGAATCAAATTGTGGAGGATGAAAACACCATAATAGATCTAAGATTTGATGTTGTCGCCAACTTGTTGCTATCCCTAATTGACTAGAATGAGGAAGATTTCAATGACCTCGATATCTTAACTAAATTGGTAGAGGCCAAGAAAAAGTAGTGGATTGATGGGAAAATTGGTTAGCTGAAGCTACAAGGAGTAACTCTAACTTATGGAGAGCTAGAGGACGAGCTCAAAAGTGAGACTGATAGTGGGACTACTACTGCCCCATCTGGAGAAGCTCCAAAATCACCTCCCATCACTAGATCAAAGAAAAGGAAAGAAGTAGTAGAACGCTAGCCTAAGCACAAGGTATATTTAAGAAAGGCCTTTGAAGGTGAGCCTTGAAAGAAAGCAAAGAAATTAGGTGGATTTTCTGAGATTCCCACAATCCAAGAGGATCCAATCCACAAGGGACAAGAAGAAGAGGCAGAGCAACCAAAGTCTCCACTTGCCACCTCTGCTCTCTTACTACTACTATTTACACTACCATTACTCCCCCACCAACATTCCAAGCATTGCTCACTTCCTCTTCGCCT